>CM050419.1:0-585000 GCA_027564155.1 Gymnocypris eckloni scoliostomus
GATTCCAGGACTGTTACACAAAGCAAACTGAGCGGGGCTGGGCGGAGGGTCGGGGTTGGGATTTTGTCAGCTGCACAAGCAGAGTGGCTCGGGCGTGTGCCTCTGATCTTTGGGAAGCTCCTCAGCTGTTCCATGCTGGACAGCTGGACCCCTGAGGGATCCAGACAGCCTGCTCGAATTAGAGTACAGGCGACAGGACTCGACGCATTTCCCTCTTGTGAAAACACATCTTGCTTTTGATATACACAACCTAAATTTACACCAATAAACACGATTTGAATTATTCAAAGTGCATAATTGGGCATTACGTGATGTCGGCGAGAAGGACCCATTGCCTGATCAACATTCTTTCTTTTGCAAAACATAAAAGAATATATTTTTACAAATGTGTTTTTTTTGTCCATGCAATGTAAGTCAATGATCACCAAAACTGTTTGATTCTCAGCATTATTCAAAATACCTTCTACATAAAGAATAAATCCATATATGTTTGGAATGGCATGAGGGTGGGTAAATGATTATGAATTTGCCATTTTTGGGCGAAGTAAAAAAGCAAATCACATCTAATGACTTGCATGCTTCATATGATAAAATTATTTTCAATTTCTGTAATTAAAATTCACTACTATTTTTGGGGGGCAAAATTCACAATTCAAAAAATGGGGTTGTGCCTTCCTGGTTGATTGTGAAATTGTTAAGGCCAGCATACTCTCTTATTGCAAGTGGAGCACTTAAACCCAGAAGTACAATTTTAATTTTGTACATAATAATTAAGAAAGTTATACAGATTTTGTATAATCTATGACGAACAAGTTTTTTAAAATGATTATTATATATATTTTTTTAAAGGGGGCATAAGTGTATCTGTGATCTATTTCTGGTACTTTCCTGATTTCACAAAGAAAAAAAAACATTTTTTTGTATTCGAAAAGTAGTAGTTTGGCATAATGTTATTCTATAATTACAACCAAGAATATATCTTTGTCAAGCAGTTGTGTCAAGCAAGCAATACACAGCAATCCTACTTCACCTAGTTAATACTAAATATATGAGCTTGTTCCTACACCCCTGGCCTTAACTTTATCCCAAACCCTACCTAGACAATCAATACTCATTTTGATACTGATTCACAAGTGTTCAAGCCCATAACTGTAAAACGCCCGATCCCATTGGTTAATAGAAATATTGTTTCAAGACCTAACTTCACATAAATTCTTTAATTGTATAAAGCAGTTCAAAAACACAGAAGCCTTTGACTTTGCTTCATCCAAAGCTGTACCACGGGGGTGATAAAAAACAAAGAAATTCATAACATCCCCTCTAAAATTTGAAGTTCCCAACATGTCTTGGAAGGCCTGAGCACTTTAACATCTACCAGGCAGCTTTCTTCATTTGTCAGACTCACACCACTTCTCCTCAAGGTTTTAATGAGGTCCGTGGGGAGCAAAGCTGCTCGCTCGCCGTGCCCTAACACTCTGTAAGAGAGCTGACTTCCTGCCCCATCATACTGTCAGACCGTGTCACAAGAGACCCAAGAACTATTAAAACCAAATGAGAAATGAAGAATGAGTTGCAAAAATTACGCTGCTAATGACCTATTCAGTGTACATGTTGGCTGCCACTGTTTATTTCTTAATTTTGTCCAAAGATAAGCCAGGCTGATTTATGTTCAGTCACATGGAGGTGATAATTACTCCAACTGATAAAATGTCACAGATGTTAAAGGTTACATTCGGCCCAGCTCTTGATTCGGCCTATCTTCCTTACCATTTAATCCTTTAATACAAGGAGACATTTTTACTGTTTTATATCAGAGCCATTTTGATGACTAATATAACCTAATCTCTTTCATTACCAAACTTTATGGTATAAGAAATAAGTGATTGCTATGTTTACCAACTATCTGCTCTGTAATCTCCATTCAAGCACTGTCCTTTCATTTGCAGCATCACACCATATAGGTTTACATCTTAAAAGCGAGTTTTGTTGATAAAGGCGATTCTCTGTTTCAGAAAAATATAAAGTAATACATTTTTAGACTGATTACCCCAAAGTGTAAACTCTGGTTCCCTTTCGATATTTCACTCGTACTGCGTCGAGTTTGTGTGGGCTCAGAACAATCTGCGCTCACTGAAGGCGACACATGTGCCGGGCAAAATTAACCAAGGAGCAGACATGTTGTCGAGGAACAATGTCTCTTCAGAGGAATGGACGCCCCACCCGCTCGCGGTTCAGAAAATTTGGGTCTTGGCAAGTCTTTGGCAGAGCTCAAGTAGGCATTTTCGCCTCCGAAGACAACTCTCACTGCCCAATCTTTTTTACAAAGAGCACGGATGCCCTCTATGCTTTCCCTGCAGCCGTTCTGCTACCGCAGGTACTCAGGCAAGTCAGGGAACAACGGCACAAGCTTATTCTAATAGCCCCCCTCTGGAGTAACCAACCGTGGGTGTTGGAGTTATTATAGCTACTGAAAGCAGCCCCATGGCCGATTCCTTGAGACGGGACCTCTTCTCTCAAGCGAATGGCACGATATGGCATTCACGGCCCGAGTTATGGGCCCTGCATGAGTGGCCGCTCGACGGAAGCCTTCTGTCCTCCCAGAGCATGTCCTAAACACTATGACAGAAGCTAGAGCCCGTCTACTAGATGCCTCTACATTCTGAAATGGTCAATTTTCTCGGCTTGCTGTCAAGACCGTGACTTAGATCCGGTCACCTCCGATGTGTCAGTGGTTCTTTCATTTCTGCAGGAGATGCTGGATAAACAGCGTTCCTCATCCACCATCAAAGTTTACACGGCATCCAGAGCAGCTCTCCATGCCCCTATTGCTGGCCGATTGGTGGGCAGATATAGTGCAGTAAATCAATATTTACGAGGCGCCAGGTGAATGAATCCCCCGCGTCCTCATACAGTTCCACCTTGGGACTTACCAACGCCCGTTTTAACTATTTCAATCCTCGAGCCTCAGAGCACTCTTGTTGTTGGCTTCGGTAACCGTGCTAAAGGTGGCCCTGTTATGAAGCAGATAATTTCTAGGTGGTTAGTGGATGCTATCACATTAGAATACTCCTCCTCGGGGTTGCAGTGTCCCATCGCAATCAGAGCCCATTCCACCAGAGGCATTGACTCTTGATAAGCATGGTCCAGCGGGGTGTCCATTTCAGACATTTGTGAGGTGGCTGGCTGGTCCTCGCCATCCACATTTGTAAGGTTTTACAACCTGGATGTCCCTGCCTTGCAGGCCAGAGTCCTTTCTGCTTAAGTAGCAATCTTACGGGTTCACTTGACCAACATTGTTCAAGCTCCTCCTTTGCTTGGTCTGTCCATAATATATGGATGCCAGGTATCACTTACAGGACGACACCAAGGCCACGGATGACCCTCAGGGCTCACCCTGTGCTTGGTGTATTCTATTGACTCCCCTGGGTCTAATCCCACGTGAGTCTTGGTTTCGAGTCGTTCCGCGTCATAGCATGCTGTAATTGGACTGGTTCCCATACAGCATTGAAACTCGATGCAGTACGAGTGAAATATTGAAAGGGAACTAATTCAGTTACTATCGTAACCTCGGTTCCCTGAGATATGGTAATGTGTACTGCATTCCTGAATGTGCTATGAGCTGCACGCCTTGGTTGCTTCCTTCGAAGAAATTTGAGCTGCGGTAGCAGAGCAGCTGATTATATAGCCAGATGTTCCTCCTATTTTGGCGGGCTATGGTGGGCTGCAAAGCCATTGGCTCGTGCGCCACCGCTGTGCATTGGTACATTTTTTAATCCTACATGAACCAATCGACGTGCAGTTATAACTGCGTGATTGAAATAGGCTTTAGTTGAAGAGGAAAAAATTGTTTTTCGCATACAGCGTCGAAACTCGATGCAGTACTCGTTCCCATATCTCAGGGATCTGAGGTTACGGTAGTAACCGAGTACGTTCTGTTGTTTTCAAAACATTTGAGCTGCTCGATCCGCCTGACAACAAACCGAGCACCAACAACCGAGCACTGAATGAACCAATTGGGTGAGTTTGGAGGTGAGGCCATCTGTTTCACAGACCAATTGCAGACAGGGCGTGTTTCCTTTTAAAAAATGTAAATGTATTGCTGCTATTATGGGGGAATCAACCTAAAGTATAAACACCGGTTTTGTTATGGTTTCCAAACATTTTGTTCTGTTTCTTTGAGCCACCCAACAGGCCTGACAACAGCAGAACTGACTAAACCAATGGGTTGAGTTTGGGGGTGTGGTCATCTGTTTCACAGACCAATGGAAGACAGGGAGTGTTTTTGCTTGAAAACACAATTTTTTGTTGTTGCTATTATTATAGATTGATCCCTTAATGTGTAAACTCTGGCTCTGTTATTTTCAAAAAAAATTATGTTTGTTTGAACCACCTGACCAGCCCAATAACAGCAGAAATGACTCAACCAATGGGGTGAGTTTGGGGGCGGGGCCATATTTTTCACAAACCAATGGCAGACAGGGAGATTTTTGTTTGAAAACAGTCTCTTTTTTGCTGTTATTTGGTGTATTTTCACTAAATTAGACACTTCAGTCTCTAATACAGATCTTTCTAAACAAATCAATGCATAAATGTAATGCAAAAAGCATGTTTACTTGAGTTTGCATTACACAGACAATGAGCAAGTGTGTATGCGCATTAATAAAACAAAGATGGCCTTTTGATTTATTTGCATTACAAAGCAGACACAAAGACCGGCTGTAATCCATAAAAAAACAAGCAATCTGATTCTCTGAAAAGCATTCCTCAGATAAACAAAATTACGGCTTTAAAACTCACGCACCATCGAATCTCACACTCCTGGTGTTCAGAAAGTTTGCTTTGGAGGGATATAAATAAACATATTACAAACAGATACGTCTGATTAAAAATCCTCATCGCAAATGAATGTATCGTCACAGACAAATCTCATTATTCCTTCAGATGACAAATGGTAAACCTAGGTTGCAATATCCATATACTAATATCCTGAATCCCGTTGTGATTTAATAAATTCACTGCTGACATTTACGCATCTTTATCTTATTAGCTTAACAACAAAATATTAGTCCTAAATGAGGAGCAACATAACAACCCACCGCGACACAGTGCCAATTAGATAAAGGGACACATTATCTATTTATTTAATCATAATTCTGGGGGTTTATGCTACGACGGGCGGAGAAGCGGCGACGACAGACAGGCTTGTTAAGACATGTCACTCTAATTGTGATTTACAGCTCTGTTCAGTCAATGTGCGTGTGATGGAGGCGTCTGACGGACTGGATGGCCTGCTCTCATTAGTAAATGTCTCCCTTCGTCTGTAACAAAGAATGGGAAGCGGTGACCACTATACGCATGGTATCATTTGGCTAACCATCCGTGGGCTGGGCAAGGCCCACTGACTGGATCCACTGTTGGTTTTGTCAGCAATTACCAGTGTCGACGAAGCAGGTCAATTTGGTTTTGCCTTGCAGAAGCGTGGAGTAGCGCTAGACCGCACATGCGGCTTGTTAAGAGGCTCACATGCTGTTAGCCCTTGTTAATTTACACGTTACTTGGTATAAAATCCCAATTTGCGGTGTTACATTCCAACGAGTAAAAATCGAACCACACCTGACAGCGAAGCCAGAGAGCGTGTCTGTCAATGTTTCGTCTATTGAGTGAACACTCTGTCTATGTCTCCAGGAGGTCAGTCGTGTGCTAAAACACAGTCTGGCCCCTGTCCCGCGTACCTTAGGCTAAGCCATCCAGATAGCATTCAAACTCTTCTATGCATTATAGAAGCAGGGGTGCTGAGGTGCTGCAGCACCCCCTGGCGTATAGCCCAAGATAAAATGGGGGGCTGGGGGTGCAGTGTTAAAATAAATAAATAAAATGATGTAACAGAAAATAAATACAACTAATTTTATTAATTTGTATATTCATTAAAATTTATATAAAAATAAGCCTAAAATAAGCCACTGACAATAAGTAACAGTAAAACATGAATTAAGTTGAATCAAATTGATCGTTTCAACTTAAACTGACTTAGGAAGTCGTTTGTTGCCATGACATTTTTGATCATATTATTAATGCAAATTCACTTAAACTTTGACCTTTTAATAACAATATAAATAAGGGAAATATGTTTTTACCTGCATTGTATCACAAACAAATAAACAGTCTTTGGATTACCCCTTTCATTAAAACGATCATAGTTTGTGGTTCATTATTAGCCTATTAATTTAAACACATCAGCCATAAAATAGTACAATGGCAAATTCGCATAGGCCTATAATTAAACATCTAACTTTATTAACAAAATGAATAAGACGGATATAGCCTACTTGTGTTGTATAAGGTATTTTCCTTCATTTGAAACAAATGCATTGTGGTTCATTATTTTATTTATTTTTAATGAAAACAGCAACAAAAAAGACAAACTTGCTTATATTAAACAAAGAAATTAAACTTTTATTAACAATACTTGCGCTTTTGGAATCAGTGTTTCGCATCACTCTTGTCATGTTAACCCCCCATTTCTCAGCCCCCACTTGCTCAAAATACATTCCAGCGGCTCTCCTTCTTCGTAACATGCATCTGCCTCATTAACCCCTACAGCACCTATTGATATATTTTTGTCTCCCCATGATTTTACGGATCCTCAAGCTTTCCAAAGCCATTGTGTTAATTTGGATTTACAAGGGATAATGTAAGGCTGGGCTTCCTGTGTCTGCTGCAATTCAATAGGACAATAAGTCAAGATAATTTAGCCATCTGTTGGTTCTCTGCTGAGATGGCAGAAGTATATTTTCTGTTTCTTGTCTCTTCAGTGCTCCAGTTTCAAGATACACATATATTTTACTACTACTCCTTACATTTTACATTATTATTATGAATTATTAAATGTTTTGAAAGTTTGACTAATAACATGAAATAAAAAACAACATTATTATTATTAATATTAGTAGTAGTAGTAGTATTATATAAAAAGGCAAATTTGCAAATTATCATATTAAATTACAATTAGTAATAATAATAATAATCTATATTTTTCATTTTAATTATTATTTAATATTAAATTATATTACATATTTTTATATTAAATGTATTTACAATGAACAACATACCGTTGTTATGAAATAAATGTATATTTACAAAATTAAATAAAATATGTTGTACATTTGCCTTAATAGTTCATAATGATCAAAATAACAATGAGAAATTATTATAACTATTATTTAGGCAAATGTACAACACTTTCAATATAAATGACATTAAATATTTGATCGATTTGCATTCATTCATTCATAAAATCATATTATATTTTCATTTGAATTATTATTTCATATTAAGTTATATTAAATATTGTAAGTATGCCTTCATATTCATTAATAATAATAATAACTCACTTAATTACTACTGTTGTTATTAAATAAATGTATGTTTACAAAATTATATAATTTTTTAGAAATTTTCTTTCAAATTTTAATTTTAATTTTTGCAAATATTATATTTATAAACAAACATAATAAATATTTTGATATATATATTTATATCATTACATCGACTCTGATATTGATCTATGCAGTCTAAATTGTGTATCTACTAGAGTATCAGTTTGTGTAAAATAGCTTTTTAAACACTGAAACACAGTTTTGGCTAAACTGAATGCAAAGCCTGCAAGGTTGTAGTGGTTGTACATGGATAAATCTCATTGTTTATATCACCTGTTGTTTTAAAGCCCAAAATAACCATCGTAAATCAGCCACCAGGCACTGAAACAAAAATGACTGTTATTTAGTTACTCGAGTTAAACCGCTGCTGTAATATTCAGTGATGGCAGGCAAGTTACTGCAATTGGTCACGAAAAACACAAGAAGGTTTGTGTCTCATTTATTTTCCTTGATTAAAATCATCCATTATATTGGACATTATAATTATTAGAAGCAGAACTCCCACGCTTGCTTTGACTATTAATCAGAAAAAAAAGTCCTATAATTGCTCAAAATATGAAAGTCTTAAGCGGATTAATTTGCGAGTTAATTAATAGGCCCGGTTTATTTGCTAAGAAAAAAATGTCTCATGCAAAGCCTACAGTGTACTCCTAAAGAAACTGCCTCATTCTAAACTGATTTATTATTAAAATTCCCAAATTTATTTGAGATTTTATGTTTGGCCATGGCACTTAATCACATACATTTTATAAAAACAAACAAACCACAATCAAACTGCAGCCAAGACAAATCTCATATCCTCATATCTCATATCCTCTGAACAAGCAACTGATGTGAAATAAAACCGTACACAGCTAAATTATCGGAGAAGTATCTAAAACACTCCGAAGTATGAAAATCAAACCTTTCAAAACAAATATAAGGCTTTGTCCCTAAGCTTGGCATCTCTAAAACCTCAGGCTACAGTCCCTTGTGAGAGCTATACAGAAAAAATACCCCTTTTGTCATCCTAAATGATACTGGAATGAACTAAGCCTCGACGGACGCGTCTTAAAACATGACCTTCGCAGTTGTAAATGACTGAAACTCATTTCAAAATAGTTCTACGTCAACATACTATTAAAATGGACCCTGTTCATTTTAATATTTGGTCATATTGTGCACAATTCACAAGGGAACACAGTAAAATAGCCTTTTCTTTAAAAAAATATTTAGGATAGTGCAGAAGAGGATCTCATTACGATTTTATAGACGGAGGAGACATTAATGCACCAACAGGAAGACAGGATTGCTCCAGCACTTAGAACACGGGCGAAGTGGAATGTTTTGACCAGGAATAACATCTCATCCCTGCACTTTACCTCTTCATGTCTTATCTCGTTCTCTGTCAAGTTGGTAGTCTGTTGATCCTTACTCTCAATTAAAGTAATGGACATCTGGACAGCAATCAGGACGGCCCCTCCGGGTAAAAACACCCACAAAGGATCTGCACATCTCGTCTCTTGCTAGATAGTGGGCTTTAATCGATGAGCTCAGAAGACTAATTGTTGAACGCGCTACAGCAATACAGAATTCCGTTAAGACCCGAGTCATCATTTCCTCTCATGCCACAGATGAATTTCCTCCCAGGCCCGTTTAATGGGTCATTTAAAAGCTCTGTTTATTAGTAAAGATCAAGGATGGATTGTTCAGTCTTTTGTTCACCATTAGCTGTAAAATACTTAGCAATTTTGCATAATGCTTAGCTTATTTTTTTTTACAAATGCTAAGGCTAAAAACACACTATGCATTGAGATTAATTAAAATTTGATTTGCATTTTCATTTGCCTCATTTTATTTTCATTCATAACACAGCACAAGAATGCATTCTAAGCATCATTGTGTGCTAGCGGATATTAGTGTGAACTGATCCAGAAAGATACTCAAAGTAGTTTGTTTCCGACCACATAAACTAGATTTTAAGCACTTCTGTTTTCCAAAATGTGCCAGAATGCAATTGATAACGTGTGTGCATGTTTAGCATGATTGCAACCCAACTACCAAAAATATGTTTTTTGAACATTTTGCTAATGTTCATAAAGTTATAACAATGCTATTTCTAAATGTTTTTCAATATTTTTGTTCTAACATTTTGAGAACATTATTAAACACCAGAAAACTTTGAATGAATGTTCTATTAACGTTACTGGAAGAACGTTTTTGTTCGTAACTTTCAGAGAAACATGCCAGAACGGTAAAGACGTTCTGAGTGCGTTCCCTAAATGCAGATGATTTTTTCTTCTTCGAATGATTTATAATCTTATGCAAGTATGTGTTAAATTCTTAGCGTTCTCGCAAGTCACGCTATAGTGAGTATTAGCATAAACAGGGCCAAAAGCATACCCAAGGTACTGTATGTGACTGCAGATGCTTCTAGATACAAAAGCTTGATTTTATATGTTAAAATGTGACATTTTTAAGAAGTTGCGCAATAGCGGACATTAGCGTAAACAAAGCCAGAAACAGAAACAGAGTTTCTGAAATTTCACATTTCTCGTGTCAGAAAGCTATTCGGAATCCTACACAAGTTCGTATTAAATTGTTAGCGTTCACTATTACACATGCTTATAACTACGTACATTCAATTAATCGATTTTTTATTTAAATGTGCCAAACGCGATTCAAGTATGTGTTGAATTCTTCGCATTGTTTCACGTCGCGCTATAACTGGCATTAGCATATACAGAGCCAGAAACACTAACTAAAAGTATGTAAATACAGATGATTCTTGAAACACAAGCTCTACTTCACAGTGTGTCAGAACGCAATTTGTAAACCCATGCAAGTATGCAAGTGAATTCCTAGTATATTCACGCTATAATGAACAGGTCTAAAATTATATTCTATACAAGCATATGACCACAGGTGCTTCTATCTACACAAGCACAATGTCATGCCTTGTGTCGGAGTGCAGTTATTTACAGAGTGTGCTGCGTTAGCATTACCACAAAGCGCTGCTTGAGCATTGGCCTTAGCATACACCATCTACGACTGGCTTTCTCTTTCAGGTCAAATACTCTAAGTACAGAAAAAGAAATCAGTGTAAAGAAAGTTTGCTGAAGTCAGCATGTTTACAGCTAGCTCTGACTAATGGCAAACAATTCAAAGCAACTCTATCGCCCCCTAGTGTACGGAGGTGCATTGATGGCAACGTAAAGGGCCATTCACACAGAACACGTTTTTGTGTTTAAAAAACACACGACGCAGGCAGTGGAATGGAAACAAGGCAAGATCTAGAGGTTTCTTTTCTTTTCAAGTTTTCTACTTGAGTGCCACATTTCCATGCGTGAAACATTGCAAACACACAAACTCAATGGTCAATCAGAGCGAACCTTATGTATATACAACAAGACTGCGGCCAGTAATATATTTGCATACTTAGTTTTTCTCTACAAATGTAGTGCTAATTTAGTTTTTCGCTGATTAAGTCCAAGTTCTAAATAAGTGATAAAGCTCTAGTGTACGTTTTCTCACTGGACATGGAATCAGGGCTCGCTAACGAAACTTAGCCCTCTTCAGATCGAGCAATTGTCTGTTAAAATCCTCTTCACACAGGAGTAAATTGTTGCTCTACAGCGCAGACCACTTTGTTCTCACAGGACACATTAGCCCCTCAGGCAAGATCCCTACATACCATATGCTGCAGATTCTCTCAGATTACAACCAATTTTCTGGATACATTCGGTTACATCGCCGACAGACACATCATAGCTAGAAAGCGCATCTAAAAATATATGCGATGCAATCCTGTTGGGAATTATTTTACCTGCATTTGTTTCTTACCCCTTCTGTAAAATATTCCAGGCTATTTCAAGTTTTATTATTTATTTACTCTTCCTCCATTGAACTAAATTGTTATTTAAAGGCAGAGTTTATGTAAATTATATTTTGTTGTTTGTGGCTAAAGTTAAAGCATTAAAAAGTAGGTCAAATATAGAGGGACTTTTAAATGCGATATTAAAAAACACGTAATATGCATCCCTTGATGCATAAAAACTTGAGCATGTTTTACTTTACCCTCTTTTAAACTATAGGAAATTAATTTCATACCTCCCGTGTTCTCATTTATTCACTGATACAGTTGAGTAACCCTTTTATTTTCATCCCTCTCCAGTCCTTGTCCTTCGGCTTAAGGCATTGTGAGTATGTATGGACTGTCATTTAGGAGAAACGCCTATCTGGACCTTTGACCTCTGTCTGGGTTGAAGGTCATTCTATCAATCTGTCGCTTTACTCTGGTTCCACACCATGATGATGCAAGCAACCCGAGAAGCCACTGGAGATTCTGGGATGGGGGTTTGGAGCCCCATAATCAATAATGTTAGAATAGTCAGGCGGTTCAGGTTATGGAGACTCACATTACTCTCTGCTTGCTTACGGGAACTCTTCATGTCTAATAAACCACTGCAGTGGCGACTGCAGAACAGGGCATGGATTTTTTCATAAACATGCAAAGGATAAAATAAATTACATGGTGTTTGAATATAGACTTGATACTGTAGAGACAAAAAAAATAGAGAACAGAAGTCCTTTCATAGAAATAGGGTATATGATACATATTAAATATATATATATATATATATATATATATATATATATATATATACACACACACACACACACACACACACACACACACACACACACACACATTTATTTATTTATTTAGAGACTATAAAAGAAATACAATTACAGAAAAAATTTAAAGATGTATAAACATAAAATACGTGATATTATAATCAGTAGCAGGATTGCAAGGGACATGGTAGACAATAGTACACACACACACACACACACACACACACACACACACACACACACACACACACATTTATTTATTTATTTAGAGACTATAAAAGAAATACAATTACAGAAAAAATTTAAAGATGTATAAACATAAAATACGTATATTATAATCAGTAGCAGGATTGCAAGGGACATGGTAGACAATAGTACACACACACACACACACACACACACACTATAAACATAGAAAATTAAATTAATACAGTTGAAAAAATGTGTGAAAAAATTACAATTATAGATAAATCTACGAGCCGATGTATAGAACATAAAATACTAAAATACTATTACAACATGGCAGACAATAGTTTACCATAAATAATTAAATAAATAAATAAATGTGTGTAACCGGATTCGAACATTTCTAATTAAAGTAAAAAAAAAATAAGAAATAAAATAATGAATTAATACAAATAAAATAATAATAATAATAATAAATCAAGTTGGTAATTTTTGTAACCCTGTTTACAAATTTAGAAAATATCCAAATGCAATTAAAAAGATGTGCAGAATTATAAATAAATAAATGTTTTCTTGTTTACAAATTTTGGTTATTTTAAATACTTTAATAATAATATACTTTTTATAATGGATGTGTAAATAAAATACTACTAATGCTACTAGAATCAGTAAGAAGGTTTCTTGTAACATGGCAGAAAATAGTTCTAATAACAGTTCTATCTAATAACAGAGATCTTACAAAAAGCATATGATTTGTTCCTTTAATGCTTTAAAAAGTAATTTGACTTCATACTCACTCAAAGAGCAAGAAGAGACTTTGTAAGCTTTTATAACAGTACATTGTGAGACTTGGGAGGTAAGATAAACCTATTAATTAGCATATAGATTTCAGAATATTCCTAAGCAAGATAAATGTGTAAATTAGAGGCATGCCGTTTCTCATCTGTAATAGTTATCATATAGACCTGTCAGGCACTTTTGTTCCCGGCAGAGCTGCCTGACGAGTGTCTGTGGAGATTCAAAGGTTAAGAGCAGGATAAGAGCGGATAAAGAACTCAGCTGGATTGGGATAAGACTTTCAAAGAGTTAAAATAAATACATACATATAGATTTTTCCACAGTGGCTCGCTCCCGATTATCTCAGCCGAACTGATGAACTAATCCTGAAATGAACTTTGACTCAGATCGGTTTAGTCAAGTAAACTTTGTGGAGGATTAAAGGTAGAGGATGTGAAGATAACAAAGAAGAATGGGAATCAGAAATTATTTAATAATTCAGGTTCCTTAACAGCCCCATCAACGTTTCTTTTAGCACTTCTGAGGAAGATATTTTTGGAAATAAGAAATGCAATACCCAGTATATTACATAAAAATAGTACACTGAAAACTTAATAACATTTATTAATTTGATAAAATACCACTTATTAAAACAAATAAATACATTTTACAAATAAATAAATAAATATTTGTACTAATAGTATGTGATTAACCACTGGTTTGTTTTATTTGATAAAAAGAACTAGTTCATTGGTTTGAGAATCAGAGAATGTATTGTGAATTCAGTAATGACTCAGCGATTCAGAGTTATTCAATGTTTGAGTGTTTCATAGCATGTTGCTATGCAGTTGCTAAGGTGCTCTGAGTTGTTTTCATGGTTCCCTTTAGGGTGTTCAGAATGGTTTGGTTTTTAGCATATTGCTATGCAGTTGCTAAGGTCTTATGATTGGTTTTAGCGGTTGCTAGGGTGTTCTGAATGTTTTTTATGTTGCTATGCGGTTGCTAGGGTGTTTTAAATGTTTTTTTAACATTGTTGTTCAATCACTAATGGGTTCCAATTGGATTTTACCGGTTGTTATGGTGTTCTGAATGGTTCTTAACCTTTGTATTCAATCGTTAAGGCGTTCCAATTTGATTTTACCTGTTGCTAGAGTGTTCTGGATGGTTTTTAACATTGTTTTTCAATAGTCAAATTTATCAGATTGGATTTTACTGGTTGTTAGGGGTTCTGAATGGTTTTTAATATTGTTGTTCAATCGCTAAGGCGTTACGATTGGATTTTAGCAGTTGCTGTTCTGAATGTTTTTTTAACATTGTTGTTCAATCACTAAGGTGTTCTTATTGGATTTGACTAGTTTTTAGGGTATTCTGAATGTTTTTTTTTTTTTTTACATTTTTGGTCAATCACTAAGGTGCTCTAATTTGATTTGACCAGTTGCTAGAGAGTTATGAATGGTTTTTTAACATTGTTATTTAGTAGCTAAGGTGTGACAATTTGACTTTACTGGTTGCTAGGCTGTTCTTAATGTTTTTAACATTGTTGTTCAATAAGGTGTTCCAATTTGATTTTACTCGTTGCTAGCATGTTCTGAATGGTTTTTAACACCGTTGTTCAATCGCTAAGGTGTTCCAATTGGATTTCACTGGTTGCTAAGATGTTCTAAATGGCTTTTAAGTTGCTATGTGTTTGCTAATGTGTTCTGAATGTGTTCTGTGTTTTTAACATTTTATTGTGCAATCGCTCTGGTGTTCAGATTGGGTTTTAAGTTGCTAGGCTGTTGGGAATGATTTTTATCATATTGTTGTTCAGTCGCTAAAGTGCTAGATTGTTCAAAAGGATTATTATGTTGCTATGCAGTTGTTAGGGTGTTCTGGGTAGTTTCTTACTGTCCCAAACAATAAAAAAGACCATCCAAAGTTCCTCTTTCATTGAAAAACCTAAGGGATTTTTTCATCTGTTTTAATGTCCAAATACAAATATTCAAATCCCAACATCAAGTACAATCAAACAAACATAGGGAAGTTTGTCAGCAAATTGTAAACCAGAATCCTCTGTCCTTTCTTTCTTCTGCTTTCTCTTGATTCGTCCGTCACCTGATCTCTGAATGGCTCCAGTAAATTTAATGAGGACACATTACGGATATGTACATTTTGTCCTTGTGCCTAAATTGTTGTAATTTGAGCCGAGCGATTCTTCATTCGATTACATCCGTAAGTCTCTGGTTATTGGCTCCTGTGTTTTACCCACCACTAAAGAGTCAGACGCTAACAAATAATTTTTTATTATTACATTGGCAATCGGCAGATAGTGCGTCATGCTATTTTTACATTTGGAGCACTTTGGCTCGCCTAAAACCCCCGTGACGGAGGAGCACTGGCACGTCTGGATGTCTTCAGTAAAGTCCTTTACTTCATGACAGAGAGAGATAGGGGAATGAAAGATTAATATATGACTTGCGGTAAAAGACATCTCCATCTGGCTCTGACTGATCTCTGCTGGAGAAACCAGAGGCCTGTGGAGTGGTCAGGGTGGAAATTAAAAATGCAGTGCATGAATTTCAAGATCCCTCTCCTCAGAATGTGGAGCCAGAGGAGCACACCTGGATTTGATTGTTTTAATTTTGTTTTATTTGAATCGGCTGTCACCGGCACATATAGAGGAGCTGACTATGTGTACTGAACAGTTGCTGTGTTACCCTCTTATTTAATCCCATTTACAACTCATTAATATTTGAATAAATGCATTACATACATAAATACATAATTAATTTAATAATAATTTTTTTTATTAATAAATGACAATTTATAAAACATGTATGGTATATATATATAGTTTGTGTCTTTATTTATTTCAATGGATTTACCATTGAGAATAGTTTCCCCCTTTTTTTATTCATCCTCCAGATTTTAATTTAAAGTTGACATATGTAAAAGAGAAAGTGTAAATTTGAATATTTTTTTAGTTAATCTTCTAATCACTAGTTTAACTTTGTTGTAAATTTACAGTGTGACAAATAGATTTTTAAATGTACAAATATACTTACACTTGTAATTATTAATATTAGGTTATAATAATTGTTTTGAGAATTTGAGAACAATTAGATAATTAATTAAAATAATTAGATTTAATTTAGCATATCACATTACATCACACACTGCTAAATGGCTCAAAATATTTCAACAACAACGATACAACTACTAATACTAATAATAATAGTGCTGTCAAATTAATCTCATCCAAAATAAAAGATAGATTTTACGAAATATGTGTGTGTGTGTGTGTGTACTGTAGAAATATATGTATTACATTGCATGGATGTATATGTATATGCATATGTATGTATGTATGTATATATATATATATACAGCAAAAATCAAAGCAACAAATAAAATACAATTATTAAATAAATGAATAAACAATTCAAAGATATTAAATGGTCCTGAAATAAGACATACATTTACATTTGGCCTTAAAATGTGACCAAGACATGGTTTCGTAAGATTCTCGCATTGCTAAACTTAAATTGAAGTGCACCATCTGTATATTTTCTCTACAGTTAAATTAGATTATGGTTAAATTTACTCATTATGCTGCATTCAGCCACTGAGCAGAGGCAGAGTTGGGCACCGTAACACCTATTTATTTATGCTGGAGTGACGCCACACCAATAAAACACCAGAACTGGTGGTTAAATGTGGGCGCTTACCTTGCCTGGAATGCCAGCGCTCTAAAACGGGCACCCAAATTGGCAGCTCTGAGTGTCAGCCAAAAACAAGTAATAAAAATAATTGATATGCATGATTCCAACGTGACCTGCCAGTCTGGGTTGTGACCTTCAGTTACTGTAACCCACATCTACCCCATGAGCCTCTGTCTTGAGAAACAACAGAATACCAATTTGAAAGAAACAGTTCACCCCAAAATGACGTTTTGTTGAAAATGTACTCTTCCTCAGATCATCCAAGATGTAGATGAGTTTGTTTCTTCATCAGATTTGGAGAAATGTAGAATGTAGAAATGTACATTGTTATGTAGAAATGTAATGCTATATTTCTCCAAATCTGATGAAGAAACAAACTCATCTACATCTTGTATGGCCTGAAGATGAATAAATCATTTTTCATGTTTAGGTCCCCAAATCAAATATACTCAATTTAATGGGTCCCTAACTAGTAAACAACATTTTAACCAGCACAAATGTGATCAGAGTTCTTGTTTCTTAAGGCTAAAATAAAGTAGGACACTAAGCGGCAAGCAATCTAAACTGTATGGACCACCAGTATAATCCATCATGACGCTAATCCAAAAATAAAATCGTAAAATGTAGAACATCTCAGCCCTTATGCTAAAGTTAAAGAACTCGATAAAAGCAGCCAGCTCTCTAATGAGAAGCCATCTCACAGCTTCAACAAGGGCTTTGTGTTGGGCTCTGGGAAGCCAAGTGTGCAAAAGCTCATTTGAAGCCACTCGCATGCTAGAGACACGAGGAAAATCCTACATGCTGCTCTTCAGGCAAGAGGCACATATCGTGACAGGTTTTCAAAGCTATTCCTCAAACCGCACTCTTTCATCTCACCATAAATGGCACGCTTACTGGGACATATGACCTTTGAGTCTAATCCCAGACAGCATGTTTGGTGGTCACGCTTGAGGTGATATGCAACTGAGAGGATTGGTTTGTAGGACTGTAATAAACATAGGGTGACATTTGTTTTGAAACATGCAGTGAAGATAATGAAATAACATAATCTCGTACCAGATCTGAACAGCAGCGATGTCTACCGTGACGGTAAGTTAACGCTTGTTCTGTCCAGTCCTCAACTGGCTGCTTAACTAGCTTAGGGATCTACATTTTAGATATTTAATATACCAGTATACTATCAGTTATCAGATGATATGTGATCCTGGACCACAAAACCAGTCATAAGGGTACATTTTTCAAAATTTAGATTAATACATTGTCTGAATAAAGAAGCGTTCCATTGATGTATGGTGTGTTACAATAGTGCGATATTTGTCCGAGATACAACTATTTAAAAATCTGGAATCTGAAGGTGCAAAAAATTGTCCAAATGGAGTTCTTATCAATGCATATTACAAATAAAAAATGTGTTTTAATATATTTGCGGTGAGAAATGTATTAATCATGGAACATGATCTTTATTTAATATCCTAAAGATTTTGGCATAAATGAAAAATCAATAGTTTTGACCCATACAATCTATTGTTTGGCTACTTCTACAAATATACCCCAGCGACTTGTTTTGTGGTCCATGCTCACATATTACAGATTTCCCCAATTTATCTTATCAGTTGATAATGGGTTTCCATATATATGCTGATACAGGATATTTCATCTAATTTTCCAGTAAAAATATATATTTATGCACAATATATTTAGCAAAAGTACATATGCATCAATAGAGAATAGACTACACACACACACACACACACACACACACACACACACACACACAAGAATATTGAGTAAATTATAAAAATAGTAATAGTATAGTGAATTATTATTATTAACAAAATGTATTTAAATACAAGTAAATAAAATAAAGAACACGTTTAATTATAAAAAATAAATAGCAAATCTCAAAATAAATATACATTAAAATTTTTGTAAATTAGAACACATGATTTACAAGGAAATGACTTTTCATCAGCGATGTTAAATGTATCCAAAAATAATATCTGAAGGCTTCAAATTTAATTGGGCAGAAGCAAGTGTTTAACATTCATCACTGACACTAAAAACGACACTTCAAACCTTCAATTAATAGACAAACGTCTATTGGCTTCCGTCAATTTGTGACAGTCCTTCGAGAAGTAATGACTTGACATCAACACCATGTGAACAAATGACAGCGAGCCAAAACGCATCTGACCTTTAGCCCTGTGGGAAATAACGCCGCGGTGGACGAACTGTACCGGGACGGGGCGCAGAGGCTAAGAGCATTACCAACTGAATCTGCTCTTAGATGAGCTTTTCTGCCTGAGATTTGCCTCCGAATACAGGACTTTGGTCTTTTTGTCTGTCACAACAGCAGATTTACATGCAGATTGTCTTTTTCCAGGGCGCATCCCATCTGTCTGTCATTGTGATGGACAGATGCACAGCAGGGAAAGAAGAAAAAGGTGAAAAATAGACAGATCTAGGATGCATTGAAAGTGATTAACATGCACGCTGATATGCTACATGTCTTTACACATGCCAACTTCTTTCATTTGCATGCAGAATATATTCAACGCACCAATCATTGTCGAAAACGCTAACTTGTTTTGGCCGCCATATATTCTCTGCTAGGACTGTGTGGGTGGACCAAAATAGATAATATAATAAAGTGAGGTGTTTACAAGAAATTTGCCAACTGAGTAAGACAAATATTTCTAAATATATTTCCTGAGAAAAAGTCTAACTATCTAATATAGATTTGCTTAAAATGTATATTGTATTAACAACATTAAAACTCTAGCCAATGCCAATAATTATTTCCATGATATGGCCAACATACAATTATAATAATATTTTCAGAATATAGATAATATCTGAAATTAATATAGACATGTATGTATGTATGTATTTATGTAAGAATTTATTTATTTATTGAATTTATAGACTTTAATAAGAATAAATTATATTCAGTAATAATAATAATAACAATAATAAAAATACTAATATTAATATGTAGTTTAAAAATAAACTGCACTTTAAATAAATAAATATTAACATGTAATTTAAAAATTAACTGCGCAAAAATAATAACAACGACAACAATAATAATACAAATAATAATAATTGTTATTATTTGTATTATAGTTTACATAAACAACAACAATAATAATAATATCTAGTTTTAAAAAACTGAAACAAATAAAAAATAAATAAATAAATACATACTTTATTATTATTATTATTATTATCATTATGTAACATTTTATTTGAAGGTGTTCTGTTACATAAAATTAGTAATATAACTTACTAATATAACAATTGCATATACATAATTACATGCAAGTAACCCTAAGACAAAGCCAATCCTATCTCCAACCATATTATAAGTACATGCATTTAATTTATATTATAAGTAATTAAAGGCATAATTACACTGTAACAAGGACACAAAATAAAGTGTATCCTATTATTATTATTAAGTTTACAAAATATGCTGCACTAATAATAAGAAGAATATTAGCAACGTAAAGAAACAAACACTGATAAGCATGAAGCCTTACATTAAAAAGTGGAAGAGGACAAGAATTGGACAGCCCTTTAAAAAAGAAAAGAAAAAAGATTCCCAAACAAAACATATTCTGCTTGGTGTTTGATTTTGTAGAATAATGCAATCTCTACCCAGTAACACATTTCAACTGTCGCCAGGTAAACGCCGTCATATCTCGAAGCCCTACTCTCTACTGCTTCTTGGCATAGCTATAAACGGCATCCGACTGAATTTCTAAAGTCGTTGTATCATGGTTCGAAAAGAGAAAAAGAAAAGGAACACACACAGTGAGGGAGAATGAGCTTCCATCCAAAAATAGCACAAGCCCTGTTAAATATTTTAGGCACTCAGCAGACAGAAAGAAGAAGAAAAAATCCCTAGCCACAAACAAAAACACTCTAGCATTGAACGATTAACATCCAGTCTTGAATTATAACTGTATGAATACATTTAGCGGGCGTCGATTCATATGCAGTGATGAACCAGTCGCCCCGTAAATCTCTCCAGCTCGACCCGGGCCAGCTCTTACAAGACAGCATTGTTATTTAGGTGCTAGCTTTATGGAAACTAGGAGCTTGGCGAAACAAAGTGAGATTAGCCAGTGCTTGGAAAAGCAAGCCACTTTTAGCAACGGTTAGCGGTTGCTACTGTCACGCCAGCAACAAACAGCTAGGGAGGACAGGGCTAAGGGAACCTCCGAGAGCTTGGCACTTCTCACCCACTCATAACAACATATGCCATTCCATCAAAACTGCCCATAGGCCATCAGGAAAGAGTGGAGAGTGTTTGTGGGAGAGATGCAGAGGTAATGGGCATCAGGGTCTTTCATGGCAAGCTGAGTAAAGGCGGAGCGGAGGGGTGTCTAGAAACAGGGTTTGATCAAAGCCAGCGAGAGGTAACCAGCCTCTAGAATGATAAGCAGCTCAGTGCCGAGGTAAAGAAATGCCGCAGAGGAACACAAACGCTGTGTAAAAATAAAAGTGCATGCTCAAATGGAAGTGTGCCAGCTCTTTTACCCGGAGTTACCCTGCTCACCGCCTCCGCTGTTCTGCTCTAACAATAATAAATGCTGTGGAAAAACACATACAGTCACGTCACCTGACTGGCAAAACTACGTTGTTGTTGTTTTTTTAAGTTCTGAAAAGTAATGTTTCTATCCTACATTCTCATGCTTTTTATATCAGTATTTTCATAACATTTCAGAAACATAGCAATGGCATTATTAGAAAATCTCATTGCAATGTTTTTAGAAATCTTGTAGTATTTTTTTTTAAATTGCTGATTTATGGTCAACCAAATATGGAAATTGTAAGACATGTTTAGGATACCTTTTATTGTATTGGATTTTATTAGGTTAGGTCTAAAAAGTTTTGAAAAGTACTGCTGTATAATATAATATTACATAATCTGCAGCATAGTGAAATTATTGCAAGTTATTTTAGTCACAAACATAATGTTTTGACATTCAATATGTTGTTTACCTGAATTTGTTGTTGTTGTTGATAAAATACACTAAAAGAGAGACAAAGCCAGAAATGATGTACAAATTGGGCATATAACTATCCCGTTCTGTCCTATGGAGCCCATGCTTGTGTCTGTCCTGTAGTGAGATGTATTTGCCTGTTCCGGGAAAGAGGAATTAGACTGTTTCTGAGGACTGTGCAGGGTACGGCCTTGATCCTGGAACGACGAGATGCCTGCTGCTAAAACTAAGCTACAGTGCCACGACAGTCCCATCATCCCAACAGCATGGGAGTCGCTAAACCTCTACTAAACCTCGCCCAGTTTATAAACCTCCAATCAAACTAGGTCAGACTAATCGATTTATTTAGCAGAAACCTAGCAGGCTAATAATAGCGATTAACTTGTATTTTAGCGTAACGAGTAGGTGGGGACGGAAACAAGTGCTGGTGGAGCCATGAGGGTGGATGATTATATCTTCAAAACGAGTGCAGACGTCAGCTGCAGGGCTGTCTCATCCCTAATTCATACTGACACCACATCATCTGTGCCACATAACAGAGAGATCTGTGCAGTAATTACTAGTGCAGACATGTATATTCAAGAGAAAACAAGGAGGTGATCGAGAGAGAGAGAATAGGGAAAGCAATAAGGCGGGGGAAGATTTTATTGCTCAAATGTTGTTCTTTTATAGCTCATGAGACATAATAGTTCTCAGTTGTGTTCGCTTAAAGTCAACATGAAATCGAAAAACTTTATAGATCCAGTATATAAAGAATCATACTGCATATATAACCAGCATATTATATACCTGGATGTATAATTACCTTTTTATAACCAGCAGCCATATCCCCCTGCAGCCCAAGACTGTTTGCCCACTGAAGCTAAGCAGGGTTGATTCTGGTCAGTACCTGGATCGGAGACCTCCTGGGAAAACTAGGTTGCTGTTGGAAGAGGTGTTAGTGATGCCAGCTGGGGGGTGCTCACCATGAGGTCTGTGTGGATCCTAACGCCCCAGAATAGTGACGGGGACACTATAATGTAAAAAGCATCGTCCTTCGGATGAGACGTTAAACCGAGGTCCTGACTCTCTGTGGTCATTAAAAATTCCAGGATGTCTTTCGAAAAAGTGTTGGGGTGTAACCCCGGCATACTGGCCAAATTGCCCATTGGCCTCTGACCATCACGGCCTCCTAATCATCCCCATACACTGATTGACTTCATCACTCTGTCTCCTCTCCACCAATAAGCTGGTGTGTGGTGGGCGTTCTGGCGCAATATGGCTGCCGTCGCATCATCCAGGTGGATGCTGCACATTAGTGGTGATTGAGGAGATGTCCCCCTTCTATGTAGCGCTTTGACTACCCAGAAAAGTGCAATATATATATATGTATATATATATATAAAAAAACTTTATTTACTCACCCTCATGTTGTTCCAGACCTGCATAACTTTATTATGTGAAGCGTAAAAGAAGATATTTTGAAGAATGTTTCAACTGTCTTAGTCCATGCAATGAAAGTCAATGGAATTTGGAAAATGGATAAAAACACTTTTATTTTCTAGACTAGAAACATGCAGAGATATTTTTTTAAATATCTTCCTTTGTGTTCACAGAAGAAAGCTAATTTTATCAGTCATTCCTGGTTGATAGTTGCTAATGCTAGTACTGTATGTGGCAGGAAGGGACTCTAACCATTAGACTCTAACAATTTCTGGTCTTAGTTTTGACTAGGAATTGACCCTCTTCTGGTTTTGGTCTTGACTATTACATGAACCGTTTTTGGTCTTGGTCTTGAATAGGAATCGACCCTCTCCTGGTTTCGATCTTGACTCAGACTCGACTTGTTTCTGGTCTTGGTCTTGACTAGGAATCGACCCTCTTCTAGTCTTAGCCTTGACTCAGACCCAACCCATTTCTGGACTAAAATTTACTCAAGTTAGACTCTCTTCTGGTCTTGGTCTTGACTCAGACTCAACCCATTTATGGTCTCGGTTTTGGTTATGCCTCCTAATCTTGTTCTGGTCTTAACTTAGGCTCAAATATGCAGGTCTTGACTACAGCACTGTCAAAATAAAATTTTAAATGGACAGATTTGTGCTGTGGAGTAACAATCAAATCCCTGAACTCTACGAAAAAATGGGACAAAGAAAAGCATGATGGAAAGGGAGATAAAGTTGAGCAGTCGGCTGTTTCTTTTACACCGACTAGATTGAGGTTCACAGTCAGTAATGCTTCAGTCTTGAGTTTTCCACCCACCAAAGCCCTTTTACTGCTTGGGATTGCAACTGCCGCATCTTTGCAATACAAATAAGTCCAGATATTGGCATTTGCAAGAGCTTTTGGAGACGTGCGTGTCACTTCCTGACTCTGTAATTTATGGTAGGCCTCTCTCGCTCTCTTTCCCTCGCTGCTTGATTTCTGCCCAGTTTTCATTATTGAAAAGGACCACCCTCTTTCCCTCCCTCCCCATCTATTTCCTTATTAGATCTGCGATTCCAAGAGCGCATTAGGATATTAAATTCAGGATGGGAATGTATGCTGCCTGCCGACTTGGCAAGACTCCCCAGTGCTGTCTCTCCTTGTTTCTTCTCCTCCTCCTCCTCACCCATCTTAGACCGGTCAAAACCAGAGAGAGCGGACATCTCTCGCTGAAAGGGTCCACGCTCATCGTGTCATGCCGTCTCTGCACCGAGGTTGACAGAGGCACAAAGCAGCCACTTGTGAGCGGGAAGCGATGGCGGGGCCGGCACAGTGGCAGCTCTGTCATCGTA
Organism: Gymnocypris eckloni scoliostomus; assembly: GCA_027564155.1. NCBI lineage: Eukaryota > Metazoa > Chordata > Actinopteri > Cypriniformes > Cyprinidae > Gymnocypris > Gymnocypris eckloni. Next base: position 24,483 of record CM050419.1, read on the forward strand.
TGAATCATTCTGACGTGTTTGAGGATAAAGACATGCATGCATGTGCCCACACAGCATAACACCCCCCCCCCACGCCACCATAGGAGCATTCCTCATGAAATGTGAGCTTTCATTATGGCAGCTCCTTCGCCATTGTTATTTATTTGACTAAGAGGAAACTGTCTCACAAACAAGGGCATATTTTTCTCGTTTTCTGGAGAGACATAAGTCGGTTGTTGTCGGGGAAAACACAAAGATGAAAAAAAGAGATGTACTGTCACACAATGTTTTCTTTTTTAGCATTTTCTGTGCAAAACTGCCACAGTGCATTATGGGTGATTGCTGCATTGTTGCTAGGGTATTCTTGGGTTGTTAATAAGTAGTTACTTACTGGCCCAACTCAAAAGTATGATATTCTGGCCCCCAGACATGGCTCGAGTCCCTTTTTCAATGCAAATCTATGAGGTTTTTAGTTAGCTTTTTTGTCTGCCAGACGAAAGTCTGATTGTTTAGAAAACACACAAATTACTTTATTATAGGTATCAATTATGTTCAAAGCAAGTACTGCTAATTAAGAAATTGGTCCATTTGTATAAAAGGAAAATGGGAATATTTTGCTCTCCAAGGCAGTAGACACATACAAAAAAGAACCAAGGTATTACCATGTTTAGTTTTTGGACAGGTTTGCATGGTAATACCATATTCTTATGCCATGTAATATGGTAATACATCAGAGTACCATCTTTTAGAAAGAAAAAAAAGAATCTAGCAGTACAACAGCATACTTAATATGGTACCACATAGATTACCATGGCATTTACAAAAATACTACCATGGTAACCTCCCCAATGAAAAAAAAAAATAGTGTATTTATCATATTCATCCATGATATATATTATGCTAATACCATGGTATTCTTTGAAATACCTTGAATAGTCATGCACATACTGTGGTATCTGAATATGAATCTATCTTCAAAGAATGCCTTAGTATTACTATGATTTTTTTTACATGGTACCAATAGAATTCCATGTTTTGAACATGATATTTTATTATGTATGTACAGCAATGTAAATTGTTTTTAGTATTTCATGAGCAAGAAGTGTACAATTGTAGCGTGAGCTTTCCAGTCCCCGCTGCCCCGCATTTACAGATCTTTACATATTCCTCCAGCATAATTAAGTACAATTTGACCTAATTTCCAATGCCAACCCTTCCAGCTCATAAGCCAAAAAGCTTGACATTTATTGAAATCACCTAAGGTTCCCATATAAGGACATGAGTTACTGTAGGGGACAATGTCCCAGAATTTGTTGCATTCATAGGACACAATCATCTAGATTCCCCGACGACTGCAGATGGGACTCTTGATTTTGGATTACACAAACAAATCCAACTCATCCAAGCTCAGGAGGTGCAGCAGGGCTCCGGTCTCGGAAACGAGCAGATGATGGGTTTTAAATAATAAAGTACTTGAGTGCTTCTGCGATCTTCTTTACGACCAAGTGAACCATTCAGACGCTTGTTCAAGAGCCAAGGCATTGACTTAATTGTGCGCCCAAGCATGAGCTGGAGAAGCCGAATAATGCATGGAGGGGGGGGCTCATCTAATATAAAAGGCAGACTTGAAGTTTTCTTTCTTTCTTACCTTAGATGGGACATACTATTTGACCTAGATCTTGCTTAAAAGTTGCTGATTAGATGTGAATTATTAGAGCGTGCTTTTGTACAACGCGATTACGCGGAAGCACTTCTTCCATGGCTGCTCGAATGCGGCGTCTCGCTTCGGTTGCTTTGCGTAATTCGACCTGGCATTCAAGTTTGCAATGGACAATCAAACAAGAGGACTACATATTAGAGTAGATTGCCCCAAAATAAAAAGGTTGTCATTTTAATCACCTTCATGTAATTCCAAACATTTATGTGGTTATTATTTTCCTTTAAAGCACAAGAGAAGAAATTTGAAAAATCATCCGCTCAGTTGTCAATTATGTATGTTATTATTATTAATAGTTTATTATTAGTGTTATTAAACGTTGTTATTGAAGCAAAAACGAAGCATAATATACATTTAGCAGACGCTTTTATCCAAAGCAACTTACAGTGCATTCAGTCTATAAATATTTTTTTGTCAGTATGTGTTCCTGGGAATCGAACCCACAACCTTTGCGCTGCTAACACAATGCTCTAACCACTGAGCCACAGGAACACGCACGCACGCATGCACGCACACACACACACACACACACACACACACACGTTGGTTTTATGGTTTCTTTCCATAGGCGTAATGGTTTTTATACTGTACAAACTGTAACACACACACTACCAACTTCACTCACAGGAGCAACCTGCATATTTATTTTCCCTCAAATCATCACACATTGTCTCTGTATAAATTCAACACACACACACACACACACGTTAATATAATGTTAATATATTATTATAACATATTAGCGACTGCTGTTGGGTCACATATTTGCAAAAATACTTTGTAAACGTGAATGCTACAGTTATGATTCAACTATGAATGAATCATGACTTTAGGGAAATATTATATTTATAACACATTTCCCTGTCACCAGACAGCAGTGCGTTTCATCTAAAATCACAGCTTTCGCCTCAAAATATTCAAAATATGTATTAATTAAATAGGCTGTGGATTAAAATATAATACGTTCTAAATATTTATAATCTACCATTAATTTTATTGTCCTACAAAACATTCTAGACCTAGTTGTTTCAGAGGCAGAACAATGTTGATGAAATGCTGCAAAGACATTTGGAATCAGACACTCTAAATCAATCACAATAAGGCCAGCAACGCATTAATAAATAAGGTTAATTTTGAGCTGACGTCCACTTTAACATCCTGTTTTACAGACAAGACCTCACTCTTCTCTTCTGCTATATTCTCATGTTTGCAAGACGCAATTTTCACTTAGCTAAAATGCCAAAAAGCATTAATTCTCCTATCCTATTTCCACAGTCAGTTATTAACCTGTAACCTTTCAGTCTAATGGAGGATTTCAGCTCTTCCCTATGCGCTTAGCAGTCCCTCTGAGGATACAGAGTGCTTTCAAATGAACACTCGTTTTTCCTGCTATCAAGACTCACAACGAGTGGCGGAAAGTCCGGAGGTCCCTCCACTCCACATTCTTTTAAGTACTACTTCAGAAAATAATATTGTACTATAGCGTTCTTCTTGATGTAAAGGTGCCCACAATGCTCAGGTACACACGTGCCTTTCCGGAAAGGACATAATTTGCGGCTGTGGAAGGCAGATAGTATAGAGTCTCTCTGCAGAGAGGAGATAGATCTGCGTTTGGGTTGCTGGGCTAGAGAAGAGGTGGTGTGTCAAGCACACCATGGCAATGTTCCTGTGGCTGATTAAAATGGAAGGTGGCAGCCATTCTGTTTAGGGAAAACAGGTGTTTGATACACACGTCAGATTGATTATATCCCAAAAATCACCGTGGAGAAACTTGGTGGTTGTCAGGAAATCCTGCTGGTTTGGAATTAATTACTCAAGCTTTATTAGAGTATCTCTATAGAGCGTTTTATATTTCTCTCAGGCCAACTTTTAAATTGATGGCAGCTTCACTAAACTAACAATTCGACTAAATCACTTATTTTACGCTCCTTTATTAAGGCATTAATTCTGTCACAATTGACTATAAAGTAAGCACATTAAAATAATACGGATTCACATTATAGCTATACTACAGCAGTATTCCGGTTGACATTTTTTGTAATAACAATAGGCCTATATTACAGTGAAATATAGTTAATGATAATTATGATAACATTAATAACACATATAATTATACCTTGTAGCCTTTAAAATGACTGATTTTAGGTTTTTCTTTTGTTTGTTTTTGTTTTTTTAGACAAAATAGTTAAGAATATATTAATTCACCTGTTATCATTATTAGGAAATAAATGATCAGCTTATCAGTATTGACTAGAATTGTATATTATTTAAAATAATATGTAGCAATTTTAGTACTTCAACTTTTACTTCAAAATGTACAGTCATGGCCAAAAATATTGGCACCCTTGGTAAATATGATCAAAGAAGGCTGTGATTTAAAATTAATCTGCATTGTTAATCCTTTTAATATTTTATTTAAATATTTTCACAGCCTTCTTTGATCGTATTTACTAAGGGTGCCGATATTTTTGGCCATGACTGTAGGTTTTTCAAGTTTCTAAAATGTGTATTTTATTTTAGCATGTAGCAAAACTATCAACAAAAAATAATCTTGCTAGTTTTAGTTTTACTGCTCCAAACAACTCATAATTTAGGAGGTACAGTATAATAGTTATTCATATTACTTATATAATCCAACTATTCAACATCTATATGATAGACTTGTGTGAGAAACAAGCTTAAATTTGAGTCATTACCATTTTGTTTTAGTCGTTTTATTTAAAATTTATTTGGTTAGTTTCCAAGGAAACTTCCAAGGTGTACAATACCAACACTACTTCAAAAATGGCCACAAATGTTTAAAAAATAGTGGTTCATGTGAATTTCTGTAATATATTCCAACACTTTGAAAATCATACAATATAGCTTTGAGGAATATATTGAAATGTAAGTCAATATCTGCGTCATCTTCCCTCCTGCATCAGGTTTTATATCAGTGACACCAAATTATATTGAGTTTGAATATGCAGAAGTGCAAATAAAATTAATATTTGCAGCTAAACAGTCTGTGGCCACTATTTTCATTGTAAGGAAAAGAGCAGCATGGACATTCTGATAAACATCTCCGTTTATGCTCAACAGAAGAAAGAAAGTCCGTTTGTTAACCACACAAGTGAATGTTCATTTGTGGGTGAACAATTCCTTTCATTTATTTTTCTCTTGACTAGCACTAGCTTGCAGCATAGACAGGAACCCGGTAATTAATTGAAGGACATCGTTAGTTGGAGAGATTCGGGGGAAAATATCTCACACTAATTACCATGTGTCTGTGTTTCAATTAACAATGACCTCAATCTCTCAGAAAGCATAAAAATAAGGGGAAGCTTGTTCGGAGCAGTGGGCTGCGTTGCGTGCATTCCACTCGCCGGCACATATGAAACAATATATGTATTCTCTTTCTATGAAAGGACCGTTCTGTTGGAAATTATTCAGTGGAGGCCTGTATAAATCGACTGAATAATTACACAATCCTCGCTAACTGTAACAGTCATTATGAACAACGGTAAAATGCAAATATCTCTGAGTTATTTTGTCAAAATGGCAATGTTCTCTCACTTTTCACGAGCAGGTCAAACGTGACGCATTTTCCCGAAATCATCTGCAGCTTTTTGATTGCAACCTTGCCAGCTGGCTTTGATACCGATGGGAATGGGAGAGATAGAGAAGAAGCACGTCTTGATCTAAAAATTCTCAGAGCTCTAAATTGCAACACCTCTCTTCCAAAGAAATATATAAAAGACGCTCTGAAGAAGTTGGAAGCAACATTGACAATGAGCGAGGAGGAGGAGGGGGGTGCTGTTGTGACATTGATGGGAGAAAACTTCGACTGAAGCAGATATGAGTGTCAAGCAACATGCACAACGGAGAATCGCTTCTAAGTTTAGATGCAGTCTCTAGACAAAAGCAACAACCTTGACGCTATAGGTTAGAAGCTGGCTGAAACAGTGAGATATTATATCCGTTTCAAATTAACATTTATAATTTGTGCCCTTTTTTGTCAAAACCGTCATGTAGACAGTAGTTTTATGAGTAGAAGAATGAAAACGACGGATGAAAAAAATGATGTAGGATTTACTAGCCATTTCTGAGTGAAAATCGTTTCAACTTCCTAAAGAAATTACAAAGTAAAACAATGAATTCAATTTCCATATTGCAGTCCATAGAAACAGTCTTTAAACAAACAAAATAATTAAATAAATACATAAATTGCCAAATGAAACTCACATTAGAAATACTACAGTATTTTGTCAAAAAATATATTGCATAATAAAAATAGCTAGTACATTTCTGTAATATTTACGACGAAACTGCAGGTAACAACCTAAATAAATGTGTCATTTTAAAGTTAAATATATATAAATACTAAAATATATATGTTTACATATACGAAAAATTGCAAAGAAACAGTAACACATTGAATTAAATGCTAAATTTGAAATTAGAAACACTTAAGTAGCATTTTGTTAATTATGCTGTTATTATGCATTTATTAAAACAAATTCTGTATAACGCAAATTCGTTTTTTTAAGAATCCATATTGCAGTCCATAGTGACTGTATTTAAATAAACACATAAATTAATAATTAAATAAAACTCACATTAACAATACTATCTCAGCTAGCAATTTATATTTCATATACAGTAGTATACATGCACATACTTCATTAGTTTTATTTACAAATTATTTAAGTCGTTTTTTATTTACAACTTTGAAAAATCCATTTATACTGTGCGTATAGCAAGATCTAAAATATCAAATAAAGCTTTGTGGTGGCAGAAAGAGATACCAATGGACCAGTCTGGAAAACGCTGTCTGTCAAAAATAAAATTCATAGCATTATAAATGTACCAGACTGGAAAAATATACTCATGTAAGCTGACAAGAGCTATAGGAGGAGAGTCTGGTGGAACAGTTGTTTCAGCCCCAAACACATACCAAGGGTGTCAATATTTTTGGCTATGACACTTGCAAGCAGATATGGGCATAAATACATCAAAATGTACTTAAAATAAAAAAATACTGTGTGGAAAAAATTATTTAAATACAAATACAAAATACAGTGTGGGAAAATGTATTTAAATACAAATACAGTATTTTGAAAATACATGTGAAATTGGCCATCCAGTGAAGTAACACTATTTATGTCAGTCTTGTGTGTCATGTGTTTCCCTCTTCCATATTTGGTTTGTTTCCTGCCCTCGTTAGCTGATTGCGATAAAATTTTATTCCAGCTGTGTTTTTGTGATTATCTATAATTTACCTGTGTATTTAAGTTCCTGTCTGTTAAGTTAGTGTGGTCTGGTCTACTCGTTACTCCCGGTGTCCCTGTGTGTCTGCCTTGCCTTGTCTTGCTCTGCCTTGTTTATATGAAAGTTTGCTCCTTGTGTTCCTCGTTCCTCCCCGCTGTATGCACCGTGACAATAAACTATCTGTTTGACGAATTGTCATATCACCATAGCAAACAGTAATTATTAAAGTATAATTAACACATTTGACTAATAGCTAATAGCTAGCTAACAAAAAATCTGACCAAAAAAACCCCGCAAAACAATACTGACTAGTAGGGTTGGCACGGAACATGTATTCGTACCGAACCGTCACGGTACGGACCTCTCGGTTCGGTAAATGAGGCCTTACGATGAATACAGGCAATTCACCTCCAATCCAGAAGGGGGCGCCGGCAGTAATGCAACGCTGTTTGATAACCGCCAGCAGAAGAACAATGAACGCTGTGAGTTGCACACTTAAAAACAAAGCCCCCTTGACAGTGACATGTGCTGATTCTGAACGCATCTCTCACATAGACTGATAAAGGAGTATACTTTAAAGGCTTGCGCACTCAACAGTTTGCGAAATGGAGCTTTTTGCTCGTGTATCCTACTTTTCTCATTCGGCACAAATACAAATATTCCATAATAGTTCCATATTTGCGATGTAACGCATATGAATGCTAAACTATTATTTATTATGTAAATGATAGGCTTTGTACTTCAGTCACGTTATTTTATTTTGACAAAGTACCAACTTTAGCAATGCTGGAACTGGTGTATGTGTGTCTGTGCACGTGCGCGCGTGTGACACAATCACTTCAACTGTTTCCTTATACCAGCAGAATCAACTTTAAACACTTATCGTCTTAATAATACATCACTGTATAAAGGTCTGCTTTTATTTGTGTACACTCACAATGAAAACAAGACCGACTGAGTTTCCTTTCTGTGAACAAATTAAGCGTGAACTGAAACTCACCATATATAGTTTTTTTTCCCCCTTGTTTATCAATTAACTAAATAAAATATATTTCAAGAATTTGTTCCTTGTATGTATATATGTACTGCAGATTATCTATATAATTTAATATAATATTTAGTATTACTACTAGTGTACTACTCACTGTTCAAAATAATGAAAAGAAACCGAGCATAGCAGATTTGTTGTTGTACCGGAATCGTATCGAATCGTGACCCCGAACCAAGGTACGTACCAAACCGTAACATTTGTGTACCATGCCACCCCAATTGACTAGTGCTATTGTTCCCCTAACTAGTGCTGTTTTTTGTTACTTCATGCCCTAGCTAACTAAATGCAAATCTGAATGGTTTTCCATTTTAACCTTTATCAACAAGTACAACCCACCATGACATCCTCATCCTTATCTTATGCTGCCTTCACAGGCTATACCAATCGTTTATTTTTATTTATGTATTTTTTTTAATTTTTGGGTAAGTATGACTTTTCTAGTTGAAAATTGGACATGAATGCCTTATTTAACATTCAATCTTCAAATGTGCAATGTAAAAGTAAAATATATTTGTAATATTTATTTAATGGCATCTTTTTTATGATTGAAGGCCAGCATCATTGATATCAATTCTACTGATGTCTCCATAAAATTGTTTTCCCCCTGAATATTTATCCATTTACTGAAGCCATTCAGCATTACAGTATAATTGAGAGCTATCAATTTTAACATTTATAAGACTTAACGTCTAATTTAAGCAAATTTAAAACGAACTTTACACGAACCTATTATAATAAATGGCATATTTAGCTACCTGTGCCCCTCAGCAGAAATATACAGCAAATGAAAATTCACCAAACACTAAATTCTGAATTAAATATAGATGAACCCCTTAAAGCTATGAAAGTTATTGATTTCCTATTTTTCATTTTGTTATTGGATTAATAGACATCACAGCAGCTGGTTATTAACTTATTTGCCTGCTATTGCTCTCTGCTGCTGAACGTGACGCGGATCTGACATCTTATTTTACCACAACTCTCTTTATCTTTTCTGACACACTTCAGGTCTTAAAGTCTCTACTTATGAGCGGACTAATTGAATCGGTTGTGTTAGATGAGGAAGACAGTGCTGGGGGTGCCTCAGGACAGTTTTTCAAACCATCAGATACATGTTCTTAAATGTGACGCATATATAACATATTGCAAGCATGCACACAGTTTTAAGGCAGCTTTTTGATAACTGCATGCCTTGACGGCATACTTAGGACATTGCATGCACGTAGTTTCTTTCCCTGTTTGATATGAAATGATACAGGCTACAGCATGCGCCGGCACCTTTGTGCTGTATTTGAAGTGCGTCTGAATCGTCTCCCGTTTGATGTGGTCATAAAGACGTTCTGCATCCAAATAAATGAAATCCTTTTCAAGAAAAACAGATGGAGGCAGCAGTTGTGAATCGAGTGGCAAACCCTAGCCCCGCCCCTGCGTTAATTGCATTCAATATTTTTAACAAGTTAATCTGAAAAAATTAATCGCCTGCGTTAACGCGCTAATTTTGACACCACTAATATATATATATATATATATATATATATATATATTTTTTTTCAAAGCTTTTTAAATACAAAATAGTATTTTGTATTTCAAATACGTATTTTAAATACATGTATTTGAAATACTGCCCATCTCTGCTTGCAAGAGGTCATTATCTTCTCCGATCTTTTTTTAAACACATAATCCATGTACGATCAGCTCTGCCGCCTCGTAACGCACCACGCGCCACAAAGTCGCCCGAAACAAACAAACAGCAGAGACAAGGGGGAATTTGCATGAATCACATGCATGTCACGCTGACAAACTTAGCATCCTCACGCAGTGCCAAGTGAGCCTGCGCTCTTATCTTAAATGCTGGATTCCTCACAGACGCCTGCAGTGTTTTTAGGGGGTTGGGGAAGCGGGGTTGTTTTGTGGGGCTAAAAATAGTGTCGTAGATCAGAATGTAGAGGATTAAAGGGCCTGGTGCAGATTAAACCGCAGTTAATCGCCTGTCTGCGACACCGAATGCCATTTTGCGTTAGGTGCTTCAACAAGGAGGTCTAAAGATCTTCCAAGAAAAGCCGCTCTTGGTTTAGGCTTTGTTTTGGAAGGATGTTTACACTTCATCCTCTTTTTTCCCCTTCTTAAGTCATTCATCACTTTTTTGGCCTTTTCCTCAAGAGGCAATTTGTTTTCTCATAAACTCGGTTTTGAGTTGACAAGGGGCCTAATCAAAGAACCAAAACTAATGTGCTGTGGTGCAGATTTGTCAAAACTTTAATGCCAGAAATTACGTCGGCGCATCTTATTTCGTAAAAAGACTTTTCATAGGAAATTCATTCATTTTTCATTCGATTTATTTTGAAGGACATCTCACAGTCTTCTACAGGCGATAAGGACCAGCTACGAACACGTCCCTGTACACCCTATTAATATCCAAAGTTAACTTCAAAGCTAGTTTGTACAGAGAGGCAAAAGAACAGTAACAAAGATCTCTATTCAGTGATTCGGTGAAGAAGAATTAGCTGCTCGCATGCCGAACAGTTTAGCAGAGAAAATGCCATGAGCACAATGAGGTTTTTATTCTACATTACAAGTTCATCTGGTGCAGTCAAGCTTTTATTTCATTTCTAGGTAATGAAGAGCAATTCAAATCACTAATCAACTCTACAATTCCGCAAATGCCTTAATAATGTTTAGAATTATGTAATGCGTAACAGTTATGCATAACATATATCGGTAGATCCTTCCTTTAAATTGAAATATGATATAATCACTCTAATAAACAATTTAATGTGTAATTCAATGCATCTCTTTGCAATTATTTGTGAAATGTAATAAGTAAAAGTGACTGTTTCAAAGTAAATCATACACCATTTTTTTCTCAGTGTTATATTATTTTGATATTGAATTATAATTATATTGTATTGAAAATGCATGTATAAAAGTGTTAATACATTATAATTTAAGAAGACTGGTAATGTTTGTAACTGACTTAACTATAGCAAGAGTTACTGATAGATAGATAGATAGATAGATAGATAGATAGATAGATAGATAGATAGATAGATAGATAGATAGATAGATAGATAGATAGATAGATAGATAGAGTCGGAGAACTGCTGCATGTTCTGGACAACAAGCAGCCAATAAACTCTCCTGGACCAGTTCAATTACAAAGATGCTCAGTCATTCAGTCACTGACCCAAGCAAATTAGTATTTGCACTAATTGTGGGGGTTCGGCTCCCGGTCAACCTAATCAATTAGAGCATCCGGAATCAAATCAGTTGTCCAGAAGGAGTGATCACCCAGACCTCTGGCATCTGGCCACCAATCGTATCTATGAACTTCAATCCAGACCACAAACACATGTCATCCAAACCCCACACAGGCTTCAACTGAACCAAAAAGGTTGACGAGGACGCTTTAACAAGAAATAACTTTTTAGGTTTTGTATTAAACCCTTAACGAGAAACCAATACCTTGGTACGCATAAACAACTTATACAACAAACAACCAAAACGTGTTGCAAAGAACCAATGAAGAATCTTCAGTTTGAGTCTAAAGAGATTTGAATCCCAAATCACCAGCCAGGGTTGGGTTGGTTCAGCTCTTGCACTGGTAGATTAATCAAATTAACTAGCTATCTAAATTTACAAGTCAACTTGGTCTCGTCTTGTACACAGAATACGAACGGTAAATATTGCGCGTTATGCTAATTTAACGGCACGTTCAAACAGCTGCGTGGTAAACTCGTGCATAAAACGTTCACTTCGTTCCTATTTATATTAGTTGTTCAACTTGTATTAGTAGTGCTGAAACGGACCGGTACGCAACGCGTAACGCTTTTATTTCCATAACAACAACAGCAGTGCTTTCCTACGAGATAACAGCGCGATTCTAAACCATCTCTCACTTCTGACCGGATCAGATTAACAGCGGATGCTGTTACCAAAACATGTACAGATACGAAAAGAATACAGGAAAATGATATCCGGCATAATAATGCCGTTTTACCTGGTAATAATGAAGTTGAATGCGCTGATAACACGATGCGAATTAAGATGATACACTATATATTCCCCGCTGATGTCCACATTGTCAGTGCCAGGCGCTTACTGTAAGAGAGAAAATCCCGATGTCAGGGAAAGAGAGAGAGAGAGAGAGAGAGAGAGAGAGGGAGAGGGTGGAGAAAGGAGCCATCCTATCCAATTACAAAAGACGAACGAGGGTTAAAAAGAATAACAATGCACAACCGTATGCCGGGAGGACAAATCGCCCTGCGTTGGTTTCTTCTTTCGAGCCACTGTCCTTTCTCGATTATTTAAGAATACATTTGGCTGACGTTTTTTCTTCTTAAAACATCACGCCATAATATGCTATTTGACAGTTTTTCGCGCAAGTGGTAGTATTCTGAAGTCATTTGGCTGCGAATGACAGGAGAACGATTCGATTCCACAGGGCTTGGATTGAGAATCGATTCCTTACGAAGATTCAGTTTGATTCGACGTAGTTGGGAAATAAATCGATCTGAAAACAAAACATTCGCTTTACGTTCAAAATAGATTCGACTGGAAACAACTCTCGATTTCGTACTTGGATTCTATTTGACAGCGACCGACTGCAGAAAATTAATCAGATTTTGTTTGACAGTTATGAATGAATACATGAATGAATGAGGTCTGATTCTGCATGAACCTTGGTTTGACGGTCATCGACATGCAGTTCGATTCGATTAATCGAAGCTCCCATATCATAAATCATGAAAGAACAGCAACAGACACATTTTTTATTTTCGTTATGGCCATATGTATTTAGCCATGTATTTAGCAGTTTGTAAAACAGTCATTAACACTTCAGTAACTTAATAACTGACTCATTAACACGCCTCAATAAGTGTATATGGAACAAATAATATATATGGAAGTTCCAGAACACATTTGAATGTATATTAAGCACTCTTTCATCGTGTAATTAATGTTGTATAGCCTATAAAGTGCTATCGATCTACATGTATCTCTGTTTTGGTTAACTTTAGTTTTAGGCTAAAACTATGATGATGAGATAAGAGTCTCATCTCATTTTGTGATCAACTCATTTGCTTGCAGAATTGCTCTGATTTTATAGACATTATAAAATCCATTTGCACAATGAAATCCATCTGGCTACTGCGGACGGACTTAAACAGTGCTTAAAATCCAGAACGAAGACTTTCTGCATTATGCATTATATTGACCAACAAGAAATAGATCAATGGATAAATACATTGGAAACGGGGAAAACTGATATGTCCTGAGAAATACTGCCACCTAGTGACCATATGTCTATATATTAACACATTAAATGCATTATTCGTACCACGAACTGCACAGGAAGAACTAAATGCAAAATAATTTCCGAATAATTTACTTAAACTTAAAATTTAAATTAAAAACTACTGTATATAAAACTAGTGAGATATTATGTTTTCAATCATTTTTTTTTTATTGTATGCAATGTAAACTGATTTTCAAATATAAATTGTCAAAAAAAAGAAAAAAAACATTAATATGCATTCAAATAAAATCAATTAGCTGTACATGTAATATTGAACTTGCTTTAGTCGTGTCACACAACTCCACTTTCTCCTCACAGGTGCATGTAGACAGACAGTCTCTCGCTCTCTGAAGGTGTTATTGGCAGAAGTTCTCCTTCTGGATGTTTCAATTAATTTTCCTGCTGTAAAAAAATGATAGAAAGTCAGCGGGAGCCTGAAGCTGCCTTTCTCAATATTCCACGGTCTTGTAACGAGCAGCGCATGGTCACACGGGGTTGGAGAAATCTTTCATTTCAGCCAGTGAGAGATGATTTGAACCCTTGATCTGCTGTTGATTACAAACCATCCCTGAGCTCTGCTGCCATACTTGTGCCGCTAAATTACAAAGAAATGTATTGCAAATACATAAATGTAGCTATATCATTGTGGTACAGAAATTGTCCCACATAATTTATTTATAACTCAAGCAGCTAATCTGTGTGCTTTGGCTTGTCGATCCAAGATTCTTTGAATTAATTACAACAGTGCAATTATCTGTGTATTTTTAACTGGGCTGAAACTGATACACTAGTATTTGAGCTCATATGGAATGAATGCAATGGTAAATGTGGTCATGTGACAGTGAAAAATGGGCACAGGTGATCAGGCATCGTATGTCGCCTATTTCCATTGTTGCAGAGCTGTTCAGTGAATTGTTAGACATAAGAGGCGTAAGACACTCACAATGAATACATAAATGCATAACTAAAATAACATCATTTATTCACTCTCGTGTTGTTCCAAACATGCCTTCTGCGGAACACAAACATTTTAATGAGAATGTTTGCACTGCACGTTTGGATTTTTTTAACTACTGTATGACAAATGTATGATTGCCTAATGACTCTAATGATCCAGCTCAACAAACAGTGTGTCTAGTGTACTTTGACTTATTCTTCCGAATCATATCGAATCGCTACCAGTGTAGTCCAATTCAAACAATGACTTTACTACAACTGATTCCTTTTAGTGAATCAAAACAAACAACTCAGCCAGTGTAATCAAACCACTTTCCAAATAAATGACTGTTACGAGTGGGTTAGTTATAGTGAATCAAAAACATACTGCGTGATCCATATTCACGATTCCTGAACAAATGACCCAAGCCAATTATTTTAATAGCCTAAATAATAATAAAAAAACATACAGTGCAATCCATTTAGTTTAGGAACCAGTTCTTTTTTAGTGAATCAACATACAATGTGATGTGATGTCTAATTTCTAAAAAAAATATAAAAATAAATAAAACTTGTAAGAACCAGCTATTTTTGGTGAATCAAAAACACACGGCACACTCCAAGAAGTCTGAATATTGAATGAATGACTCTTATAAGTTTTTTTTAGTTAACCAGAAACTCAGAACAAATGACTAAACAGCTCTTTTTAGTGAACCAAAAACATACAGCACAATCTGTGTAGACCAAACACAAGCCAAACTAGTCAGTCTTCCGAACTGGTCTTTTTAGTGGACCAAAAACATACTGTGAAATCTGTCTAATTGAGCAATTGGTTCTTTTTAGTGAATCAAAAACATGTGATCTGTGAAGTTCAAATTCCCAACAAATTACTCTGTTTTGTCAGTTGACTACATTTATATCTTTATTTGTCTTTAGTCATTATATTATTGGTGCCTGTTTCCACCTAATAATACAAAAAATATATATAAAAATGGTTATTGCGACTTTATCTCAGTTCTGACTTATGAACTCAGATGTGCAAGATATAAACTCACAATTTTGAATAATTTGCGAGAAAAAAGTCTGAATTGTGAAATAAAAAATGCAGTTGCGTTTATTTATTTAGTTATTATCTTGTTGCACAAACAAGGTTCCGTATTATATGGTGCCATTGCAAAGCTGCATCAACATTATCCTCAATTCTGTCTCCACAGAAGAAAGCCATACAAGTTTGGAATAACATAAGGGTGAGTGATGACAGATGCTTTCTCCACACCCTTTGTCTGGGTGCAACAGTTTTTCATCCAGTGAAAGGAAAGACTAGGGTGGGGGTCAGTCGATTATGTTCCCTTCTTTCCACAGTATGACTTGCATCTTTTTTTGACATGTCTGGTAAACAACTATAAATGGGTTTGACGGCATTTCTGGAGTGATTTATTGTACTTGGCTCCGGTCACTTATAGCACACACCTGTATTTGCTTCTCAACGCGTCAATGCCAAAATCCCAATGCTTTAACGATCATACCGCTGACTTCCCATAATGCATCTGTTTTTTTTTTACTTTCAAGAGTGTATGGTAGGATATTTTAGTTTATCTATGTTATTAAGACTCAAATGGCACTTGGCTGATTCAAATGGAGTCAGATTTGACATGCAGGCCAACAGGTGTCTCGCGTGCAGACAGCCATGAGAAATACCTGAGATTCACGGCACGCGTCCGCACTTCACCCGAGCCGATGAGCAAAGCGGAGCAAGTGTAAATGCGGCGGGGGAGGGTGTCGAGGTGTGCAAGGCTTCCAGAAAGTACATGAGTGTAACATGACAGGCACGCAGTGGTCTAGAGGTATTCCAGCGACCCAGATATAGACTAGTGATGAGGACAATAGGGATTGTAATTGGATTCTCTTTCGGTGACGAAGCAAGTGGCATTGCTTTTATTGCCGACCGACTCCGTTTGACAGGGTTTGGTTCATTTTGGGTGGTGCAAAAGCTGTTTACTGAACTTCAAATACAGATTTTGGTTAATTTGAAGGTTTCTTTTATAGACTCTTAAACACAGTCTTACTCAAACGGTCTGAGGTGGAAACATATCTCTCTCTAGTGGTACTTAATGGTAATGCAGGTTTTCTGTTTGCACACATTTACATATACATTAAGTTAGGGTAGTAGCCAACCATTTTATTAATTGATTGATTGTTTGATTGCTTGATTGATTTATTGAAGTACAGTGTGTTTAATGGATTGCACTTAAAAAAAGTCATTTTAGTGATAGTTCACGCAAAAAAACTAAAACATAAAAACTCTGTCATCATTTACTCACACTCGAGTTGTTCCAAATTAGTTTATTTATTCTGTTGAACATAACAAAATATATTTTGTAGATTGTTGGTGACCAAATAGTTGTTGGCAGCCAATTGACTTTGATACTGAAACAAAATGTATTTCAGTTGTCAAACTTTTAGTAGCCGAAAACAAAAAACAAAAAAACTGTTATGAAAGTTGTGAAAATTTTGAGTACTTTTAAACTGTTTGCCAATGTAAAGACTGTACGTCTATTCCTCACAGTCTCATTTTCATCCACATGATTCAATTAAATATGCTTTCTAACCTGACAATGGTCTGTTCCGACATGGTCTATTTTTCCACAGTACCAACTCAATAATATGGGATCTGTTTAATTTGTTTTATAGTGTTGTTTGGCTATTTATTTAGTTATTTCACTAACAAGTTGATACAAATCAATCTATATCCCATAGGAACGTGTTTTTGTTGTTTTAAGCAGAAACCACTAGCTTTTGGTAAACCTTTTTCTCTAAATCAAATTATTAATCTAAATTTTATGTTACACAATTTTGCTCTCTCGCAGCCTAAATGTGCCTTGATGATGATGTATAGATATGTTTTTATGGAAAATAAGACTAATTATATTTAGATTTAGAATCATTTTGACCAGAAATGTCCTAATCATTATAAATGTCATAATCATTAAGATTCATTATGACCAGCCAGAATATTTAAAATTCTCTTTTTAGCATGTTATTGTTATGATCTTACTGGAGCATGAACGTCAGCTTGTTGATTCCTCAAAAGTGATGCTCACACACATCTCAAGCTAAATCACTTCATCCCTCAAGACAGAGAAGGTCAGACTTCGTTCTGACCTTACTGAGGCCTGTTACATAACACCAGTTTTTTTCCATCAAAGAGGAGCTTCATTATCATGCAAGTAGGTGTTGATTATCCCCTGTATAACGAGTCTTAACAGTCCTTACAGTGAAGAGGGATCCAGGACTGTAGCGCTGGCATATGTTCTCATCTGTCGTGTGGCGATGCCTTCTGCTGAGTAAACATACTCATCAATATTTTTGTAGTTCGGTCTGATGTAAAGGAATGTTTCAGGTAGTTAAGCTTTATTGACATCAGTCGGGACATTGCTGTCAGTTGGCAAAGGCAATTTGATTCGCTCCTTGATTCAACCAAACAAAAAAAAGTATATCGAAACATGTCAGTTAAAGCTTAAATGTGAAGTTTGTAGCTTGTTAAATGGCTTAATTTCATATTAGTTTCATTTGAGCTAAAACATTTTTTAAAGACTTATGGGTTTCCTGGTATATAAACTACCTGTTATACATTAACATGATTTAAAATATATCAAAAACTAATTTAATATTTACAGCCGAAATTTGCAAGTAATTGCAGTGTTACGCCTTACAAAAATCAACCAATGTTTTTAAAATAAATAAAATAACCATAGTTTACTATACTAACCATTGTTTAGCCAATGTATTTGTAGTAAAACTGTGGTTAAATGGTAGTCCATATGCCAAAAAAAATATTGGTTACTACACTTTACTGTAATAAAACCATGGTTAAACCAAGGGACATGACTGAAAACACTGCAAATAAATAAATAAGGCCATGTGTAATCACATGCAGATATGCAAACAGTTACACTGTTTTTACACAATAAACAATCTTACATTTTAGGCACAATTATTGCCACTTACCTATAGTCTATTTTTCCTCCGCCATCAAAAATATTTCCAAACGAAGCCAAATCATTTTCATGTCTCGAACTAATGGAGTGTTCTATTCTTGAATGACTTAAACAGACTTTTAGCTTGTGATATTTGTTTACCTTTCTTTTTGTATTTTGTTCCATGCAATTCTGTGTATAGTTGACTATTTTGCATGTTTACTATTATTACTGCATAACTACGCTAATTTCCCCTAGCATTTAATGTTTGTATGTGCTTATTCATAAGTGTGATTTTAACCAAAAACAATAGAACAATAAAAAGTAAAACAAACAAACCAAAACATGTAATTTAGACACATTCTATGGGCCTGTGTCATAAAACAAGTTTACCAAATAAGCCAGGCTCATTTTAGTTATTCTGACTTACTTTGAACCAAAACTCAAATAAACCTGGATTATTTGGTAAACTTGTTTTATGAAATGGGCCCCGGTTTCTATTCTAGGTCTATTTTATACTGCACAAAATTATAAATGCAACACTTTTGTTTTTGCCCCCATTTTTCATGAGCTGAACTCAAATATCTAAGACTTTTTCTATGTACACAAATCTGTCTAAATCTGTGTTAGTGAGCATTTCTCCTTTGCCGAGTTAATCCATCCACCTCACAGGTGTGGCATATCAAGATGCTGATTAGACAACATGATTATTGCACAGGTGTGACTTAGGCTGACCACAATAAAAGGCCACTTTAAAATGTGCAGCTTTACTGTATTGGGGGGGGTCCAGGGGGACCCCAGCCGTGACCCCCCCCCCACCCCATGGGCCACTCGATCCACAATGTTGACATCATCGGCAAACCGCTCACCCACACAACGCCATACACGCTGTCTGCCATATTCCCTGTACAGTGAAAACCGAAAACGGGATTCAACCGTGAAGAGAACACCTCTCCAAAGTGCCAGACGCCATCGAATGTGAGCATTTGCACACTCAAGTTGGTTACGACGACAAACTGCAGTCAGGTTGAGACCCCGATGAGGACGACGAGAATGCAGATGAGAATGCAGATGAGCTTCCCTGAGACGGTTTCTGACAGTTTGTGCAGAAATTATTTGGTAATGCAAATCGATTGTTGCAGAAGCTGTTCGGGTGGCTGGTCTCAGACGATCTTGGAGGTAAAGATGCTGGATGTGGAGGTCCTGGGCTGGTGTGGTTACACGTGGTCTGCGGTTGTGAGGCCGGTCGGATGTACTGCCAAATTTTCTGAAACGCCTTTGGAGACGGCTTATGGTAGAGAAATTAACATTCAGTTCACGGGCAACAGCTCTGGTGGACATTCCTGCAGTCAACATGCCAATTGCACGCTCCCTCAAAACTTGCACATTTGTGGCATTGTGCTGTGTGATAAAACTGCACATTTTAGAGTGGCTTTTTATTGTGGCCAGCCTAAGGCACACCTGTGCAATAATCATGCTGTCTTATCAGCATCTTGATATGCCACACCTGTGAGGTTGATGTATTATCTCGGCAAAGTAGAAGTATAACACAGATTTAGACAGATTTGTGAACAATACTTGAGAGAGATAGGCCTTTTGTGTACGTAGAACAAGTCTTAGATCTTGGAATTCAGCTCATGAAAAATGGGGGCAAAAACAAAAGTGGTGCTTTTATAATTTTGGTCAGTGTAGTTCTAAACGAAGCAAAAACAGGATCACGTGTTGCCAGACCACAGGTATTTCCGTCCAAAATGAATTGGACAAATGATTCAATGACTCAAGGTCTTTGCACATTTACATTTTCGAACATTAAAAAATAAATACGACCACACATTGTGTCAATCACGTTTACACACTGCCTCCAAAACATCTGTCCATCATAAAAAACTTGGATCAGGTTAGATTTTCAGCATTTTGGCATCCGTAGCAAGCATTTTGATAAGAAAGGATAACAAATACGAAAAATGTATATGAAAATTTCGGACTCAGTGTACTTTCTCTACTAAAGACAAGAGCAAGCTACAAAAGGGTCACTGAAATGTGTGCTGTATCCTATTGGAATTTTTATTGTTTTACCATTAATCTATAAACATTAAATTGTATTAATACGTTTTATGTTTAATGCGGTAATCTGCAACGACTGAGTAAAAATAAATCTAAGATAAACCAGTCATGATTTGCAGTGTATGCCTGAGGCAATCTTTAGGCCTCTGCTCATATGGAGTGAAATATTGTAATTTGATGTGAAGTATACAGTTTTTTTCCTCAGTCTCAGTAGTAGTTTTTCTTTGTAACTGTTTTTCATTAAGCAGCTATTTATATCCACACATCCACCTTGTTACTTAGGTGTGTTTGTGAGTCTTTTTATTTCACTGGGGTGCAGAGATATCCAGTGTTTCCAGCCGATACGGATAATGAGAGTGCCCTTTACTTCAGATGCATTGTTATTCTGTGTAATTGCAGTATGTGAAATGTTGCTATAAATTATAGGCCTCAAAGTTAAAATAATCTAGCACCCAGCTCTAATAAATTGGTTTTGAATTCAGAAATCCTCCTTTCAGAAATCTGCTGGTCACATGGTTTGGATTTCCACCTGTTTTCCTGAGAACGTTTAAGGCAAGGGTGATTTGAAATATATTGAGTATTAGCAGAAAAGCTGGCAAATTCAGTCCATTTGCTAGAAATAATTAAAGATGAGGAGTCTCATTATGCATAATTGTGCTGCTTTAGAAAGTGAGAGCTTATTTAAGCCGATTGTAAGTCAGCAAGTGGAGGTTTTTGAAATAGAAATGGGCCTCCTCTGAAATTGCTCTGGAGTCTGTGGACTGATAAAGTATTTTAAAAAGCACCATGTGTTTGACGAAAGGCAAAAGGTGTGCAGAATACCCTTATATGCAGATGGTTTGGATGTGTTTTATGCAAATCATTAATATCATGCATATGCGTCAATCATTTAGAATGTAGTGTATTAGTGCCTGCCCACTTTTTCAGAGGTGTTAGTTCTTGATTTTTTTCATATATTTTTACCATAGGCATTTTTAAAAAGCCTGCATTAAAGCATTATAGGCATGAATATGTAAAACTGTAAAATATAAAAACTGTGGAGACAATATAGCATTTTGAGAGCCTAGGGCACCCTTCAAGTTCTTTTGCTATGAATCTGATTGGTGGGAATGTTTGCATCATGGGTAAAGTACTTTTCACCTTTGCAGAGTTTAGCTCTAACCCTAATCAAACACACATGAGCATGCTAATCAGAGTCTTCGAGATCATTAGAAAAGCACAGGTAGGTGAGATTGATCAGGGTTGGAGCTAAACTCTGCAGCAGATTGGACCTCCAGGGAAATATTTGAGGAACCCTGGGATAGACCATGTCATCATCAACAGCAAGTGGAGGTGCTCCCTACAGGATGTAAGTGATACAACACACTGATGTTGGTAGCGACTACAGTCTACTTGTGGTGAAGCTGATACTCAAGTTGAAGAAGGCAAAGATCGGAGACAGTAGAAATCAACGTTTCGTTGTTGCCAAGTTGAACGAACCAGCAATAAGAAAGGATTGCTGCATTGCTCTGAAGAATACTGGACCTCTTTGGTGGACAGCCCGATGCCCCTTCCGCCTCCTGGCGGCGGCGATGGCTCCTCCAGTCGAGGGCAGCGGGCAGCGAGTCCCGTTCCTGCTCCTCCACCAACCTGGCGGATGGCAGCAGGCTCCGGCCCACTGGCGAGCAGGCGCGACTCCTCCGCTCCCTCTCGGATGGCAGCCACCCCTCCTCGTCCCAGGAGCACGGCAGCGAGTCTTCCGTCCCACCTGTTCTTCTTTGCTCCAGCACCACGCTTGCAGCCACTGGCGGTCTCCGCCACTTCCTGCTGCCCGATCTTCTCAACACCGCGATCCCACTCAACAGCGAGGATCTCTGACAGCATGTCCCTCCTTCCTCCGGGCTTCGGCACCAATGTAATGAAGTTGATATGGGGAAGAAGGAGGCGGGGAATCAGCGAACATTTAAACACATTTAATCAAATAAACAAACACAAATGGCGGCAGCCCCTCACGGACGACTGCCACACAACTAAATTCCAGGCCTGGTCCTCTCTCGTCTTCCAATGTCGTCATTCCTCCTTTTATTCCTTCCGAAGCTCCTCCGTGGGACTCGAGACCGGTGAGTGGCGCAGGTGTCGCTCATTATCATTCACTCCACGGCCTCGCTCCCGTTCCACGGCTCTCCCGCCCCGCACTCGATCACAAAGAAGCTGAGGGGTGACAGAGGACAGAACCGGGAAATACCAGTGAATGCAGCAGATGGAACTCTCATCACAGAAGAACACGCCAAGCTGTCCAAGAAGGGGGATCTTGGGTGCTGCAATAATTTGTGAGGCGTCACCCTACTCTCTCTCACCAGCAAGATTTTCAGCCATATCATACTGCAGCACATCATAGCAGTGGTGAATGACATGCTTCGGCTGGCATAGAACGGGCTGGTTTCAGGAAAGGACGGTCATGCATTGACCATATATTCGTTTTACACCAGATCCTAGAACAGTCCCATGAATGGAATTGCCCATTATACATCGTGTTCATTGACTTTGAGAAGACCTTTGACAGTATGAATCGTGCATCACTGTGGAAGATTATACGACACTATGGCATTCCGAAAAAAAACTGGTCAGCGTCATCCAGTCACTGTACAAGAGCTTTGAGTGTCGTGTCATCCACAACAGTGAACTGACAGAACCTTTTCTGGTGGAAACCGGAGTGAGGCAAGGCTGCATCCTGTCTCCAATCCTATTCTCCTTAGTGATTGACTGGCTGATGCGTAGCGTCACCCGAGGAAAGCATCAAGGCATACAGTGGACCCTGACCTCACTTCTAGAGGACCTGGACTACGCCGATGACCTTGGTCTGCTATCCCACAAGCACCAGGAAATTCAGCAGAAATGGTACCAATGGCACTGGCTAAAGGTCAACAGCAGGAAGTCATGACAAAAGTCATGAGGAAGAATTCCACAGTCAATACTCCTGTCAGCATAGATGGAACACCTTTAGCGGACGTGCAGGAGTTTGTCTACCTGGGTAGCAAAATGACAGCAGATGGTGACTGCGATGTTGAAATGAATGTCAGAATCAATAAGGCAAACCAGGCATTCGACATGCTCAATTCAGTCTGGGATCCACAAACCTGTGATTGCACACCAAGATCAGGATCTACAAGAGCAATGTCCTGAGTGTTCTTCTCTATGGCTCAGAATGCTGGAAGATGACAATAGCCATTGGGTGAAAGCTGGAGGTCTTTCAGAACAAGCGCCTAAGACAGATTCTCAGAGTCTTCTGGACAAACAACATCTCCAATGATGACATCAGGGACAGGACTGGAGTGAAGTCAGTGCAAGAGTCAGTCCAGTCACGCCCAGTGGCGCCTGTAGGTAGGGCTGTAGTCAGTCCACCTTTGTCGAGTCAAGACAAGTCCAAGTCCAAAGAGGTTCGAGTCGAGTCAAGTCCAAGTCCAAGAGGTTCGAGTCCCTAGTCAGTCCGAGTCCAAGAGGTTCGAGTCCAAGTCCAAGTCCAAGTCCAAATGAGACGGTCAAAACAGAGAAAAATCTTCTTCAAAACCACATACTTAATTATTGATAATTGATGTGATACGAGAATGACCATATCTTCTATTCTAATATAATAATTTTGCATTATTGTTTGTAATGATCTAAAGCATGTGCAGCAACACTGTAGGATCAAATTAGGCAATTTTATTTCTCCTGAGACCCAGCTGTGGGTTTTGCCTCTGTAGTGGACATTCTATTTTAGTGTATTTCTCTGAGACCTCACATGTCACAGTTATAAGCCTGGATGTCCTGTACAGAGCACATTCAGGCTCATGGAGATACTAAATGTTTTAAACCCTCTCTTATGCCTTTAAAGATGGCAATATTTAATTTAGTGAAAATTGTACATCCTTATGGAAATATGATTATATTCTGTAATGTCTTTTAAATCTGAATCATTTTCAGATTGTTTGTCATAAAGCAACATCTCAGGAAAATGTTATGGGTTTTCAAATTCAAATATAACTTCCTGTTATCTTTTTTATATATATACACACACACACTCACTGGCCACACTACCTTAATTTGTGTGGCATAGATTCAACAAGGTGTTGGAAACATTCCTCAGAGATTTTGGTCCATATTGACATGATAGCATCACGCAGTTGCTGCAGATTTGTCGGCTGCTCATCCATGATGTGAATCAGTCTCCCGTTCCACCACATCCCAAAGGTGCTCTATTGAATTGAGATCTGGTGACTGTGGAGGTAATTTGAGTAAAGTGAACTCATTGTCATGTTCAAGAAACCAGACTGAGATGATTTGAGCTTTGTGACATGGTGCATTATCCTGCTGGAAGTAGCATCAGAAGATGGGTACACTGTAGTCATAAAGGGATGAACATGGTCAGCAACAATACTCGGGTAGGCTGTGGAGTTTAAACGGTGCTCAATTGGTACTAAGTGTGCCAAGAAAATATCCCTTACACCATTACACCACCACCACCAGCCTGAACCGATGAGACAAGGCAGGATGGATCCATGCATTCATGTTCTTTACGCCAAATTTTGACCCTACCATCTGAATGTTGCAGCAAGAACCGAGACTCATCAGACCAGGCAATGTTTTTCCAATTTTCTATTGTGCAATTTTGGTGATCCTGTGTGAATTGTATCCTCCGTGTCCTGTTCTTAGCTGACAGGAGCGGCACCCGGTGTGGTCTTCTGCTGCTGTAGCCCATCTGCTTCAGGGTTCGAAGTGTTGTGTGTTCAGAGATGTATTCTGCATACCTTGGTTGTAACGAGTTGTTATTTGAGTTACTGTTGCCTTTCTATCATCTCTAACCAGTCTTCCCATTCTCCTCTGAACTCTGACATCAACAAATAATTTTCCTCCACTGGAAGGGTTTTCCTCCACAGTTCGACAACTGCCGCTCACTTGATATTTTCTCTTTTTCGGATCATTCTCTGTAAACCCTAGAGATGGTTGTGCATGAAAATCCCAGTAGATCAGCAGTTTTTGAAATACTCAGATCAGCACATCTGGCACCAACAACCATCCCACATTCAAAGTCACTTAAATCCCCTTTCTTCCCCATTCTGATGCTCGGTTTGAACTTCAGCAAGTCATCTTCACCACATCTAGATGCCTAAAGGCATTGAGTTGCTGCCATGTGATTGGCTGATTAGCAATTTGTGTTACCAAGCAATTGAACAGGTGTACCTAATAAAGTGTCCGGTGAGTGTTTATATATGTGTGTATTCTACACAATATAAAACACATGTTATTATAAATAATGTAAGACAAATTATATTCTTTAATTTTCTAAAAGTCACTTGTTTTGGTTCTTCAGTAATCACTGAGATTGGATGATATATATACACATAGCTGGGTAAATTACTTACAAATTGTAATCTGATAATGATTCCATTACATGAAAAAAATATATAATTAATAACGCAATCCATTACATTTTCACATTTTAAGTAATATAATGTGACTATTTTTAGATTTAAATAGGATAATTTTGTACCATATTGATAAAAATACAAAGAGTAACAAAATATATGCATTTGTTGTCATTAACAACACGAAGTGCATTAAACATTACATCAAGGTTTCTCAAACTTGGATTTGTGAAGCAACTGCGTGGGGTTTATAAATTTAATACAAATCTTATAATTAATTAAATCATAAAAATGTATATTAAAATAAATCATTTTACAATCAATCAAAATAAAGCACACAAAAAAATGAAATATGTGTTTTGTGTAGCTACAATGAGTTAATGTGACCATTAACCAAGATCAAAGAACTGTGAATAATATATATTTCAAAATCTCAGAGGTATTTCAAGTAATTATATTTGGTAAAAGAGGTGATCAGATGACAAAAACAAATAAATAAATAGTGAATTCATGAATTTAATGTTTCAAACACAAAAGCCTTCCAAAGACATAGAAATGCATGCAGTTAAATAATCTTCAGAGTAATAATTCAAATACAAATTAAAGTGTTTATCAGTAGCTGATGCAGTGATGAAACCTGAAATAATTGTTGTAAATCCAGTGGTCAAATGCTTTGTGACTAGTGACTGTTTTTTGTGCGAATGTCCACAAAACTATGACCTACATCCCAATCTGTTGTTTTGATGAATCAAATCCCCTCATAATACATTAATTACATTAGTTATACGCTGTAGGTCAAACAGCAATGGACTATCTTAATCTGAATGTTTCACCTTTTTATAAAGTTTAGCCCTCTCTGTGCTGAAAAGAAGAATTCAGCGAAAGAGAACTTCAGCTTCGTAATTTACAGAGATGGGAATATTGACAAGAAGAAAGTCTGTTTGGAGCGGATCAAGACCCAAGAGCAGATTCCACTTGCTCTCACTCAAATAAACTGTCAGCGAGTAAAACCTTGTCAGCTCTATTTGGGAAACCATGAAAATGTCATATCAAGAGGAGGCCATTATAGCTTTGTGAGCTTTCTGTGATCTGCCTAAGGGTTTGCGAGAACCCTTGAATTCAGAAAAAGTTGTCTTCAAATGCTTCTGCTTACTTTCATAAGCCGAAGGATGTATTAGGCCGACACAAAATCAATAGTCCATTGTTCGAACGCTCTCTCTCGTACCTGTTATAAATGCAGACCTTGGTTGAAAATGAGTGTATTGATTTATGCTGCTTGTTTTCCGTTGAAGTTTGACTGGCGTGTTGCTCATTATGTTTGCACAAGTATCTTAATCCCAAGATGGCTGATGTGACAGTTGCGTTAATTCCGGCTGTGGTGGTTTGTGGTGAAAGAGAATGTACTTGAAAACCATCTTTAATCAATTATAAATGAACTGCACAAAACGATAGAAACCTGCCCTTTACCCTTAGAAATTAGTCCTTTAGCATGTATTATTATAAACTGGCACACCTGGATATTTTTAGGCAGCGAAGAACACAAGAGCATCAATACAGATGCACAACATTCCCCCAAAAAATTGACCTTTAAAAATTAGTGAATTTCAACGTGTTAGATACATACATTTTCTTAAATAAAAATATCAGTATTTGGATACTTAGTGGTTGTCCAGAGTGTAAAAAATACATAAAACACACACACACACACACACACACATGTTGGTTTTTATGGTTTACGGGGACTCTCCATAGGCGTAATGGTTTTTATACTGTACAAACTGTATGTGCTATTGCCCTACACCTACCCTACACCTAAACTTAGCCCTCACAGGAGACGGTACATTTCAACTTTCCCCCCAAAAAACTTACTCTGTATGATTTATAAGCATTTTGAATTATGGGGACACTGAAAATGTCCTCATAAATCACCTTCTCCTTGTAATACCTATGTCATACCCATGTCATTATACAAATTTGTGTCCTCATAAACCACATGCACACACACACACACACACACACATATTTATAAAACACTAAACAGTCATAAATAAAAGTATATAATTAAATATATATTTAAAAATATTATGATATAATATAATTATAATGGATGTTAATTATTATATATCTGTATTTATATATGTATGTGTGGCTTAAGTGTTTGCAGGTCGAGTCTCATGAATTTGTGAATTTGGTCTCCAGTAAATTCTGTGATGTAATTCACTTCATGTCCAGGAGGGAGCGCTTTTATCACACCTTTCAGGGCTCAGACTATTGACAACACACTAATTCTTGGTCTAGGGCTAAAAATAGTACCACGATGTAGCCATTTCTCTAAATACTGGCTGTGTATATAGGTTTTTACATATAAGGAGTCCTTAAAGGCTGCTATTTCTGAGACATTTGTGTGAAGTCTATCAGAAAGAAAACAGTATAAATTTTGACCTTCACTGTGTAAAATAAAATGTCACAAAAGGCTATTCTGTGCAAATATATAGTGCAAATATGGCTTAAATTCAGTTATTGCTTCATTAAAGTCAGTCTTTCATCTGTAACTTTTTAAGATGAGTGAAAGTGCTTTTTTAAATTAATCATAGGTGTACATACGTAACTGTTGTATACCTTTCCTTTGAAGTTGTATAAGCGATATATAGCTTCACAAGGTGTGCTTTGATGTGCTTTAGCAATCCAGTAGTGGATTAATTAAAGTTTAAGTTTTTACATTACTTTTTTTGATAAAGCGGCCTTTGAGTGTTCAAACGGGCATCTATGAGCTACAGTATACCCTTTCTTCAGACAATTTGGAATTCTTATCCAGTTTGAAGTTCAGGGATGCAATTTTAATGAAGACTTGAACAAGCAGAAATCTTACCCAGGATGAACTTTGCAGAGTCTGCATTTAGTACGCTAATGCACAAACCCTTCCTGCATTTTTGTGAGCTTTTCAGGGTGTATCTTGGTAACACTCATCTGAGATTTGGTTTCCACATTATAGTTTAAGTAAGA
This sequence comes from Gymnocypris eckloni scoliostomus, assembly GCA_027564155.1. NCBI lineage: Eukaryota > Metazoa > Chordata > Actinopteri > Cypriniformes > Cyprinidae > Gymnocypris > Gymnocypris eckloni. Next base: position 53,140 of record CM050419.1, read on the forward strand.
ATGATGATGCGCCTGGCATGCCCAGGCCTGTTTTGTGGTATATGTACTCATTATAGGATACAGACATACAGAAAGCCAATTTTAGCGTGTATCTCTTTGTCTTGAAGTTCTTCACACTTGATTCACCTAACTTTGCAGCCATGGTTTGAAAAGTGAGCATTTTGAAACACTTTTGTATTTTTACATATACTTTACAATACATTTCAACAGCTATTTCAAATGTTTTAGTAACTCAAAAAGTTAGCATAAATGAAGTCCAAAAGTTAAACAAACACTTTTGAACAGAAATTGCATTTGAGGCGGCAACAAAAGCAACAGTAGCAGCAGTCTCAGTTAATATGAGTATCAGCTAACTGTTAGCTAACTGTGCTAACTATGAGCTGCATACAGATTCAGTATTTTTTGGCATCATACTGAATAATATTTATAAATATAGATTAATCTGAATACAAATGGACAGTTTTATTCAGTATCTGTGTTCTACTGTATGTGATTTTATGTTTTTTGTGTTGGGTTTTGTGCTGTTAGCTTAGCAACATGCTAATGCCAGTCTCTACTGAAATCTATTCCGCTGAAATACAAGATTGACTTGCATTCATTCAAAACACGGTAATATTTGCATACCGATTGGCTTTCTTTCTTCTATCCAATCTAAGCAACAGCCTTTTGCTGCCTTCCAAGCACTGCTATACTTTTAGACACTACAAATGTAGTTCCAGTAGTCATTTATCAGACAAAGAAGTAATTTCTTGAATCTTACTTTCACAATCATCTTTTGCTGGGGAGACTGTTGACTACCTCCCCATAGTTCTTGATGAAATGCCAAATGGAGTTGACATGCCATGAATATTTTGTCCTGCAACAAGCTCATTGCAGCATCCCAGGGATGGTGTTTAGTCCCAAACATCATCATATTGAATTGCGACATGCCAGCTGTCACAAGCCATTACAGCACTGCAGGTATGTAGGAAGAGAGGGTCTATGGTCTCTACGGCGGCTTCAATGGCATTCTGCCAGGATGTGTGCTTTCTGCAATTTGGGAATGTTGGGACCTTTTTTTTCTTCCAACTATTGGAAGTTTTGGTATAACTTGACAAATTTCCTCTGAACTAAGGTGCATTTTGGTAGTGGGAGTGCAGGAGGCAAGTCGGATAAACCAGGGAAAATGACAACAGACATTATGTGTGTTAACTGTCCCCAAAGTAGTGCTTAGGAGCATTCCAATCTTAAAACAGAAAGGACAGCAGTTATTGTTTTCTCTTGTGAACAGGACCAGTACTTAATTACGCAGTTCCCTACGTCATCGCAGTCCATTATATGACTGTTTTCTGCTAGCTTGTCCACCAAAAGCCCATATCTGAGAAATCATAGCCGCTTTTACACCTGGTTTTAACAACCATATTGGGTGATCTGATCACAAGCGGTCAGCCAAGCCAGATTGCTGTTTATAACTGGCCTTAACATTCGTCTCGAATGTGCCTCCAGTGACCACTTTGAAGAGGCACAGTTTCTGGAATGGTCGAAAGGCTGAAATAGAATCAACAATAGAATCATACATTTATTTAGTTAAAATCACACTAAACTTTTTCTAGGATGATCCAGTTGATGTTCATCTGCATTCGAGGTACCGGAATTCAGTTTGGTCAATTGGGTCTTTTAAATTTTAACTGACAGAAGCCATTAATTTACCTTGTATACAAATATATAAGTAGGAACATTCTTGGAAGACTTAAAGGGTTAGTTCACCCAAAATGAAAATTCTGTCATTAATTACTCACCCTCATGTTGTTCCAAACCCGTAAGACAACCTTTAATCTTCGGAACACAAATGAAGATATGTTAGATGGAATCTGAAAGCTCTCTGACCCTCCCATAGACAGCAAGGATATTACCATGATCAACACTTCATGGCCACATATGCAGTGAACTTCACTACACATGTGACCATCTCCATCCCTGGTCTGAACCATTTCAAAATGGTCTTTGACTCATCCAGTGTTTCCAAGACCTACTGGAAGTTCTGGAACCTGTTTACACACTGTGATTGGATCGTCCCTGACTGACGTTGATACCAGAAGAAAACCAGTCTTCAGATGACTGTGTTTCTGGCATGCCTCCAGTATTTATCAAGGAATGTTCTAGCATTTGGTCTCCGGCTATACTCTCTTCTCGCTCGACTGTATTTCAAAGAGCCAAATATATTGTGTACACCTGTTATTCCTCAGTCTGCAGCATCCATTTAGTGAAACAAGTCACAGACTGTCTGGCTTTTCACTGGATTAAACACATTCTTGTGAATAAGGGGCGTCATCCCAAGCAGAAAAAATGCAATCATTACATGCGGTTACGCCTTTGTGTAACACCTGCACTTTCTAAAAGAGCCAGGTAACGAGGGAGAGAACTTCATACCTGTGTGAAAATTTCATGATGGTGTTTGCGCCATTCGAATACAATCACAATACGCTTCCAAATCTGGCACTTCCAAGTAGCGACAGATTTTAACTGAAAAGTTAAACTTCAGAAACATTACAGGAGCAGCCATCTGGACACACCATAAACAGAGTTACTTTAATTATTACCACGAGACAGTAATGGGCCCTGCTTTTCCCACAAACCTCCCACAAGAAATTGCTCATCCTTTCCTTCTTCTGAATTTCTTGAAATTACAACATACCCACATGCGATTCAAACTGTTTTATGACCAGCTTTATGGTACACCTACACCACCGGCCCACGATTTTTCTCAAGTTGTCAGAACTTGGTGTTTGTTTCTTCTTCCAATTTAGCTTCTAGGATCTTGGTTTACCCTGTTAACTTGGTGTTCAGAAATGTTTAATAATATACATTTAAATAATTATCTTCCATTGAAAATGACTGCTCCCACACTTCTGCAAGAGACCTAGAACGGCAGTGTCCTTACTCTGCCTACTTCAGAGCCCATCAGCTGTAGACAGAGATTGCTTCTGACAACTGCAGGGTCTGTCTGATTTGTACATGCCTTAATGTATACACTGGCAGACCGCCATTAAAAAAAGCTGCCAGACAGGGTTTTGTGGATCTTTTGGAAATACTTTTAGCTGATATTAGGATTAAAGAAGCTGAAATAAATAAATAAAATGGTCAATCCCAAAGAAGTCATCGAAATTTAATAAGCAGCCATTTTTTTTGATCTATCAAGACGGAGAATCTGAATCAGCACTGGAGAGCAAGTGTGATGTATAATCTTACGGTCCCAATGAGGTCTTGGATAGGACATAGTGATTGGCCGGCGGCCAAAAACAAACTGCAGGTCCCAACAGGCCACGGGTCAGGCACAATGCAGGCCAGACTTAGACGTGAATCTCAACTTGGCCCAAAACAAAGCCGTTTACAGGATGGATGGGAACTTGTGGGCCTGTATTATGGATAAGGGAGCTCATTTTTAACCTCCAACTGAGATTTATTCACAACTTGTGGTGGGTTGAATTGCTCAGGCAAGAGCCTTGGTCTCTCAGGGCTGATGGGTAATATGGGCTTGTGCCAGTTCAACAGATCAGCACAAGGACTTTTTTTTAAGAGGCACAAGCAGTAAGTAATAGCAACCCTACTACTTTTCATGCAAATTATTTTTCTTTTTTTCTTAAATGTGATGTTAATGCAAATATCACTATTACTACTGCTCATAATTAAGTTTGGCAACATTATTATTAAGAACACTGGCGATGATAATTAAACCCTCATAGATTTACAGCGAAGGAGATATCTGAGCAATAAATACATACCACAATATTACAGCATATTACAGATATGTGTTGAAAACCACTTAGAACACCATGTTTCTATACTTTTTCGAACATATTGTGTGTTGTTTTTGGCATATAGCATATGTTCGCTTGGGTGTTTGGATGTGTTTTATACGGTGGCCAAGAGAGCTCAACTTCAGAAAACACATGTAAATAGAAAAAGTATCTTCATCAGTTTGACAGGAGGTGCTGCAAATGCTCACAACACAACCAAATAAAGAATGTCATTTGCCTCGCCTTTCTTTGTTTGGAGAGTATTTGGAGTGCGTTTCTTCATTCGGTTGTGTTGTGAGCATTTGCAGCGCGTGTGTTGTCAAATTGATGAAGTTGTTTTCTTAATTTGCATGTGTTTTTTGTTCAATTTGCAGCGCGTCGAACTCTCTTGGTCACCGTAGTTTTAGCATACTGCTATACAAAGTATAAAAACAAGCCAGAGAACCCTAGTAACTGTTTGGAGGTGGGTAGTAACACGTTACATTTACTTGAGTAAATTTTTGGGGTAAATAATACTCTTAGGGTATATTTAAAATTGGGAACTTTTACTCTTACTCAAGTACTTTTTTTGTAAAAAACGATACTTATACTTCCTCTCGTTACTTTATCTTAATGCAATGCAAGTGTTGGAAACAGTTTTGTTTCACTGTTTGAAAGGGTGTTACTTGTAGATATTTATTATATTAAGTGTAATAAATTAGTGTTTACATTTTAATAAAAAAAACGGTAAGAGTATTGGCATTGCATAATGGCCCCCTTCAGTCAAACTTCATAAATCATCAAAAATAGAACATTATAGAAGTGAGAGAGAAACATGCTTAGCATAGGGTGATATACGTGATGAATATTAATAATTCTCTTTAACTCGTGTAGGTGTTCCAGAAAGCCCATATATCAAACACATCACCTCTGGCTAATTTACAGTATAACTGTCAAACCTCTGAAGCTTCTTGATATCAGACACATTTTCTTTCTTTATAGTTTCCCCAAAAAATATTCTATTCTATTCTATTCTATTCCATTCCATTCCATTCTATTTTGTCCTAGCATTCAGAAGGAGTCCATTGCCCTTGTGTGGTGATGCTAAAAGAGATTCAGCCCTCATTCACTAGAGTCTTTTGTTTAGGCTGCTGTAAAAGTTCTCTTACTTTGTCACATCTTGTAATTATGGACTGCGGGTATTAATTGCTTTTTATCGGTAATGTCCACCCACTCCCTTTTTGTGCCTGTAGGGTTGTAGGGAACTTGCTGAACGCTGGAACAAAGAGGGGCAGTAGTAGATACATTTAGTCTCGGCGCACACCGACAAGTCTTTGAACATGACCTTCTGTCATTCCTTCTCTATTGTTCCCGTCTACTCAGAAGCTGTAAAAGGCTAAGACGAGGGTTATTATATTACAGAATCTCATTATCAAGCCTTTAAATTCCAAGATATAATCTGTTTTACAGTTTGGCATCAATGTGTTCTGCATGTAGAGTGGTTGACGCATTGACTGTCACGTCAAATCGAGTAAAGTTGTAGACATTGAAGGGTAATTTGTTGTTATTGTTGTTGTTTTCATCATTCAATGTAGCAATGATTTCCAAGTTCTTTTCAAAATGCGTCGTGCTTCTGCAAAACATTAACTCAAGCGGCCAAGTGTCCTCTCTGGAGAGACATACTTGTGTTATTCTAAGCTCTGCCAGACACAACGAGCCAACACAGAATGGGATCAATAAATGATGTCCATTGAAACTATTGCAAAGCATGCCTCGCTTTGAATGCAGTAGACAATCCAAATACTTCAGCTGAAAGTGCTGCAGTTATCATCTCATCAGTAGACAAAAAACATAATTTATATTTTTATTTCCTGAACAGTAGGCCTGTTTCTGGAGAAAAGACATCCCACACACTGATGTTCTTGTATAACTTCAAGCACTGTGTAGAAATGAGGTCCAATATTGTAAAAATAACTACGTTCACAGTAGTAGAATAAAACATCAGCTGTGTTTGACCATTGCAAAACTCCCTGCCATAATGCTATGATGCTGCCAGAACGTTGCTTTGCAGTTGCCGTGGGATTGTAGGTGGTTGCCAGGCTTTATATGCTTCAGTCTGAATGATAGAGGGGTGTGGGAGGTTGCCAGAGGGTTTCTATCTGATTGGTGTATGGGAATGTGGGTGGTTGCCAGGGAGTTGCTTTGCAGTTGCCAGGGTTTCTCTATGTGGTTGCTATGGGGTTGTGTTTGGTTGCCAGGGTGTTTATATCTGATTGGTGTATGGGAATGTGGGTGGTTGCCAAGGAGTTGCTAATATTTCTCTATGTGGTTGCTATGGGGTTTTGAGTGGTTGCCAGGGTGTTTGTGTGGTTGCTAGTGTGTTGTGCATGGTTCTTGTGAGTGTTTCTATCTGATTGATATACTGTATGGGAGTGTGGGTGGTTACCAGGGAGTTGCTAGGGTTTCTCTATGTGGTTGTGTGTGGTTGCCGGGGTGTCTATATCTGATTTGTATATGGGAAGTTGCCAGGGAGTTGCTATGCAGTTGCCAAGATTTAGCTATGTCGTTGCTATGGGATTATGGGTGGTTGCCAGGGTGTTTGTGTGGTTGCTAGTGTGTTGTGCATGGTTCTTGTGAGTGTTTCTATCTGATTGATATACTGTATGGGAGTGTGGGTGGTTACCAGGAGTTGCTAGGGTTTCATGTGGTTGTGTGTGGTTGCCGCGTCTATATCTGATTTGTATATGGGAAGTTGCCAGGAGTTGCTATGCAGTTGCCAAGATTTAGCTATGTCGCTGCTATGGGATTATGGGTGGTTGCCAGGGTGTTTGTGTGGTTGCTAGTGTGTTGTGCATGGTTCTTGTGAGTGTTTCTATCTGATTGATAGACTGTATGGCAGTGTGGGTGGTTACCAGGGAGTTGCTAGGGTTTCTCTATGTGGTTGCGTGTGGTTGCCGGGGTGTCTATATCTGATTTGTATATGGGAAGTTGCCAGGGAGTTGCTATGCAGTTGCCAAGATTTAGCTATGTCGTTGCTATGGGATTATGGGTGGTTGCCAGGGTGTTTGTGTGGTTGCTAGTGTGTTGTGCATGGTTCTTGTGAGTGTTTCTATCTGATTGATATACTGTATGGGAGTGTGGGTGGTTACCAGGGAGTTGCTAGGGTTTCTCTATGTGGTTGCGTGTGGTTGCCAGGGTGTCTATATCTGATTTGTATATGGGAAGTTGCCAATAGTTATGGAAGTTGTCCATAACTATTGCTAAAATAGTTCAGTTTTATGTGTAATTGCAAAGTGATTATATTTCGTTTCGTTTTTTCTAAGTTAATTTAGAAAAACTTTTGGAGCATTTTTTGTGTTTTTTATTTCTTAAAGTAACGACCAAGTGGCCAGCGGCAGACCGGCAGGCTGATCATAGCCATGTTTGATCAATTTAGCCTCAAATCATCAAGACTTGCCAAAAATAAAATCTATAAATCTAAAATAAAAAGTTCAGGCATATAACAATGTTTAAATATTAAACCTAGATAAATGTGCGCTGCAGTTTGTGTGGAGATTGGAAGCTAAAGCACAGGTCATGGAGGCACCAGCGCAATCAATTTGCAGTTTTTTCAATGAAAACAACTTACGCCGTCTTTTTTGGTAAGAGTAATAAAAGTAATAAAGGTAAGAGTAATACGTCATTCATAACTGCAAATTTTCTACTTTTATTTGTGTGCACTCACAATATCAATAATTTTTTTATAAAATATATAAAATAATTTTATAAAATAAATAATACAATGATGCGCCGTCTCGTCTTGAACAGGAGTGCTTCACAAAATTAGCCGAAAGTCAGCGAATACATGCCTCACAGATATTATAAATATATCTATAGAATGCTTTAAATTACTACTTAACGTAATAAATTACATCGAAAACAAAAACTCTTTCATTATAATCCGTGAAGATGCACTTCTATCTAAATGCACGTCTAATGAGGAGATGGCGAGGCGGCATCGTCGGGCCCTTAGAACCGTCCTAATCCCCCAACCTTTGGGTTACAAGTCTGACTCTCCAACCATTAGGCCACAACAGCCCCCCATATAATAATGACCAAAAAAAGTTACCCATATCCAATATCTGTATTTATACGATATATTTAGCGAACCAACCCAATATGTACTGATACAGAAACAGGGTTGCCAGGTCTAAGAAAGAAAACAGCCCAAATGCGAATCAAAACTAGCATTTTGAGTTATAACTCGACTCTCTCATGAATGCATGTAAAGTAGTTGCCAGAAGCCAGTGATGGTGGTTTTTGCTTCACTTCAGAACGCATTCATTAACCCATTGGAGTCATATGGATTACTTTTATGATGGATGGAAATGCCCTTTTTGGTGCTTCAAAAACTCAGGCACCATTCACTGCCATTACAAAGCTGGGAAGAGCCAAAATATGATTTAATTTCCATAGCACAAACCATGCAAGTGTTACATACTTGTTGTTAAAATTCCTAAGCCTATATATGATGTCCATGATGACTTTCTGGCAAAAAACACAATAAAGACTGATAATAAGACCGCTAATAGAACGACAATAAATTCATATATTTTATTGGGTTTCAGATGGGCAAATAACGGAAGGAAATGTTGATTTGTCGGATCAATATTTCAATTCATGTTTTACAGACACGGCTAAGGTTCTTCAATGCAAAATCATTAGACGCAATGTTCCTTTTTAGGTTACCCTGCGATATATGGCGCCACAGGGCACAGTGATCTTCTCGCTCATACGGGAAACCCGTTTTCACCTGGGGCAGTGAGGTCTGTTTAGAAGCGATTCATTTCCTCACTCATTAGCGTCCTGGAAGAATGCCCTGCTGTGAAGACCTACAAAGGCAGATAGGTAGATGCATAGCACTTGGGCAAAATATTCCACTTCATTTGAGACGAATAGTTCAAGTCGTACAAAACCACACACACGTATGCTCCAATATCATAATTAAACCCCAAGACCTGAAACGGTACTCTCAGCCTTTTGAAAGCAGAGTCTAATTAGCAGTATTAATGTTGCTATGAGTTGCCAGGTTCGATCTATTCATGCCTGCGTGTTTGTGTGCTTGTGATGTACGGCTGCTTTTAATGTCTGATAAACTCTTTCATATAGGCAATTAAAAGTACTTCTGTGCCGCCTTATTTTTCATATTTAAATCCGTTGAGGCCAGAAACACGAAGCAGAGGATATATCTATATGCATTTTTAAAGCCTCAACAGCACATGTGGTCCTGTGCCCTGACAGTGTAATTATGAACTCTCTTTAGCAAAGTAGGGGCTTGAATGGAAAGATAATCTCTCTCATTATTTGTATTTCTGTTTTCAACGCACAGATGTTCTCCGACAATGAATTTGGCTATGTGCAGGTGGCTTACGAATGCTCCCCTAAAGCTCCTTTTTCAGTTAAGCACTCCATATATCCAGATGCAATTACAAGCCGATAACAAGCATCTTAATAATTGCACTCTGAGGATGAATCTTTGCTCACGTTAGTATTCCTAAGTATTTAATTCACTGTATTATCAATTGTACAATAGTAAGTTCCTGTCTTTGAACTGGATTGGTTGAGAGCGCTGATATTCAGCACTGGAATTTGTTAATATTCTCATCAAGTTGTGAACTGTTATTTATAAATGGTTTCTCAATGTCTAGTTTTTTTCTTGGTTATTGTGAGCATTAGAGAAAAGGCCATTTAGGCCAAACATTATGTGAATGTTACTTTTAAATGTTATCTGAAAGATAAACGAGCATTAAGTTGTAATGTTTATACATTAGACGAATGTCCAACTCAAATATTTTAGAAAAATTATCCTCAAATGATATAGAAATAACATTTAGAGAACATTATTAAAGACAAATGTTCTATTTTCATTACTGGAATGTTTATTTATATGGTTTTTAAAGCTTTGAAAACCTTTTCTGTATCTCTCTGCTTGTCTGTTCATCAGTGACTGTGCATTAGTAGTGAAAACTTTCTGTACGTTTCTGTAGGTTATATAATTATGCCAGTAGGTGGCGACAAGTGAATAATAACACATTTTCCATACATTTTTCCAGTTTGTAAGGAATTTATTTATTTATTTATTTCACTTCACAATTTACATTTCATTAATTCACATGAACATTTTTATTTATTTTATATTTGTATTTTTTTTGTACCTTTGATTTGCGTTCCCCCCCCCCGCGCACTCCCTCCCTCCCTCCTTTGATTTGCCTTTTGTTGTGTTTTGCTCTTGTTTTATTTTGTCTTTGTCTTTTGCTTTGCTTTGCTTTGCTTTTGATTTATTTTGTGTTTTGTTTGGTTTTGGTTTACTTTTAAGGATTTTAAGGATCATATCGATTCCTAAAATGTTGTTAGTTGATGGTTTAGATCTGGGAAAGTAAAGAGAAGAAGATATACAGCAGTCAAGTTGAAGTGGATCAAAAAAAGTTAGTTAAAGTTGTCATAAGACAAGAATGCTTTTTTTAGGGTTTAGGGCAACTTTCACAAACGGTTTTGACCCACTTCAAATGTTGACTACTAATATATATATATATATATATATATATATGTGTATATATATATATGCTAACTAATACTGCTAAGGGACAATACAAAATATATCTCTTTGTGGGAAGATGCAGTGCTCATCGTTCCCACTTTACAAATAGATCGTCACATTTCTGGCCATTCTCCTGTCACAAATAGATACAGCTCAGGTGTGATTTCTGTCTGCCTCATAATGCAAAAGCATTGATGTGCAAAATCAGCTTCATCTCTGCTTCAAAACGCATTTTAGGCAACACAATAATATTTCACATCGAACCAACAACCTCCTTATATTCTCTTTTTTTCATGATGGGAAAGTCACAGACTTTATTTGATTCAGTGCTATTTAAATAACGAGTGACAGATCTGTTCTGATAGCGTCATGGATAATGGGTAAATTAGTATGTAATTATATTATTTGAATACAAATAATAAAATGCAGCTAACCATATAACTTTCCTATTTAATCAGCTGTGTGCTTTTGAATCATTCTATTTTATTATTTTATATTTTACTTATTTTATTATTATTATATGTTTTTATATAGCTTTGTAGCCATTTTAAACTTTTGTTGGGTCGCCACATGACATCCAGAGTAAAATCTAATGAGAACGGCTGCTCTGCATGTCCATGCCGTGAGATGTTATGTTAAAAATCACTCTTTGTATTTCTTTGTAAGTGATTTCTTGTCTATTTGATAGCTGGTTGTATTTAATTTATTGCATACATATTACATTCTGGCGCAGCACTGCCTCATTTCTCCAGACGTTTAACATGCTGCGACACATTCAGCTCTTTTACAGTACAGTGTGGCTTTCTGCTGTGCCCTTCCCAGTTCCACTGCGCTCCCTGCCTTCAATAATTCACTGTTTTCTTAATCTAAGGTGTTAAATAGTTAATTGGAATGAGGGCTGGGGTCCTCTGTGTCTTCTCTTGGTCCACTGCTCCTAAAGACCGGTTGGCAGCTTTGAAACCATCCGTCCGCCGTCATGACATTTTCCACCCCAAGCATTTGAAGCGAAACCCTTCTGCAGAACTAACCATGTTGCTGCCTGCCCAATGACCTGCTTTATATCCGAGTCAAAGACACTGGCTCTTCAGAAGCTGATGCTAAATCCAGACAGACAGAGAGAGACATGCAAACGGATGTGAATTACTAAACCCTCTCGTAGAGGAGCAATGCGAATTACAGCCGAAACGCAATGACTAGATTGTAGAAACTGACAACATTTTGATTTTGAAATTATCAGTAAAATGTCCTTAGCAGTCATGCACAAGGCTTTGTACTGTGCTTTTAATGATAATGCACAGGCAGAGGAAGATAACATCCAAACAGCAGAAACACGTGCAATACCCAACAAAGCTCAGAAAAGAGAGGAGAACTTAAGTAGGGTGACTACCGAGGGACAGTTGAGGATGATTTACTAATAAAGACACCAAAAAGCAAACGAATTAGATAGGAAGACTGAAACTGAAATAACCACAAACCTCTTAATCTTGAAGGTCAATTCTCGATTTTATTTATTTTTAATTTATTTTATTTTGTCCATCTCCCAAATTGTTTACACTTTTGTTTTCTATTGTTTGGTGTTGTGCTTGTTTTACTTGTTTATTATTATTTTGCTTTACATTGTCTTGTTTTGTTTCAGTTCTTGTTGTATATTTTCGTTTTTGTTCATTTTATTTTTAATTTTGTTTTCTTCATTTTCTTTTTATTGTTTTTGTTTTGTTTTAGTTCTTGTTTTCTTTTGTATTTTTATGTTGTTTTTTTGCTTGTTTTGTATCAGTTATTTAATTTGTTTTGTTTTGTTCTTGTTGCGTATTTATACTTTTTAGTTTTATTTCCTTTTAGTTTTGCATTGCTTTGTTTTGCCTTGCTTCTGTTTTTGCTTCATTGTTTCATGTTTTGTATTGTTTTTATTTGTTTTGTATTGTTCTTTTCTTTTCTTCAATACTCAAAACATATCTAAATACTATTGCCACCAGAAAATAAAATAGCAAAATAATATTTGATCAACACCATCAGCTGTAAACGTCATCCAATTTTCTACCTAAAACCAGTTTGAAACCATCCTGTATTCTTATGGTTTTTATTAATATTTTCTAATGTCTAGTAGACACATCCAAATAATTGCAGACATCCATGGTGGTTCTATATCAACTGTCTTTTTTGGTATACATTTCACACACAGAGGATGTGGAAAATAAGAATATCAAGGAAATTTAGATTAAGAGGTTTATAGTCTCCCCATAACAATATGGCTTGCCTTTTAATGGATGTTCCCTGCAGGCCAATTCACCATGGATACTTATTCATAGAAAACCAATTCCAGACAATACAAAAGCAGTGTAATAGGCCGTCGGTTTCCATGCCACATACAAGGTTGAAAGGGATATTACTCTGTCTGCTCCCAGATTTTATTAGATATTTCCAGCTTTACAATGCAAACATTAAACTTAACAAAGCAATAAAAAGATGCCATTGACCTCATGAGAGCATCACTTCGCTTGTCACGGATGTTTACGAGCCAGATTTGACCTGAGAAAACTTTAACACTTCCTGAGCATCAGTGAATCAAGGTTACGCTTTATTGAAGCGCTTAGTGCCAGCGTTGATGGCCAGTCAGTGAGTTAAGATCATTTCAACATCCACAGCCTTTCTGCGTAAAATTATAATGAGTAAAAACCGCTCATGAATAATAAACAACAATTAATATGAATATTTTAAATGTTGTAGCACCTCAAAGTGGTTAAAATAAGTCAATATTGCATAAAACGTTATCTTGATACGTATACTCAAGCGCAGCTGACTGCAAAAGTGATGTTTATTTAATAGGCCTACAGAAAAGATACAGTTCGTACATAAAGTAACATGAATTAACCTCATCTGTGATTAACAATTTTAATATCAGGGGTCCGTTCTTCGTACGCCGCTTATTACATCCGAGATCAAAAGACACATTCGAGATGATATGATCCAGCTACTCATTATCTGGCTAATTAGGTTCTTCGAACGCACCTGTTGTTGATGATTAGTATGGCTAGATTGGGTTATCTGAGATCGTTCAAGCGCTGGTTTAAAAGGGTATATGTATCGATAGTAGAAACACTAATCAGCAACGCTGTTATTGGTTGCCCACAATGGCCAAAGAGCGCCCTCACCTTTTCTCAGCGGCAGAACATGAACGCTTGATGGAGGGCTATAGCGAGTTCCAAACTTTAATAAAAACCACAGGGAACACCTCAAAGGCTGCAAAATCCAGGAGAGAGGGCTGGCACAACATTGCAGACAAATTAAATGCGTAAGTAGTGCTTGTGTTAGGCATTTTCAATTAGTTATTAGAGTGTATGTACATTTAAATGTATCATACTTTAAAAAAAAATTATATTAGAGCCACCACAAGACCCATTAGAACTTGGGAACAAGTTAAGGTGAAATACAAGAATATTCTACAAAATTTTAATATTAATATTAACACTCTTCAACTGGTAAATCTTGAGCAGTGCTGAATTTCATTGACATGAAATGAAGGCAGTTAAACCTACTTTGAGGAACAAAACGGTTGCCATGTTTCTTTTCCTGTGTACCTCATTGTAATGGAAGGTTTTTTTTTCTTCTCTCTCTCTCTCTTTGTGCAGTTTTACATAACACACTCTTACCTGTTTCCTTTTTTTTTTTTACTTGTTTCAGTGTTTTTTTTTCTATTTTGTGGCATGTGTTGAGTCTAATTTATTTTCTCTGCAAATGGCACAGGGTGAAATCCATTTCCTCTATAAACATAGCCTACAGATTGAATATTTACATTTAAAAAAACAAACTGAGGGGAGAAATAGAGCTCCAACAGCTAATGAAGAAGAAAAATTGCACTAGAAATTGAGTTGCTGCAAAAGGAACTTCAGAGTAAATACTAAAAACACATTACACAGAGCACTACTGTTGACCTTGCCTAACAATATCTCTCTTTGCAGGCAAAATATTACCCTTTTTAATTTTTTCCTCAAAGAACAACTAATAAAAGTCATGGAATACATGTTTGCCTTGTCGTCCTATTTTGATATTTGTATTAAATTCTTCTCAAAGATGGTGTTCCACAATCCTGTCCCGTGCAGCTCTGCCACTAGGTTGATCCAAGTGCACTGGCTGGAGGTCATCATCGGGCTGCACATCCAACACAGGGGTCCTCTCCTTTCTAATGGTGGCAATGTTGTGTAATGCAGCACATGTGACAATAATGTTGCATGTCCAGTCAGGTCAACCCTCTGACTTTTCAGACATTGAAATCTTCCCTTTAGTTGCTCAAAGGTAATTTCAGTGTGTGTCCTTGTCCTGGATATAGCTGCATTTTAACGCGTTTGTGGTCCAGGGTTGGGGTCAGGGAACGCGGTCATAAAATACTGCCTACATGCATAGCCCCTGTCTCCAACCAGTATCCCGTCATAATCACCTGTACAATGGTAAAATGTATTTATGTCACATAGGAAGCCTGGGGGACAATCGATTCATATTTACTAGCGTGGTTATAATTCACATGATCTTCATTAACAAGTAGAATTTATCTGCAATTGCGAAAAAGCTCTGTTTTACAACTTAAGTGGCTTGGAAAGACCACAAAAACCCTAAAAACTGCTTGAGCGGCAGGTAAACTTTATGAATGGAACAACAGACAGCACTTTTGGCCAAGTTCTCCGCATCCCCAAAAGTGTACAGGAAAGTGCCACTCGCAAAGAATCACAACGCGATGCACACAGTTTGTACTGTTGTTAAAGTCCGACTCCGACGAGTGAATGTTGGAGAAACTTAAGCCTCGGGAGCAGGCTTAAGTTTACGACCCGTTGCTATGACAGCAGCTCCGGGATGAGCTTTGAAGAACCAAACAATCCAAGATCATGCCAAATCGTCAACAATCAAATCCAGCTAACTGAGTTAGCGACGTACGAAGAACGGACCCCAGGATTTAAAATATTTTTCTTTTTAAACAAAAACAACAATAATAGCCAACATAAATCATGCATAATCATACAAAATCAATCATATTCATACAAAATCAAACATAAAATATTTAAAAACAATAACAATTAATCATTGATATTTTCAGTGTTTTTAGATGTTATAGTTATCACTTTTTGATAAGTTATTTTAAGTTCATTTTCATTTTAGGCAAATATGACAATAATAACTATTATCTGCATATAAATGCATAATGTATAATTAATACATTTCCCATATATATATATATATATAATGCCAGATTTTGTTTTCAATAAAATATACTGTATTTTCATTTTGTTAATATTAAGTTATTAATGGCTTCACATTTGGATCCCATTTCCTCTCTTTTAAGCAAAAAGGACAAAAAAAGATGAATTAATGAATGGAAAAGTTAATTAATTAAAACTTTTTAAAAGCCATATGAAACGAACATGATTAGAAATACATTTGAACGAACTTTCCACTAAGTTATTGTAATAATTGTTATAACTATTATCATAATATAGAAATTATGTAAATATTATTCTTGATTTTTTAAGGAAAATAAAATAGGTTTTAGATGTGTGCAGATATAATACAAGTGTAAGGATTTTTTCACAACATTTTTAAGATTGTTTTTGATAATGTTAATAATATCTTTTTTTATATTTGAACACTTGGACCCCATTTCCTTTTCATTTTAGGCCAAAATGACAAAAAGAAAGATGCATTAATTAATTGATCCATTCATTCAGTATAAATATTTTCAAGCAATATAAACGTTCATATATTTTGCCACATTTTTATTAGATTCATTATCAGGTCATTCTTATTTTCAAGGCACTCTTATTTGACACCGTGAGCAAATATGCCAGGAAGCAGGTTTGCTTAGCACATTGCATGCTTAGTGATGGAGGATTTGGGGGAGATGAAGCAGGGGGCGTCTGTTTATATTGATCCCCAAATGAGAGCAGGGGATTGTTTGGTCGTCCCTCTTGTTCCAGAAGGCCTGTTGGGGTTATAGCCGGTCCTCAAGTCTATCTGTCAGCTCGACGCTCAGTAATCAGGCAAAGTCTGAGCTCCGGGTTTCACATGTAGCCTTTGTAGCGAAATGAATGTCTGTCTTCCATTTTGTAATAAAACCGCGAGGAAGGCTGCTTAGCGAGATTGTGATTATGCACTGACAAGACTGCTTAGAGCTGTTCTATGGCACAGAAAGAAAAGGAGGGGGCGAGAAATGCTTTTACTTCTGCAATTCCCATCCGCTCCTCGAGAGGGAACTATACTATCGACAAAATGGATCGCTTACCTCTGGAAAAAAAATAATTACATGACATTCTTCCTAAGGACTTTTCACTTCCTTCGTTTGCTTGCCTTTTGTTATATCAAAATGTATTTTTTATTGGAAAGGAGGACAGATAAACGAAACGGCCCTGAAGTGTTTAACAGTGAACGAGGCGAGCTGCAAACAGAGATCTTCTCCTAAAGGAGCTTCTCTGTTTTTCTCCGCAGTCTGTGCTTACTGTGTTTTGTGTTTTTGGCATCGTTTGGCATCTGTATAGGCAGATTTCAGTCCCCCATCGAGAGTAATTTGTCAAATTAGGGGAACCGGAATTAGTTTTGATGTAAGATCGATATTCTGCTTGAGAATCTGTGTAATTGATTAGTTAAAAGCACAGCTCAAGCAAAATGAAAAAGTCTGTCGTTTATGTCGTCTTTTGTTTATTTAATAATTACCTCACCTGTACTTATACATTAATACAGACGTCATATGGCTGCTTATTTCCTCATTGTTTTATTATAAATAATAAATTATTATTATTATTATTTATAATTAGTTTTTGTTTGTTTAAAATGTATTAGTATTTTAAAACAATATATTATAATATAATACCTCACTGGCAAGTAATATTAATAATACTATATATATATATATGTTCAAGCAATACAAACATTCATATTTTTTAATCTTGGAATTAATCTAGATTAATCTAGATTAAAATGGCTCATTTGAATTCTGCCAAGGCATTCAGAATATGTGTGCTACCCAAATAATGACTAAAAGTAAGTCTTTGAGAACGGGTTTCTCAAGCCAGGTGGCGATTAGACCAGGGGCTCATCTCCTGTTTCCAAAATGCATCACAAACTTTAATCTCATTCCGTCCCAATCAAAAAACTGGAGGAAAATCCCGTTCCACTCCCGGAAGAATGACTCCCATTTCCCACTCCCGTGTTGTTGTTTTTGCCGATAACTGTCAATTACAGTAAAAATATAGTACAGATCACAGCGTGCCCATTATAAGTTGAATAAAACCCCAAATGTCGCTTTTGTTATTATATTGAACTGAAAGCCATCTTATTATGCACAGTGTTGCACAGATTAAATTTCATGTAAATCATCCATGCTAACACACACGTCTTCTATTTTTTTTTTAGACATTTCACTCTCTATAGATATATTTTTCTATGTACTGTATTTTTAGATATATTCGAGTTTCGAAGTTTCTCGCTCAAGTTCACGAGACCTAAAGCGCATCCTGTTTGCTTAAAAGCGCAACGTTTCGTTGTTATTCTGAGTGCACACAAATAAACGTAGAGTCTTTACAGATTCGAAGATGTATTCGGCTACTTTTATCTGTATGACCAAAATGACGGAGATTTTAAGAGCAAGTGAGCGCGGAGCCTGTCCTGCAGCAAACGCGCTTCCACACAAACACTTCAATAGCGCACATTTCTCTAGGTTAACATCATATTGAGTGGCCATGTAAAGTTGTTACTACATACATCTTTCAGATGAAAAGCCATATTTGAGGTTGATGAATGATAGGTGAGCGTTTGGATGTCCTGCCCGATTGTATTACCACATAGACCAGCCGTTAACAATCTGTCCATCACGGACTGCGAGCCTCTAGTTCAAGACTCGTTTCGCCCCTACAGTGCAATTCGATAGGTATACATCCGCTAAAATATCAGGGTGAAAGTCATCATAGCTTGCGTAGTATAGACCCAGCTCCCAACCCAACTTTGAGAATAGATTAACGGCGATATATTTTTTATCGCCCGATAAAAGAGTCTCACGTTAACGCAGCACGTTAACGCCGATATACGGCCACCACTAATATATATATATATATCAATTTATCCATTAATGCAGATATTTTGAAAAACTTTTCCACACTGTTAAAAGGACACAGGGTGAGGATGTGTAAATAATAGCCAAATGTTAGTTTCGGCTGAACTGTTCCTCTTCCGGTGTGTTTGGTGTCTTTGTGTTGACTCTGTGAGGCACGTGTCATTCTGAGTCCCGGGAGGACATGAATAAATAGAAACTCGGCTCGCGGCGTTCAATGTCTACAAAAGCACAGCACGTTAAGGGCTAAATCACACTGTCTCTCTGATGACATGTTTTGCTCCCATGTCAAAGCTGCCTGAACTGTCTCTGGCAGCACAGATGGTGTGTGTGTGTGTGTGTGTGTGTGTGTGTGTGTGTGTGTGTGTGTGTGTGAGAGAGATGGTGGGGGTGGGGGTTGGTAACAATAATATTATATTGCCTATATATCATGGTATGGTTGTTTAAAATTTATATTATATCATTTATTTTTTTTTGTAATCTGAAACGGACACATTGAGTAAGTAAGTTAGGTAAATAAATAAATAAATAGTGGTCGGTCAATATAACACATACATTTATGGTCATTAATTACAACAAAAATAATGCAAGAAAATAAATAAGTTTTTGTAAGTAGAGAGGACAGATTTATTATTATATGATATCATTCATTCATTCATTTGATCACTTGTTCATTTCTTGTTTGTTTTTTGGTTTCTTCCTTTATTTGTTTCTCTTTATTATAGTTGTATTAGTTTATTAATATTGCATTCTGGATCCCATTCTCCATACATTTTTTGAGGAGGTAGGCCTACATAATTTAATGTTATTGTTTATTATAATTACCTCACCTGTGCTTGTTTGTATTTGTTTATTATTGTATTATTTGTTTCAAATATGTAATATTATTTAAACATAATTAAATTGTTCATTCATTCTCCATGTTTTGTTATATTATAGTTGTATTATGCAATTCAATTGCCCTTATTATTGGTTATGAAAGGTTCCTATTTTGGTTTGGGAGTCCCCAACAACAGGTTAACATGCATGCATGGTCAAAATGCACTTTCATTGTCTTATAATATGCATTTATTTTTGCCTTACTTCCTCAACGACTCTCAAACGATTAGCTCAACGATTAATTTGTCCAAATCCCTCTTTTGTTTGATGCTAATCTGCGGTGATTGGTCGATTTGATTAAAGCTGTGTTTGTGAGCACAGTGCTGCTTCCTGTACAGCCGTTACCGGGGAGATAGCTATTTTTAACTGCTCCAAAAAGCGGCACCTAGAGGCAAAGAATGAATTTGCATTCTCATTCAGACCAATGCGAAAATCGCCTGATGGTTTTACGAGGGCAAACTCGTAGAGCTGTAAATGTGAACCGGTATGTATATCCCACAGGGGAAACCGCCACACATAGAGTGTAAGTCTGTGGGGAAAACTGTTGCTGTAACAGTCTTCAGTAAAAGGATGGGGACACAACACAAAGTTAGGGCTATACTCAGGGCTCGAATTGAGGGGGGATGCGGGCAGGGCCGGAGTGGGATCCATTTTCACCACCAATCCCCATCCAACCCCCTCCCACCGTGGTGGAATCTGGATAAATAAAATAATATAAACTATATGAAACATTTCTGCTACAAAAGATAGGTTTGTGAGTGGGATGAATTAATACACGTTCACATTTAGTCTAGATTAGAACTACAGTAAGATCATGTTCACACAGCGCACTGTCAGTCAATAAATGGGGAAAAAAGTAAATCAGATATTTTCTAGTAAATTAAAAAGTAATGCGTTACTTTACTAGTTACTTGAAAAAAGTAATATTATTACATAACTCGCGTTACTTGTAATGTGTTACCCCAAACTTCTCATGATCCAGATGAGAGAGCATTCAGTAGACAGGAGGGACATTAGCCGAGCAATGACATAAACATAGAGATGGCGGATAAAAAAACAATAGAGGAAAATATCTGCGAAACAAAAGAAGGCTTACACCGTGTCTACACTGGACACGACAAAGCAACATTAAAAATCATTTGAAATTTGTGTCAAAACGTCATAAACGTGACAGGATTTTACAGTCAGGGATTTGTTATGTCGTACATCCAGTGTAGACAGCATCACTGATTATAATGAGTTCTACAGTATTTTGTATAGTAGTAGTTCTGTGTGCGCAACAAGTGGGCAGGCAATATGCTGACATTTTATGTTGAGATCAGCATGAAATGTTTTGGGATTCGTCTTAAAAAGGACTCTTTTCAATTATTCAGAGTCGACTGGAGTTGAGAGATAATAACTTTATACATGGTGCACTTTCAGATTTGAAACTTTGCAGGATGTTCTCATTCACTTAGAGCTGTGTTACACGTTATGAAAGGTCCATTTCAAAAATTCCTAATAGGGTCACTTTAATATTTCATTCTGGATCCCATTCCCTTTTAATTATAATTACCTGTTTATTTATCTGTCTCTCTGTCTGTCAACCTGTAACATACCTCATTTACAAACACTTAAAACCCATTTTTACCATAATCAACCCAATGCACTACAGCAGCAGCACTACAATAGTGAATCGAGCTCTTCCCCAAAACACAGACTTGATTTTTCTCACAGTGGAATCCTGCGGCTGATGCGGGATCCCCTCGATGATGCCTGATGCGCCTGTTTCTTTGTAATTTCAAACAAATTTCATTTATCATCAGCAAGTTTGTTCCTCTGCTCCTATGTGTCTCTCAGACATGGAAAGAAGCATGAGAAGCAGCGAGTACATGAAATTAAGAAGAAGAAGAAGAAGAAAAAGAGACACAATTATTCCTGCAGCTCTTATTTTAATGAAATGCAAGCATAATTCCCCAGTGAAAGAGGCAGTAATTGCCCAAACAGTGTTATAATGTGACAATCATGGTAGAACAAAGTATGAAATTGCAGGGGATTTTAATCACGTCTAATTCTAGCAAGAAGCTTGACAAGTTTAGATAATTAAAAATAATTAAATAAATAATAAAAAAAAAACACATCTAAAATAGGGTTTTGTTAGCATGTCAGGGATCGTGTTCCTGCTTTGCTTTGAATCCTTTCAATGGTTTGAGAGAGACATTTAACAGGCAATAAACTGGAGGAAATTTGGAACGACTCATTTTAATCCGCACTTCATTCACTGTAGAGAAACCAGAAACACGACATGCAAATAATTATGAATCATATGGAATGAAAGCCAAGGAATATTATTCACAAGGATGGGGATGAAATTGGTTCATCAGCGTTTTACAAAAGCAGCCTTTTCAGTATTCATCCATTCTCCAAAGTTTTTTTCAGCAGGAATTCTCAGTCAAACTGTCTTTTAAACACTCATATTTTGCAGTATTCATCCATTCTCCAAAGTTTTTTTCAGCAGGAATTCTCAGTCAAACTGCCTTTTAAACGCTCATATTTTGAACATTTCCACTAAATCGCACAGCTGACTGGTCCCGCGGTGAGTGTGGCAAACTTCGAGAAGGCAAATTAAATCGGTTGCCAGTGGACCGTTTGGCATTTTGGTGCCTGCAACATATGCGACATAAAATATTAAACCAAAAAGTTATGCACAGTGATGGTGGAGATTGTTACAGAGCCTTTGTTCTGAGTTCAAAGATCTTATCTCATTTTGTTTGTTTGAAAATAACAGTTACCACATCTTGTTTGTTTTTTGTTGACAATAATATAATTATCACAACTCAAGCATTTATTTATTTATTTTGAAAATACAATTGCCACATCTTTTTGTTTATCAAAAAAATATTTAATATTTTGAAAATCAATTCACCAGATCTCATTTACTTAAATAAAAATAGTACCTCACATCTTGCATTTATTTATTTATTTTTCTACCAAGTATATATTACATTACACATTTATTGAATGATTGATTGATTTGAAAAATAATATAATTACCACACCTTTTACTTTTTGTTTATTTGAAATATAAATAAAATGATACACATTATGATTTCCTCATATCTTACATTTTATTTACTTGTTTTAAAAATAATAAATAATATTACCTCACCTCTTGCATTTATTTATTTATTTTGCAACATATATTTAATTTATTTATTTATTAATATAATTACCACACCTTTTTATTTTTGCTCATTTTAAATATTTGAATAATTAAAAAACAAGACTTATTAAATATTCCTCAGACCTACCATTTTATTTACTTTTCGAAAATAATAAATAATAACCTCTCATCTTGCAGTTATTTACAGAATGTATTTTTATTTATTTATGCAACATATTACATTTATTTATTAGTATTACCTCAGCTCCTGCATTTATTTTAACATTTTTAAAATAAAAAATATATAATAATTATAATTGCCTCACCTACCTTGTAACATTATAATTACCTCACCTTAGTTGTCTCATTCAGTTATTAAAATGTATTGTCAATGCATAAACTTGCATACTATATTTGATTTGGTCTCTTACATTATTCCATTGCATATCACTTAAAATGTATAATAAATAAATAATGAATTATTCTTACAAGAAATGTTACATTCTGCAAACAAAAAAATCACATGACAGCTGGGTCAAAGGGATAGTTCCAACAAAAATAAATTAGGTTTGTTTAAGCTAGAGATTACTGCTTAATAACGATATGGATATTTTTTTCTTACAAAAACGCATTGATTCGCTACATGAGGCCTTTATTTGACCCCTGAGCAGTGTGAGGCAATTTTTATTATGAATGGATGAGCTTTATTGCACTTTTTTTGGACTGTTGAAAAATAACACCCATCCACTGCCATTATAAAGCTTGGAAGGACAATTTTTCATACAACTCTGATTGGATTCATCTGAAAGAAGAAAGTCATATACACATAGGATGCCTTGAGGTTGAGTAAAACATGGACTAATGTTTATTTTTAGGTGAACTATCCCTTTAAGTTTACTCTGAAAAGTGTATCTACAACACAATTAGCAAATGTTTCCATTTATTTCCTATAATAATATATTAGATGATGCATCATCATCATCACTCATGCTAAATCTATAAATATGCCAAAGTCAAAGGCCCTAACCCCTAATTATTTTGAATAGCAGCTTTCAGTGTTGTTACGTTGCATTGGAGGCGGCTTTTTTCTTCTTTTCCAGCTGCCAGAGATCAGGTGGCGTCTTGTTTGTCATTCATGAAAGTATTACATTTCTATTAGAGCTGAATCAAAACCATCACCGTTTGTTATCCCCATATTCAGTCTGATTTAAACCCTGAATAGAGGCAGAGCCATCAATATCACATGACGGCACCGCAAAGAAAGAACCAAAGAGAAGCAAATACGCTGTAATTGCTATGTAAAAATGCCAAGCCAAATCTTTCCCAGCAGGGACCGAGCATTGCTTCATAATGGATCCAAAGTCACCCTCGTTTTCCCTTTTCATTCTGTCTTTTGGTGACTATTTCGAGTTGTTGCCAGCGGTTTGGAGCAGGTGTCAGGAGGGAACAGTTTCAGTTTTCGCTTACTATGGTACTCCAGAGCTGTTAAATGTAAACACGGAGTCGTTTTTCGGTGGACGTAGCAAGTTTGTAACACTCACAGATGGGGTTTGGGGTTGTTAGGACTCCTCACAGACGCATTCTCTCTCCTAAGGCTGTTTCGCCACAGTCTTCTCACATCTTACCCACTTCCCTTCATTCTTTTGCTCTTTCCTCCAGCGTTTCTCAGAGGCATAGCATGACGTTGCGGAAGAGAGTTACTAGTGCCGTTATTATCGACCTGCGTCTGTCTGTCTGGCTCGCCTCAGCTGGGAGGCAACTGCAACGAAGTCCGCTGGGAGATGACATTACTGTAGTGAGGAGGAAACACATCCCTCTTTACCTCTCCCTGTCCTCTCACCCTCACCATCTACGGCTTCTATAATTAGATTGCCTCCAGTCTTGAGGAATGATTCTATCATTTTGGAATGGCAGGCTCTTAAAGGAATATTTCGTCCAAAAAAGAAAATGTGCAGGAGATTTACTCACCCTCAGTTCATTCAAGATGTTTCTTCATGGGAAATGTAGCATTGCATCACTTGAGTGAGCACCAGTGGATGATCTGCAGTGAATGGGTGCCGTCAGAATGGAGTCCAAACAGCTGATAAAAACATCTCAATAATCCACAAATAATCCACACCACTCCAGTCCATCAATTCATGTCTTGTGAAGTGAAAACAAATCCATCAATATATTTTAACCTCAAGCTGCTGTTTACTGCTTAAATATGAATCAGTAAACTCAGAATTTATGTGGGTTTAAAACTCCATGTATTCCCCTAAACTGGATCTAAATTCAGTGTTAATGTAAACTGCCTACACATACACACACACGCACGCTTGCACATGCACACACACACACACACACACACACACACACACACACACACACACACACACACACACACACACACACACACACACACACACACTCTCTTTATTTGGTCTTTTTCATGGACAAAGTACCACAAAGAGTGCCAGTGTCAAAAGGAATGACAAGCAGATATCTGGTGTTCAAATAATGTGCCATAACAACACTTTTTAACATAATTAAATTAATTAGTCAATGAATACATACTTACACATATATACATAAAATACATACATGCATAATAAAGGAGATTTGCATGTGTCCACCAGTTCATTACGCTTTAAAGTTTGACAGACAAAATGGCAGTTGTTTTGATTGGCTATTTGGGCTGTCAGTCATGTATCTGTTGTCTTGTAAAAGTAAATAACTTAAATTTGAGTCTGATCTTTGTATGGTTTTAGTAGACTTGGAATATAGTGAAGACGTCATAAGAACCACTTTTATTATGCGTTTGCATCCTTTTTGAAGCTTTCATGTAATACAGTTACCAGCGCATTCCTTAAAATTCCTCTTTCTATCTTTTATTTCTTTAAAACATAAGGGTAGGTAGATGATAACAACATAACAATGTTGTTTTTTTGTTTTTTGGGGGGTGGCCTTTAACATATCTATGGATGTGTTTGGAGGAAGATACTGTAGCATTTGAAAAGCAGTGGGAGGGTGTTTATTTAATCTGTGATGGTTGTCTCATTGCATAAAATAATAGGGGAAATGTATCAGCCGTTCTAAAAATAGTGTCGATGCAATATGGCACGCTAAAGGGACGCAGCTTAGCCCGTCTAAGTGAGTTTGACTATGGAACATTATCTCAAGAAAGAGACCAAGCTACTTTTAAACACTCCTAATGGATTCTGTTAGGAGCGTCAAACTGTCCTTTGACTGGCGGTTTTATTTGTGTGTCAGAATGCATTTTGGTGAAGGCCGTCCGTATAGGCTGAGAAGTGGTGGAGTCATTTCATTCTAAAGCAATAGTTCAACTGTCATTGTTTACCCACTCCCTTCTGTTTCAAGTCTTCTAACGTCATACGAACATTTTGATAATTAAAGTCTCAATCTGTAGAAGCAGTTTAGCTGATTCAAAAACAGATTGTTCTGATAGGTTAATAAAGTTCACACCATGGATACAAGAGATGGCTATATGATAACGTGTAAAGTAATGTATGACAAATAAATGACAAAAATAATGACAAATAAAGAATGTAGAAATAGCCACATTTGTGAGATTTAAAATCGCAGTTGTTAGTTATTGTCGCAATTATGAATAATAGTTGCGGTTGTGAGAAATGAATTCAGTATAGCGACTTTTTATTTCTCACAATTGTGAGAAATAGTTGCAGTTGTGAGAGTCATAACTGAGATATAAAGTCACAATTATGTCTTAGAAGTTGTAATTGTGACTCTCACAACTGCAACTATACTCACAATTGCAACATTATATCCCACAATCGCACTTCTCGTAATTGTGACTTCAAGATGCAATTATGAACAATACAGTTTTAATTCTGAGAAATAGTTGTGAGTTTTGTTGTCATTCTGATAAATCAAGTATATATTGTTAGCTATAAAGTCACAATTACAAGAAAAAAGGAAAAACATTAATAAAATAAAGTTACATAAAGGTACCACCACAACAAACTAAAGTATGTAGCATTTGAAAACAAGAGTTGCATTTGTGAGATATAAAGTTTCAATTGTGAGAAATAGTCACAGTTATGAGAAATGAATTAAGCTGACTTAATTTCTTCATTTAACTACTAAATTTGACTGTTGCCCATTATTTCATAATTTTTAATCTCAATTTTGAGTTTATATCTCACAACTGTGACTTAATTTCTCCTCTTTAACTTTTCGTAATTCATTTCGTAAATCATTTCTCGTAATTGCTATTTATTTTCTCACAAATCGAACAGCATTCGTCTCAATTGCAACTGTGGCTCTTAACTGCAACTATTCCTCACAAGTGTGACTTTTTCGTAATTGCGATTTTTTCACAGCTGTGACTATTGCTTATAATTGCGATGTTATATCTCAATAGTGAGTTTATTTCTTACAATTTTGACTTCATTTCATATAATTGCCACTTCTTTGCTCAGAAATGTGACTTATTTTCTCCCTTTCTCCCTAGTGTGACTGTTGCTCATAATTACAGCTGAATCTCACAATGGCATTGTTATATCCCACAATTCTTGTGTGAATTCTCGTAATTGCGACTTTATGATAATTATGAACAAAAGTCTCAATTGTGAGATGCAAAGTTGTTAATTTATTGAAGAAAAGACAGTCATACAGGTGCAAAACAACACGAGGGTTTGTAAATCATCTGCCTGAACTATCCTTTAAAACCCAGAATCCTCCAAGCACTCACAACGGAGCGTATCTGGAGCATCAAGCCACGCTTTGACTGGCGGTTTTATTTGCATGTCAGAAGGCATTTTCATTGAAGGCCGTCCTTGGGGTTAGGCTAAGGTCTGGGCTGGGCTAAGAAGGGGTGGAATCATTTCACTTTAAAACTCACTTCCCAGACCCCTCCAGCTCTTAATTAAAATTGAACGGCTCAAGACAGTTTTATAAATTCTCTCTGACACGTCCTCTCAGATACGCTCCTGAAGGACTTTACATGTCGCTGTCTGCGGAGGTCCTCAGCTCAACAGTTTTGTCCCTGCAGAGTGATATATTTAAAGCTCAGCTTATTTCTCCCTTTAGCTATTGTGCTTTGAGCTTCATCCTCCATCACCTTTATTTTTAAAGAGGAATGCAGTGGGAGGGTGTAATACAATAGGCTGCAATGGTTTATGGGGATTTTCGCGGCTTTCAGCATTGTAAATTTGACACCCCCCCAAGTGTCCAAGGCCCTGTCTCCAGCTGCCACGTTTGAAGGCTGCCAACTGCATCAACCTAAATATCGATCTCCTTTTCTCTTTCTCCATCTTTCTTTAACACCAGACGTTCATAAGTCATGCGCTCTTTTATGGCTTCAAGGCGCAAGACCTGGCTCCCTCCCATGAGTGTCCGGTCTGTCCTCTGTCCACGCCGTGCTTGAAGAGCCTTAAGAACAACAGGGGTTCTGTTTCACTTCTCTAATGTTCTCTAACCGACAAAAATATGGATGGCAATAAACTTTAAGTGGCAGCACAGTGTACGATTGATACTTTCAAAGCTTCCTCGGCCTCCAGCTGAATGCAGCTTCCCTGTACTTTTGTTCTGGTGCCTGCATGTTTAAGTAGACTCTCAAGATAAATCAAAGCCTATGTACCTCTTTCTGTAGCTTGGACGTATTTTTCTCAAAGTTGCCCACGCTTGTTTTGGTGGGCGACCCCTTTCCTGATGGGCTGCACTGCATTGCCCAATGTGGGTATGGATGAACACCCACTTAGTGAAGCCAAATCTTATGACGTGTTTTCAACTTTGTGGTCCACGGTGTGGTGTTTTTGAATTAATCTTTTGATTCACAAATAAGTGTTTTGGAATGATTTATGTGAATGACTGTGCCAATGTTCACTGACCTTTTGCATAAGAATGTCAAAATGATGCAACTCTGAAGTATTGTGTCATACTCTGCATATCCTAAATTCGCTATTGTCATGCTACAAAAATATCACAGTTGGGAAAGTGTCATACTGTGACAATGATGATAAATAAAGTTGAAATTATCAGTCGCAAATGCAAGAAAAAAATAGTATAAATCGAAATAAATATATGAACCCACACTGTTATACATTTACAATAAATAGTCAGAATTCTGAAATACAAAGATGTAAATTACAACAAATAAATGCAGTTAACAGACTGACAATCACAAATACTATGAAAGTTGCAATAATAATTTAATAATGAATATAAATCCATATTGTGAGAAATAAATTTATAATTACAATAAATAGTCAGAATTGTACAATTCAAAATTGTAATTGCCAGAAAAAAGAAATTATGAGATCTAAAATAAAAAATATGAAAAGTAAAAATTAGAAACGCCATATTGTGACATACAGTAGTAACAATCATTATTATTTCTAAGTAATTTTTTTTCTGAAAAATAAATTATTACAATGAAAAGTGACCTAAGTAGAGGTGTGGATTAAATTATGAAAGGCATACTGTATGGTGAAAAAAAAGGTAATACATGTGTGACATTGTTACTTTATGAGAAAAAGTTGCAGTTGTGAGAGTCATACTGTATGGTATAAAGTGACAGTAGTACGAAATAAAGCAACAATAAAAGTCTTAATTATAATACATAGACCCATACTGTTAGATATAGTCACAATTACAATAAATAGTCAGAACTGTGAAATAAAAAGTTGTACTTTCAAGAAAAAATTATTATTGGTGGTCACAAATACTAAAAAAGTTGCAATAATTTGACATAAAACCATATTGTGAGCAATAAAATCAAAACTACAAGAAGTAGTCACAATTGTGAGATCCAAAATTGTAATTACAAGAAAAAAGTTTCAATTATGAGATAGAAGGTCACAAATATGGAAAGCTAGAATAATGAGATATGAAGATATGAGATATAATGAGCCATATTGTGACCAATCATTTATTCATTTATTTATTTAGAAATTCATACAGTGTAGAGTGACATAAGGAAAGGAGTGGATTAAAGCCATATTGTATAGGCGCAATGGTGAAAGGCGTTACATTAAATAGTTGTATTTGTGTTAGAAAGAGAGTTATACTGTGAGATATAAAGTGAAAATAATGAGAAATAAATTATCAGTTGCAATTGCAAGAAAAAAGCTGCAGGTATAAAATATGAACTCACAAATATAATGACCCATATTATGAGATATATACACACAATTACAAGAAACAGTCAAAATTACAAGAAAAATACAGGAAAAAGATAAAGGTCACAAATATGAAAAAGTTACTAATGGAATATAAAGATATATTGTGAGAAATAAAGTCACTATTGCTAAAAAATATTCACAACTGTGAAATACAATGTTGCAATTACAAGAACACATTTTAAATTATGAAACGTAAGGTCACAAATATTACAATTTACAACAATTAAAAAAAAAAACAACGTGACAGATAATCTAATTTTTATTTTATTTTTTCAGAAAAAGACATTCATATAGTGTAGAGTTACAAAGAACAAGTGGATAAATTGTCATTGTTTGATCACAATGGTGAAAGACGTCACATGAAATAGTTGTAGTTGTGAGGGAGAAAGTCATATAGTCATTATATCTATGAGACAAAGAAAGTCATTATATCTATGAGATATGAAGTGACAATAATTAGAAATAAAGTCTCAAAAGCAAGAAGAAACTCGCAAATACAAAATATGGACCCATATTGTGAGATATAAACACACAATTACAAGAAATGGTTAAAATTACAAAAATAAATCAAGAAAAAGTTTAATTATACTATAAAGGTCACAAGGTGCCATAATGAGATATTAAGCCATATTGTTGATATTGTAAATGTTCAATTGTGAGATACTAAGTTGTACTTACACAAAATAAAGTTTGTTACTAAGATCAAACCAGAGAAAGAATCTAAAGAAACCTTTTGGGAACTAATTACAAGATTTGAATCAGTGACATGAATCAAATTCCCCACCACTAATATTAAGAAAGAATATGACCTGAACATGTTTGGGATGAATTGTGAACCAGACCACGAGTCAGTCCTCACTGGTCTTCTTATTTGCATTATTTGTT
This sequence comes from Gymnocypris eckloni scoliostomus, assembly GCA_027564155.1. NCBI lineage: Eukaryota > Metazoa > Chordata > Actinopteri > Cypriniformes > Cyprinidae > Gymnocypris > Gymnocypris eckloni. The sequence goes on from CM050419.1 coordinate 83,609, forward strand.
CAGCATTGTGCCGGAAGTCAACAGGGGGCTCCGTCTTATACCTTTCAGTCAGAGCTTTTGATAGCATATGTTACACAGGTGACATGGCTACACGAGCAGCTGCTCTCCTGGCTCGAGCCTGTGAATGTGTATATATGTGTGTGTCCTGTCAGAGATAGTCTGTAGGACGAGTCGGAGTTGACCTCTCCGAGGTCCCCGGCATCGTGTTCGCTGTCATTTCCTGCTCACTCAGTCGAGATCCTGAGGAGATTCGGCAGTCGGCGAAAAACAGCCGCCCAGTGATGTTTGCCTACCCACAAAGCCCAGCACTACAGTGGGTCGCAGTGACATTTAGATTGGGGACTTCATAAAACGAACCCTGCATTTTGCTGTGTCGCGCTCTTTTATCCAATAATCCAGCAGGTAGAGAAAGAGAGGGTGAAAGGAAAAGAAAAGGAAATGGAGAGACAGACATGCTCACGAGGGAAATTAAGTTGTCTTATTCATTTCCTTTTAGATGTTATTTTACACTAATCTTGGACCAGTGTTCTTGTCACAACTACAAATCGTAACCTTTGTAAGAAAAAAAATAAAAACATTCACAGATCTGCATGGATGGGCAGACAAAAGCCTGCTGTTTAAGAGCCTGCTGTTTCAACAGGCAGTGAAAATACATTCAATATTTAATATTAATAATATATATTTAACATCTACAATTATTTAACATTTATTAAAAAGCTATTGAAATGTGTGGTTATTCTTAAGATACATTTATTATGTTTGAACAAAATTACCCCCCTCCCTTTTTGAAAAAAAGCTTGAATTTACATAATTATTTTATATTATAGTATATTACATTTGCAGAACTGTGCTTTTGCATGGTTCTTAAAAATTCTTATTTATGAAAAAAATTATATTACAGAACGAGTTATTAAATATACATAAAAATGTGTGGTTATTCTTAAGACAAATGTATTTTATTTTGACAACTTTATTTTCCCCCTTTGGAAAAAACATGCATTAACGTAAATTACATGTATTTGTTTTAATAAATGTTTTACTTTGCAACAATGTTTAATGTATTACATTACATTATTTTCAAACATATTGCAGAGCCATTTTTTAAATATACATTAAAATGTGTGGTTATTCTTATGAAAAATTATTATATTATATATCATGCGTTGACAAACCATTTTACAAAATTTGACCTTACAACAATATTTGTTATTTTAAACTTGTATTAATGCGATTAGTATCATACTCTTTTTCATACAAATTTTACGTTGTAACATTCATTTTGTATTATTTTGACTCATTTGTTACAGCTCAACCATACTGAGTAAAAAAAAAAGCTTTTAATGCAAAAAATATGATGAGTTCAGAAGCAAGCCTTTGAAACCATATTCATACTATTGACCAGTGCACAAACACATGTCCGATTAACACTAATGAATGCTTTCCCTCAGCAAAATAAGACAAGCAGCACAATTTGGAATAATTGGCCTGAGCTTGAGGTGTTGAGGGATAATTGGAGACGAATGAGGAGAGTTCTGCGTATAATTACTTGTCAGTTCTTGTTATTTCAGACCATTTCTTGACAGCGTATGTTAAAAAAAGCCCAAAAGGAGAGGAACAACAACACAACCCAATGAGAACAGAGATGTCGCTTTATTCCAGAGCCACTTGCACAAGAAGTATGAGGACATAATATGTTGAACGTCGTGACAGGCATGTAATCACAAACTTAGTGGTTAAATCAGGTGTTTAAACATTATATTAAGTTCCTCGAGACTCGTGCTATATTTGAACGAGTACATTTATGATGCAAGTGCCTTATTGGGATTAATAAATCATTAAGTCCACAAAATGTGATTTAAATCTGTGTTATTTTACAGTTTTGAAGACCCATATGACCTTCTTTCATCTTTTTCTTACCCTGCATAGGCAGCAATGAAACTGACCCGTGCAAGACCCAGAAAGGTAGTAAGGACATAATTAAAATAGTCCATGTGACATCAGTGGTTCTATTCAAAAGTTATTTCTTTATGCTATTCTTTGTTACTCCTAAGCAATTAGGAGTGGCACACCTTTGCTTTCAAGTGTTACATTGGAATTGCTGCCCAATTAAACAGCAGATACTGTGTTGAAATGGATCATTATGTACATCCAGGTGTCCTCTGTACTGGCCAATTCTCTCCGGCTCATTTACAGCACAGCAGCTTAGTTTTTTAATGTATTTTCCTGAAGAGCATGCTCTTAATAACATCTCTTATTAGTTTGTAATGGTTCACTTGTTAGGGCACAAACTGAAGATTGTATTATGGGAAAATACATGTGTGTCGACTGATTAATATACTTCACTTGTTAATATAACAAAATCCATGTTTGTTTTTTTCATTAAGGAAATTGTTTCATCGCATCTTATCAGATCTTCTTAAAAACAGGAGCTTTTTAGCTAAATTAACACGTTTCAGGTGAGGCGACTATCACCGAATGCCGTTATCGTCAGCGGCAAAGCTTTTGCTGACAGCACAGGCAGATTATCGCAGACACTAGTGTCACTTCTGGGCTAATTATTAGGCGTCACAGACACGTGGGCTGTTGTCTCCTGCCGTAAATCTAAACAAATTACTCTTTTGCACATGACAGCCACCTCCAATTAATACACAAAGGATGAAACCAGCTATGAAATGAGCTTAAGTGATTATGGCACAGTGATCTAATGCAGTAGCTTTTAATATCTCCTTGGTTTGAATCAAAATACGTGAACGGAGAGAGATAATTGGTTGCGAGAGAGATGGTGGTGGGGGGTGGGGCTTCTGTACTGGCAGTGGAGTAATTTTCAACACTATATTTTTCTCCATGACCAAAAAGTTCAAAGCGTATTTTCATATTAGACTGAGGGAAGAAGCGCAGGGTTATAAGAAGTGGGAAAAATCCTTTGCTGATATCAGCAAGCCTTCTTCAGCTGGCACTATTTTCTAAGGCAAAATTTAATGAAATCTTCTTTCAGAAAGAGAAACGGATTTAAAATATTCTGAAAGAGAGCAAAATAAATGTGGCTTATATAATTTCTTACTGAAAACCAACTTAATTACATTCTTTGAGTTGTACACTTTTAAAAAGGGTATACTTTTTGTCTACAAAAGAGGTTGTGGTCAACTTGAAATTGACTCTTTTGAATCTGAAAATTGACTTTATATAAAGCATACTTTGTTGCTTTTTTGGTCTTTGGGAATTATTTGTCTGGCTGTTTTATTTCTAAGAAATTACAATTGTGTTCACAATCTTCGCAATACAAGTTCCAAAAAGGGGTTTCATGGTACTCTCATGAACACGCGTCCAAGAATAAACACAGAAGAGAATAAATTGTTGAATAAATCATTATTTGTGTTTTCTTTGCGCACAAAATGTATTATCGTAGCTTCATAACATTGCGGTTGAACCACTGATGCTACATGGACTATTTTAACAATGTACCTTTCTGGGCCTTGCACGGGTCAGTTGTTTTACTGCCTTCGCAGGCTCAGAAAGCTCTCGATTTTCCTCATCTTAATTTGTTCTCCGAAGATGAACGAAGATCTTATGGGTTTGGAACAACATGAGGGTGTGTATGTAATCCCAAAATGTGCATTTTTGGGTGAACAATCCTTTTAACTGCATCCCTTAAGTTATACACTTTTAGGATTTTAAGTACACTACCAGTGCGCATTCAATAAGATTAAGTGTACTTCCTTTTCACAACAAATAATGTGTCACAAATGATTATTTATATATTAATTTATTCTCTTGAGCAGCTTTCGTTCACAACACCAATTAATCGTCACAATTTTACGACAGTTGAATGTTTCACGTCGGCCATCAAAACGCGATAATCACCTCATTGCTTTTGCATTTAAAGCTGTGAGAAATGTAGTCCCTCCCTGACAGTTTCACCTTAATTAAATGTACCTTGCCAGTGAGTTTATGAGAGACAATGACTCTTTGGAGTCTCTGTAAATCACGAACCGGTTCGCGCAAACAACCGATCGCTCAGCAGCTGAATACATCTGTTCCTCCGGCCTCTTCAACATGGACAATATTTGTCTATTCTCTTGGCAGTCTTTCATGTGAGGCCAAGATTTATGCGGCCACATTTCTTTATTTGCATGGCCGGTATTTATGTTCATTAGTCCCAGTGATGGGTTTTTCTGCGTAATATATCGCAAGCGTTTATGTGTGTTGTGGGTGAGCAATTGAAATGCCCATTGATTTCTGAAGTGATTTAACACTGATTTTCAACAAGCGTGGAAAATGGCTTTGCCCCTGCTCAAGAGCTCGGTTCGCTTTAGTGGGTGAATTCGGTCAGGGAAGGTTAATTATTAATTGCGTTGTTTGTTTATAGACTGCAATATGCTTTACGAGTTGTTTGGAAAGTGCTAAAGTAATCAGCATCGTCTCGGCCAATAGAATCTTCATCCCTCAGCAGATCTACCACGTCTTCTATGTTTCCCCTGGAAGCTGTTTGTGTCGGATACATCCAGGGATTTGAGTGCAGATGCTCCTCACACACACACACACACACACAAACACACACACACACACACACAGCACAGCATCACACTCCCCTCCAGCTAAGACAATTCGGCTCTGTTATTTTGTGGTGTCACAGATGGTCAGGTTAGCCTGAGATATATCGAGATATATCACTCCATCTTCTTCCCTGAAGATATTGGGATAGAAACAGGCAACTGTCAGTCGTAAATGAGCAGATGCGCGCCACTCTGACGGACTCCGCTTGTTCCCTCGTGAACAGATACATGTTTTGTCTTACTTTGTTTTCCTCTTATGTCGCCTCTTATGCCACCCAACTATGATGATCCACCCGATTCCAGTTGCTATGTAACATAACTGAATTAATTAAATTATAATGCATATCATCTCAATCAGGGCCTTCAAACTTGTTTTTGAGCCAAAGACCCCCAAATATGATGATCATGTTGATTTATTATAATGAATTATGTTTGAATTAGATAAATAAATATACAGTATATATATATATATATATGTATATTAAATCTTTAATAATAAATATTTAATAATAATTTGCATATTTAGTATTTATATTTAATCATTTAAAGATATTAAAAGCACACACACACACACACACACACACACACACACACACACTCACGTTAAACTTTATTAGGTACACCTGTTCAAATGCTTGGTAAAACAAATTGCTGATTAGCCAATCACATGGCAGCAACTCAATGAATTTAGGCATCTAGATATGGTGAAGACGACTAGCTGAAGTTCAAACCGAGCATCAGAATTGGGAAGAAATGCGATTTAAGCGACTTTGAACGTGGAATGGTTGGTGATGCCATTCTTATTTCAAAAACTGCTGATCTACTGGGATTTCCACGGACAATGATCTCTAGGGTTTACAGAGAATGGTCAGAAAAAGAGAAAATATCCAGTGAGCGGTAGTTGTGTGGATTAAAATGCCTTGTTGATGTCAGAGGTCAGAGCAGAATGGGAAGACTGGGTAGAGATGATAGAAAGGCAACAGTAACTCAAATAACCACACGTTACAACCAAGGTATTCAGAATACTATCTCTGAACGAACAACACGTCGAACCCTGAAGCAGATGGGCTACAGCAGCAGAAGATTTTTGCTGTGACATTCATTCAGATGGTAGGATTAGAATTTGGCGTAAAGCACATGAAAGCATGGATCCATCCTGCCTTGTCTCAACGGTTCAGGCTGGTGGTGGTGTAATGGTGTGGGGATATTTTCTTGGCACACTTTGGGCCCCTTAGTACCAATTGAGCATCGTTTAAACGCCACAGCCTACCTGAGTACTGTTGCTGACCATGTCCATCCCTTTATGACTACAGTGTACCCATCTTCTGATGGCTACTTCCAGTAGGATAATGCACCATGCCACAAAGCTCAAATCATCTCAGATTGGTTTCTTGAACATGACAACGAGTTCACTTTACTCAAATTACCTCCACAGTCACCAGATCTCAATCCAACAGAGCACCTGACAATGTGCAGCCGACAAATCTGCAGCAACTGTGTGATGCTATCATGTCACTATGGACCAAAAATCGCTGAGAAATGTTTCCAACACCTTGTTGAATATATGCCAAGAAGAATTAAGACAGTTCTGAAGGCAAAAGGGGGTCCAGCCTGGTACTAGCAAGATGTATATAAAGTGTGTGTGTGTGTGTGTATGTGTGTGTGTGTGTGTGTGTGTGTGTATTAATATATATACACACACACACACACACACACACACACACACACACACACACACACACACACACACACACACACACACACACACACACACACACACACACACATATATATATATATATATATACAGTGCTCAGCGTAAATGAGTACACCCCCTTTGAAAAGTAACATTTTAAACAATATCTCAATGAACACAAAAATAAAAAATATTTTCCAAAATGTTGACAAGACTAAGTTTAATATAACATCTGTTTAACTTATAACATGAAAGTAAGGTTAATAATATAACTTAGATTACACATTTTTCAGTTTTACTCAAATTAGGGTGATGCAAAAATGAGTACACCCCACAACAAAAACTACTAAATCTAGTACTTTGTATGGCCTCCATGATTTTTAATGACAGCACCAACTACTTCTAGGCATGAAATGAACAAGTTGGCGACATTTTGCCAGATCTATCTTTTTCCATTCTTCAAGAATGACCTCTTTTAGAGATTGGATGCTGGATGGAGAGTGATGCTCAACTTGTCTCTTCAGAATTCCCCATAGGTGTTCGATTGGGTTCAGATCAGGAGACATATTTGGCCACTGAATCACTTTCACCCTGTTCTTCTTCAGAAATCCAACAGTGGCCTTATATGTGTGTTTAGGATCATTGTCATGTTGGAAAAGTGCACGACGACCAAGGGCACGGAGTGATGGTAGCATCTTCTCTTTCAGTATAGAGCAGTACATTTGTGAATTCATGATGCCATCAATGAAATGCAGCTCCCCGACACCAGCAGCACTCATGCAGCCCCACATAAGGACACTGCCACCACCATGTTTCACTGTAGGCACCATGCATTTTTCTTTGGTTTTCCTCACCTTTGCGACGCCATACAGTTTTGAAGCCATCAGTTCCAAAACATTTATCTTGGTCTCATCACTCCAGAGTATAGAGTCCCAGTAGTCTTCATCTTTGTCAGCATGGGCCCTGGCAAACTCTAGGCGGGCTTTTTGTGCCTGGGCTTTAGGAGAGGCTTCTTTCGTGATCGCACCCATGCATGCCATTCCTCTGCAGTGTACGCCGACAGTCATTGTGTCACGGAAATAGTCACCCCAGTTTGGCTTTCTACTTCTTTAGATAACTGCAGTGAACTTGCATGTCGATTTTCTTCAACCCTTCTCATCAGAAGATGCTCCTGACGAGGTGTTAACTTCCGTGGACGACCTGGACGTCTCTGTGAGATGGTAGCAGTTCCATCTTTTTTAAATGTTTGTACCACTTTTGCTACAGTATTCTGACTGATAAGTAAAGCTTTGCTGATCTTCTTGTAGCCTTCACCTTTCTTGTGTAAAGAAATTATTTTCTTTCTCAGGTCTTGTGACATTTCTCTTCCATGTGGTGCCATTGCTGACAGCATGAAATGGGAAGGGGTTTTCTTTAAGTAACACCATTTTATAGTCAACTGTCACCTGTGTAATGAATAATTAGACTCAACTGTGGTTGAATTCTTGTTAAATTAGACATTTGTAGTCTAAAATTTAGCTTTGCTTCAGAGACTTTCAGTGGGGTGTACTCATTTTTGCATCACCCTAATTTGAGTAAAACTGAAAATGTTGCTCTCTAAGTTATATTATTAACCTTACTTTCATGTTATGAGTTAAATAGATGTTATATAAAACTTAGTCTTGTCAACATTTTGGAAAACGTTTTTGTGTTCATTGAGATATTGTTTAAAATGTCACTTTTCAAAGGGGTGTACTCATTTACGCTGAGCACTGTATATATATATATATATATATATATATATATATATATGTATATACACATACATACATATATTTATGTTTATTACTATTATTATTATTATTATCAAAATGTATCCACACAACTACTTTCCTTTTGTTCAGATACAATTTTCTTCATCTATTTTAAACAAGAAAGCGTAAAAGCATGATATTATTACAACAACAACAATAATAAATATAACTGCAAGCAGCAATTACGGGGCCAAGCACTACAGAAGCAAGCATGAGACCAACTGCAGCAATTAGTAATTGAAGCCATTTTAAGATTATTGTAGTCCAAATGGCTGAAAAATCATTTGATACTACTAGTAATATGATTGAATGACGTTTCACTTTTGACCAACAGGTGGCACCATTATCAAATCGATGTGGTATGTTCTGTGTGAGGTGACAACGGCACACGCAAAGTTTGGTGTCAATATGCCAAAGCATTGTAGAGATACAGCCTGAAGTGTTATATTGGCATCATGCCTCAAATTCGATGCTGTGATATGCAAAAACGGTTTTGTCTATCAACACAAAATCCATCAATTTTTTTCTCAGCATGGTCTGAAGATGATATGATTCGATTTTTGGTGAAAATCGGACCAACGGTCTAGGAGGAGTTCTAAATGTTAACTTTTTTAACTTTTTAAAGAAAATCAAAATGGCGGACATGAAGTATCACTGTTCTCAGCATTACCCAAGGAATCTATAAGTATCAGTCTCATTACAATAGGCAAAATTTAAAGAAAGCTATTAGCATTTAAAATTTCATTACACATTTTGGCCACAAGATGCCAGTGTCTCACATTTTTTGAGTACATTCAGGTCATGGTCTCGATGGTACATACAAAGTTTCGTAATGGTAAACTAATGCATTTGTAAAATATAGCATTTTATATTATAATACTCCATTGTAGTCAATTGAAATGTTTTGTTCATAAAAAAAAATTATGTCCTCAGAGTGTGCCCATACATTTTGTTTTGGAGTTATAGACATATCTGTGTATAAGTAGATGAAAATTGACTGACTACTGATTTTGTTAGCATGTTTGTGCCGCTCACTATCAAAATTTTGGCAATTGGGTATTATTGTTTAGCCGGGATGCTATGTTTCCGAATTTCCTACGGTGGTTTCGTGTTGAATCAGAGTAACGGTTTCTAAGATATTGACAAATGTTTTTTAAGCGCTAAAATTCAACATTGCACAAAACATAAGGTAACATTTGGCAAGCTTGGTATCGCTGGACTCTGCAAGGATTCAGGAGTCTAAAAACGTGACTCCCGCATGTGAATATTTTATTCCACCACAATGTGGCGCTGGCTAGAAAGGCTCCTTCAGGGCATCGTACTGATGACCCATACCGAGTTTCATAACGATACGTCAATGCTTTTTAAAATATAGCATTTTACTTCAAAATTGAAATTGCAGACGCCCAAAATGGCTGATATGGGAAATCTGGGTATGGTTGGATGCAACATGTTGCACAGAATCTAAAGAGACCAGTTTTGGCCAAACCATTCACATGTTATGAGCACATTTTGTTTTCGTATCTCCTGACCACTAGGTGGCACAGCACCGAAACACTGCAGGTAGCCTCGAGTCTAATGCTTGTTATAATACACACCAAGTTTGGTCTCAATATGCCAAACTGTTAGGAAGATATTGCCTCAGATCCATTTTTGCATGCTTTTCAGCAAATTTGTTAGTGTGTTAATCGAGAAAGCTTGGACTAATCAACTTTAATTCCATACATTGTTGCCATCATGGTCTGTAGATGATCTGAGCCAATTTTGGTGAAAATTGGACGAATCGTCTAGGACGAGTTTGAGAAATGAGGTTTAACGAACAATTAAAAATAGAGAAAAAAATAAACCTTATGATTTTTGGACTTCATTCGACTCTGCTTGAGCTAATGATTTGTGGCATATGGTTAAAAAGTTATTAACATGAGTGAACTTTTGGACAAGTGGTGGCGCTATAGAGTTTGAGATAGAGACTCCAAATTTGCTCTGGTTAGTATTGACACTATCCTCTATCAGTGTGCTGCTGCAACAATCGGTTTGCATAACCAAATCATTTCTGCACAAACTGTCAGAAACCGTCTCAGGGAAGCTCATCTGCATGCTTGTCATCCTCATCAGGGTCTCAACCTGATTACAGTGGGCAAATGCTCACATTGGTTGGCGTCTGGCACTTTGGAGAGGTGTTCTCTTCATGGATGAATGCCGGTTTTCACTGTACAGGGCAGATGGCAGACAGCGTGTATGGCGTTGTGTGGGTGAGCGGTTTGCTGATGTCAATGTTGTGAATCGAGTGGCCCATGGTGGCGGTGGGGTTATGGTATTGGCAGGCGTATATTATGGACAACGGACACAGGTGCATTTTATTGATGGCATTTTGAAGGCACAGAGATACCCGTGACAAGATTCTGAGGCCCATTGTTGTGCCATTCATCCACGACCATCACTTCATGTTGCAGCATGATAATGCACGGCCCCATGTTGCAAGGATCTGTACACAATTTCTTGAAGCTGAAAACATCTCAGTTCTTGCATGGCCAGCATACTCACCGGACATGTCACCCATTGAGATGCTCTGGATCGGCGTATATGACAGCGTGTTCCAGTTCCTGCCAATATCCAGCAACTTCGCACAGCCTTTGAAGAGGAGTGGACCAACATTCCACAGGCCACAATCAAAAGCCTGATCAACTCTATGCGAAGGAGATGTGTTGCACTGCCTTAGACAAATGGTGGTCACACCAGACACTGACTGGTTTTAAAACTGCACATTTTAGAGTTGCCTTTTATTGTGGCAAGCCAAAGGCACACCTGTGCAATAATCATGCTGTCTTATCAGCATCTTGATATGCCACAACTGTGAGGTGGATGGATTTTCTCGGCAAAGCAGAAGTGCTCACTAACACAGATTTAGTCAGATTTGTGAACAATATTTGAGAGAAATAGACATTTTGTGTATATAGAAAAAGTCTTAGATCTTTGAGTTCAGCTCATGAGAAATGGGGGCAAAAACAAAAGTGTTGCATTTATAACTTTGTTCAGTATATATTGATACAGTAATAAAAAAAAATCAAATAACGATCATAAGAGAAAACAATTAAAAGCTTTTACAGCAAACATGTAGTCGTTTATTTTAAAAGCATAAAGCTAAATATTATGTGGGTGCATTCATTACAATTAATTATACTCAAAACCCAGTATTTTGCAAACAAATGGGTGCGGTGACAGCAACAAACAAACAATAACATGTACAGATAATTATTCACAAGAATTTACAATTAGAAATCCTTGAATGCAAACTGACGGTTGAGAATTAATTATCAGTCTGACACTTGTTAACTGCAGACTTTTCATTTTAGACTTGCTAATGACCCCGTCACACCACACATATTCATCAGACTGTGTTAATAGTCACAGTTTTTTACACATTTAAACAACCACATTTCCATGTGTAAATCATTGTCATGCAACGTGCAATGCATATTTGCTTTGTTTCATTTAGACAGTGATAAAATAAGCTATTGTATGACTTCAGAAGAAATTCATATAACACTTTATTTATAGCTCCTGCTTACTGTTTGAGTTCATAATATGGAAAAGAGCAGCATGAACATTGTTCAAAATATCGAATTTTCCATTCTACAGAAAATAAATGCGCTACAAGTTCAGAAAGACATGAGGGTGAGTAAATGTGCATTTTGAGTGAACTTTTCCATGACGTAAACTCATGCGAGGTATATTTAACCTTTTCAAATTTCAATCTGAACTGTTTTTTCTTGTTAACTTCTCAGATCCACCCTGTTGAAATGCTCAATGAGTTCGGCGAGAGCCGTACCACATCAGCTCATATACAGAGAGTGATAATGGTATCATTATTATATTATCATATCATATAATGGTAGAAGGGCAATCGAGACCTTATGGATAGAGCGTCGGACTTGTAACCAGAGGTTGTGGGTTCGAATCTCAGGTTCGACAGGAATTGTCCGTGGGGGGAGTGAATAACGAGCGTTCTCTCCACCTTCAATACCACGACTGAGGTGAGACCCTTGAGCAAGACACCGAACCCCCAACTGCTCCCCGGGTGCCGCAGTACTGGCTGCCCATTGCTCCGGGTGTGTGTTCACCACTGTGTGAGTCTGCACTTGTTCCGAGTATGGGTTACCACACTTGGCCACACATCGCTTCAAAATTTTAAATAATTATGGTATTTCTGATACTATAACCATATTATCGTACTATTTGTTTGTTTTGTATGATCTCTCATTTCACTGTGTCCAGCAGCACACGGTGTTTTCGCTGCATGCTGATTCTCATAGACGTCACACATTGTTTATTCTATGTTCGTTTGCTTCTAGTCAACTCCACAAAACAGAGGAGTGTATTTGCAGGTTTGGACGGCAAACGTGTTGTGAAAGGTCAACCAGCGCCTCATATTGAGTGCAGACTGTTAGTGAAATCTTTAAAAATACTCGTTATTTCAAAAGGGAAACCTGCTCCTGCATGAGCCTGCATTGTTGTCAAAATGGCTCTCAAAGGTCAGCTATTTGACTGTCTGTATTTGTTCCAGTGCGCATCGCTGTGACCCGCTGCACCTTTATGCACCTCTATTGATTCCCTGAGTGCGAACCAGACAAAGATGTCACAGGAACCTGCAAAACACATTACGGGCTTTTAAATGGTAGGCAGAAAAAAATAAAAAATATATATTAACAGTCAAAGATTTAGATTGTGTGTGTGTGTGTGTGTGTCTGTGTGTGTGTGTGTGTGTGTGTATGTATATGTATATATATATATATATATATATACATATACATATATCATATATATATATATATATATATATACACACACACACACACACACAATCTAAATCTAAATATTTGACTGTTAATTGGTTTTCCCAACATTATGTCAACATTATATAAACAAAATTAAATGTAGCAGAGACATGTTTTAAAGAAGACATATTAATTGAATATGATTTAAACAATTATACATAGTCATAACCGTTTGGATAAATGCTAACGTGAACTCATTTATTTTATATTAACATTAGCTGGCATAATATTACTGCAATAACTACTTTTAGAAAGGCTGAATTGCCTTCAACCGTATGCAAAAACTTTGACTCAACAGCAAACAGTCTTGCCCAGGCAGCCTAGTAAGCCTTTACAAATTATTACATTTTGATGAAATATAATGAAGACAAGCAGTTCCTTTCTTTGAATTCACTTAGGACCGATTAATCATTCACAATAAGACCAGAAACGTTTTTTTAAGAAAGTACATAAGGGGATATTTTCTGAACTAGCACTGGATTCACCTGCTTCACTACTTTAATCAAAACTAATCAATTCTCAGTATTTGACCCAAAGTTATTTCAGTCAGCAATGCTTTGTTTTTTCTTTACCACAGATAACGATAGTGTTTTTTTTTTATCCACACTAATTACCTTCTTTGATTGTTCTTTCTTCATAGCTTTTTCTTGACTTGTTGTTTTGACATCCTTATTCGATGATAACGTGGCAAACCAAGGAGCGTTTTACAAGATCTTCAACTATTGATCTGTTTCATGGGGTGAAATGAGAAAAAAAGTAAGGTGTGAAATTAATAAGAAATTGTCAAAACACATCGTAGTATATATACTTTATCTGTCTGTCTGTTGTTCTCTGTTATTCTAACATTATTTCATTATGTCTGCCTGTCTGTTCTTGCTGTCAGACATTCTATCTGTTGTTCCATCCATCTGTCTGTTGTTCTTTGTCTGTTTGTCTCTGTTCGTTTGGTGTTCTCTCTGTCTTTCTGTCTGTTGTTTTTGTCTGTCTCGGTTTTTGGTTCTGTCTGTCTGTTTGTCTGTCTTTGTCTGTTGTTCTCTGTTTTTGTCTGTCTTTCCATCTGTTGTTCTTTGTTTGTTTGCCCCTCTTTCTGGCTGTCTGTTTTTCTTTGCTTGTTTGTCTGTCTCTGTCTGCCTGTTGTTCTTTGTCTGTCTGTTGGCCTGTTTGTCATTCTGTCATTCTACAGTATCTATCTGTCTGGTCACCTTTGACCGTCTCTCTCTGTTGCTCTGTCTGTCTGTCTGCCCATCTGTTGTTCTTTTTTTTGTTTTTGTTTTTTTCTGTCTCTCTGTCTTTCTCTCTGTCTGTCTGTCTGTTCATCTGTCTGTTGTTCTTTGTATGTTTGCTTGTTCCTGTCTGTTGTTCTGTCTGTCTGTCTGTCCATCTGTTGTTCTTTGTTTGTTTTTCTGTCTGTCTGTCTGTTGTTCTTTGTTTGTCTGTCTGTCCGTATGTCTGTAGTTTTTTGTTTTTTGTTCTGTCTGTCTGTCTGTCTGTCTGTCTGTCTGTTGGTTGGTTTTTGTTTGTTGTTCTGTCTGTCTGTCTGTCTGTCTGTATGTCTGTTGTTCTTTGTTTGTTTTTCTGTCTGTCTGTCTGTCATTCTTTTTCTGTCTGTCTGTCTGATGTTCTTTGTTGCTTTGATTGTCCCTGTCTGTTGTTCTGTCTGCCTGTTGTTATTTGTCTGTCTCTGTTTGTCTGTTGTTCTGTCTATCTGTCTGTCCATATGTTATTATTTGTTTGTTTGTTTGTTTGTTTATCCCTGTATGTTGTTCTGTCTGTCTGTCCATATTTTGTTCTCTGTCTGTCTGTCTGTCTGTCTGTCTGTCTGTCCATATGTTGTTCTTTGTCTGTCTGTCTGTCTGTCTGTCCGTTTGTCTGTCTGTTGACAGTTTTCTATAAAAGTAAACTTGGCTGACTTGAAGTAGAAACACAACCTTTAAGGACAAAATACGAGGAATCACTCATTGCCAAACTGCTGGCAGCTTTGGGAAATAATCAAAACCAATTTCACAGCATTTGATCTGTGATTTATATAGAATTGATGTCGATAAAGTGAAGTAATTCAATATGCCTGGGCCATGTGATCTCAAACGTGGGCCAATTATCATTACCTTTGCTTTGAAGCATTTTTATTTGGTATTAGTGTATTCTTAATATATTTATGTATCTGTGGTGAGAGGGCATTGAGGAGGATCATGCATTCATCTTTGGATACCCATGAATTAACAAAGCAACAAGTTCTTAAGTTGAAAAGCTTTGATCAAAATAAAACTTGTAAAGAGATCTTTGTGATCAAATGATTAATATGAGATCAGAGAATTCTGACCTGAAAATAATTCCCAGCATGTATATAGGTTACAGAACACTTCAAAGGGTATGTTTCGTTTCAGCAAAACACGATCTACGGATGGCAGTCGTGAAAGAGAGTTTTTAGTGATGCTCTGCAAATGGGCTTCTAGAAGCAGAGTGCATGATATGAATCAGTCTGATTCTTCAGACAATTTTGGGCTCGTTCGTCTGTGAGCTTCGCTTGGGTTTCTTCCCGAGGGGCACTTGGGCTCAAGTTTAGCTAATGACCTGTTTTGAAAAGGATTCAATGGCCCTCTCTTTCCTCTGCTGTTTATATCAAGCCGGAGAGGCTGAACATCTGCTAATGTAGTCCAGGAAGTGGACACAAGTGAGCAAATCATGTTTTCCCAGCGCTGGAAACCAAATCTCCCAAATTATTCCAAACATGCATTTCAGTGCTTCAAGCTTAAAGTGGGATTTAAACGTAATAATGATTAAATAAACGAGATTAAGGACTTCAGTTAGATCAGGGAGTTAAATAACGAGAACCCTCCTTGAATTGAATATCATTCAGTTGGAAAGTTTTAAATGTGTGAAATTATTTATATATATAATGAAATCAGAAAAAAAAAATATATATTAAAACAACTGTTTGACTGTAACATATATATATATATATATATGTTATAAATGAAGATATAGAAAAAGGGAAGGAAGTATAAAACATATTTTTTTTTTTTTTTAAGTAGTGTTGAAAGAGATGAGTTTTCAGTTGTTGCTTGAAGATTGACAGGGATCCAGCATTCCTGATGGGGGTGGGAAGATCATTCCACCGGCCAGGAACGGTGAACGAGAATGTTCTGGAGAGTGATTTTGAGCCTCTCTGTGATGGTACCACGAGGCATCGCTCACTAGCAGATCTTAGACTTCTGGAAGGGATGTAGATTCGTAATAGTGAGTGGAAGTAGGTGGGTGCTGACCCTGTGATTGTTCTATATGCAAGCATCAGTGTCTTGAGCTGGATGCAAGCTGCAACTGGTAGCCAGTGCAAGGAGACAAAGAGAGGTGTAACATGTGCTCTTTTGGGCTCGTTGAAGACCAGTCGTGCTGCTGCATTCTGAATAATTTGTAGAGGTTTGATTGTGTTTGATGGAAGTCCAGCCAGAAGAGCATTGCAGTAGTCCAGCCTAGAAATGACAAGGGCCTGGACAAGAAGTTGTGCAGCATGCTCTGTCAGAAAGGGCCTGATCTTTCTGATGTTGTGTAGTGCAAACCTGCAAGATCGAGCAGTCTTCGCAATGTGCTCTTTGAAGGTCAGATGATCAGCAAAGATTACACCAAGATTTCTGATTGAAGTTGATGGGGTAATTGTTGATGAACCTAACTGAATTGTGAAGTCATGCTGTAGAGTTGGAGTGGCAGGGAAGACAAGAAGCTCAGTCTTTGCCAGGTTGAGATGTAGGTGATGTTCTTTCATCCATGCCGAGATGTCTGCCAAGCAGCCTGAGATCCGTGCAGCTACCGTTGGATCATTTGGTTGAAATGAGAGATAGAGCTGTGTGTCATCAGCATAGAAATGGTAGGAGAAGCCATGTGCCTGTATGATGGGACCCGGTGATGTAGTGTATGTGGAGAAGAGGAGGGGTCCAAGAACCGAGCCCTGGGGAACCCCAGTGTCCAATTGATGTGCTTTGGATACCTCCCCTCCCCAGGCCACCTTGAAAGACCGACCATTATATATATAATGTATGTGTGTGTATATATACATATATATACATATACGCACCCCTTGTAAATCATATTTGAACTTTATGCATTTCAGTTAAATGTGTATTTAATAGAATATACATGTTTTTGTCCTTGATTTTTCTCCACATTAAACGGTTTCAGATAATCTCATCTCTCTAAAACCTTTTAAATAGTTTACCATCACATCACAGCACAACCTGACTTAAATGTGTGTTACCAAGAGGAATTACTGAGCATGTGACGTCTAAATGTGTGATGGAAACCTGTTTTACAGGGTTCATGTAAAACACACAACCTGCATACAATCCCGTCGCTAATAGGTCCATTTTGATGCATGTGTTCTGAATCCATCAAACAGTTTTCTGTGCTGTTCTGAACACAATTCAACCTCTGGAGAGAATGAGGCTATGTTTGGAATCACATTCGTTATGTTCCTGGGTGTGCGTTATGTTCCTGGATCAACATATATTGTTGACCCTGGAATATATTGTTGATATATTGAAGATTTTAATCCAAAAATGTTATCTTGACCATTTCCCTACACCTAAACCTAACCTTAACCATGAGTAAATCCTAAAATCAGAGGAAATGATAGATGAATGACACTGATGTACAAGCAACAAACACTGATTGTAAGCCTAAACACCACAACAATTATAAATTTGTTCTTCAAATCTGATTGGTTAATAACAATGTTGTTCCAGGGTCAACAAAGATGTTGATCCAGGAACATAACGCACTTGGTAAAATCAGGTTCTGCAATACTTCTGCCCTGAGTAATGTGCAATGTATGCAACTTTTCTGTATGTAGACCAGTATTATTTTAGTATCATTGATACACTATTGGAGTATCTGTTAATTGTTTAGACATTGTTATATTTCCTGTTTTGTTTATAATTTTATTTCGTTTTAGTAATTTTCATCATTAATAACTATTTGTTTATATGGTTTTATAAAGTTTAGTTTTTTAGTTTGTTTAGTTTTAGTTATTTCAGTACTTCAACTTACACAAAATTATAACAAAAAATGTTAGGCAATAGCTGTAATAAGCTGAAATACTTTTATTTCAGTTCATATTTATTTGTTTTATTTGAGCTTTGATATGAAAATGTGTTTTGGAAAAAGTTATATTTTATTCAATAAAATTGCATTCTTGTGTTTAGTGTGCACTTTCATCTGAATAAAAAAAAAAAAACATTATATGTATATATATATATATACCTCCCATACAGTAAAAGGCCAGTGCATGGAAGCTGAACTCTGTAAAATAACTAAATTAAATTAAATTATATATAGTCAATATAAAATAAATATAAACTTAAGATTTCACAAATTTGTATATTTTTTCTAACTTTTTTCTTAAAATTGTGAGATATTAACATCCGGTATAAACTGTGAGATATAAACTCGCAATTCTGAGAAAAAAAAAATTGTATTAAAATTGGACAAAACAAATCCCATTAACTCAAAAAACAAAAAAAACAAATAAATTCAAAATTGATAGTTAATATCATGCAAACTGTAATCTAAATATAATTTGCATTATTCTAATCTATTAAATTAGATTATAATAAATTAAATTTTAATTATAAAATGTATAATTTCATAACACCCCAAGTTTTTTATTTTTTTCATTTTATTTCTGGGTTCCTCTAATTACCATAATTAGATCATATGACAAATGTTGTAGCACATCATAGATAGAATAATTGATAAAATAAAAAACAATAGTAATAGTCAGTTGAAACAGATTATACCATGCAGTATTCAGTATGCAGTAAGCTAGCTTTCCTTTTCAAACAAAGATTCAATCCTTAGATTTACAGGCTGTGGGACATCACCACTGATGCAGAAGACCTTGATCTTGTCATCCCGCACCTCCTTTAGTCTTATCTTTCCAAAAACCTGGACACAATCAGATCCCAAAACAGTTTACGATAATCCAGTGATGACGACAACGGCCGATCTGAGATTGTTGTTTAGGGCCCAATCTCACACCGTCTACTCTTGTTTTCACCCATGATGGTTATTAGAATAATGGAAAGTGATGGTGGAGCGAGAATAGAGAAGAGAGAGAAGTGCACTGGAGAGATTAGTTTCACTGTGATGCTATGCTAGCTGACTAGCGTGTGTGAGAGTGATAGTGGATCTCTGATGCTGTTAATGCGGAAGCATGCGGAGGCATAAAAATAACGAATAACCCTGTGATGTGAAAATAACGAATAACCCTGAGCGCAGCTCTGAAATGGGGCCATTAGCCCGAGGCTGTCGCGTTGGCCAGAGAGTCACACAACACATCACGCGCTGCCATTAACATGACTCCACAGTAAACTAGCAGATACTGTTCAGAGTGGGGCTTAAAGCAGCAAACTGTCTTTTTAGCATTGATTTAAAATGCAATAGTGTGCATTTTGGTAACATTTCTGGTTATGTTTTTCATTACAAGTGCATTGCGCATCTTATGCTACAATAAAATCTAATTTAGGTTTACTTGACCATTTTCTACCAGCTGAATATTAGAATGAAATGGTTGTTTACTGAAATGGCTGTTGTATTTTCTAAAGCCTGAGACACACTGCAGGATTTTAGCAATCCTATAAGATCATCGCATGACACACTGTGAGACGTGGATCTAATAAACTTGGCTACAACTTGTGTGTAGACTGTATGATGATGTACTATTGACTCATACGCTATGACGCACGTTCCTTTATAAGAATAAAACGTCATCCCCATGCGCTAGTGGTAAACTGTTATGAACCCAGTATGGGTCATATTGGTGGGTTGCTTGTTTTTTCTTTGTTTGTTTTGCAGGATGGAGTTGGGGTGAGTGACGTCATTATGGCTGAGGACTTACACCTGTATTGGAGCTGATGCCGGCAGATTTTAGCAGTTCCCTTCAGTTGCAAGGCGGCTCGTCTTCCTTCCTCGTGCTGTTTTTGTCCCGTTTTCCCATTTTAATAAAGGTAATTTCTTTAGTTTACCATGTTCCAACGTGTTGTCTCCTTCTTTTTCGTGGGTTATTGAGCCAGCCGTGACATAATCAAAAAGAGCATGATAAATCACACAAAGCAGTTGTATTATTTATATGTGCTGAAAAAAGTGGAAGCGGTGAAAGAGGAAGGGATAAGTGCTTGAGGTAAGCAGTTTTATGTTTTAGCACAATGCCGCATTGATTTTATGTCACATTTGCATTGGTTGGTCAGTAAACGTGGATTGTATCAGCAAACACACTGTGCGATGATCATTCTGTATCGTAGGCTATCACGGTTGCAAGACCGTGACAACGGCTGTCTTTGAACCTCTCTCACTGTACGACACAGAACCACCGATTAGGAGCCATGATCATAGAAATCGCCACGATTGTTTCACAATGCCAATTTTCATCTGGGACAACTGAAAATCGTGCAGCATGTCTCAGGCTTAATATGGGCTGTTGGTTAGTAATGTAAGATATATAATAATATACACAGATATGTATATTTTGATGATCAATATAAATGTTAATGCTGTTCAAAAGTTTGGGATTGGTAATTAGTTTTTTATTTGATTCTTTTTACTTTGATTTTAAAAGTAATTTATGCTCACCAAGGCTGCATTTATTTAATGAAAATGTAGTACAAACAGTAAAACAGCTAAAATAGTAAAGTAACTCTTTTTTTGCTTTATTCGTATGATGATTAAGCTGAATTTTCTGCATCATTTCTCCAGTCTTCAGTGTCACATGATCCTTCAGAAATCATTCTAATATACTGATGTGTTGCTTAAACCTGTTAATTGTCACGTGCCCACTTGCCAGTACATGTTTTAAACAGTAATATCTTAGTCTGAACCTAAAGCAATCTTGATAAACTATATATTGTTTGAGCTTAAAAACTGTATTTTTCATATTTGGTGACTGATTTCTTTTAAATATTTTACAGAGCAACTGTAATTTATTAATTTAATCATTGAACCAGCTTTTGGTACCTTTGGCAGTGTGGGCAGGTCCCAAGTCCTGTTGGAAGTATGGAGTACTCAAAAATCTCCTGGTATATGGCTGTGTTGACTGTGAACTTCAGAAAACACAATGTACCAACACCAGCAAATGACATGGCAGCCCAAATCATAACTGACTGTGGAAACTTTACACTGGACTTCAAGCAACATGGATTTTGTGCCTCTCCACTCTTCCTCCAGACTCTGGGACCTTGATTTCCAAATTAAATGCAAAATTTACTTTCAGCTGAAAAGAGGACTTTGGACCACTGAGCAACAGTCCAGTTCATGTTCTCATTTTCCCAGGTAAGATGCTTCTGACGATGTTTATGTTTCAGAAGTGGCTTGGTAGCTCTTTTCCTGAAGATGTCTGAGCATGGTGACTCTTGATGCACTGACTCCAGCTTCAGTTCACTCCTTGTGAAGCTCTCCCAAGTGTTTGAATCGGCTTTGCTTGACAGTATTCTCAATCTTGCTTTCATCCCTTTTGCTTGTGCTCATTCTCCTTCCCAATTTATTCCAGTCAACTTTGCATTTAATATGCTTTGATACAGCACTCCTTGAACAGCCCCTTTCAGCAATGACCCTCTGTGACTTACCCTCTTTGTCGAGGGTGTCAATGATCGTCTTCTGGGCCATTGCCAAGTCAGCAGTGTTCCCCATTATTGTGGTTTCAAAGAACAAGATATTTATACTGTAGAATACTGTATGGGTGGTAATTTATTGAAACTCAAATATAAATATTCTAATATTTTAAGATACTTATATTTGACTTTCATTAGCGGTAAGCTCTAATCATGAATGAAACAGAAACATTGTCAGAAGCATCTTGGGCTAAGGAGAAAAAAATAACTGTTGCTCAGAGCTACAAAGTCCTCTTTTCAGATAAAAGTACATTTTGCATTGAATTTGGAAATTATGGTCTGGAGTCTGGAGAAAGACTGGAGAGGCAAATAATAATAATAATAATAATAATAATAATAATAGTACTCAACAGTCCCTAATTTAATATGAGCTCATAAAAGCTGCGTAGATGATAATTGTAATCCGTAAAAATTAAAATTACTCCTGATTGGCTAGCCTTCAATTTCCAGCCTTATTCGCACTGTTATTCCATATCTTGTCAATTAATAAAGTATCTACTTCTGCTCACTAATCTTTGTTTTTCCTATATTTGTAACATTTTCTAATGGTGACCAAAAACTACTGCCAGATTCAAGAGTGTTGCAGTTGCTAGGGTGATCTAGATGGTTGCTAGGGTGGTTTACAAGTTCAAATCAAAACAACCAATTTCCTATATGATATTCTGGTCTGTATATATGGCTCAGGATCTTCCTTTAGTGTGCATCACATTAGCAAAATTTTGCAGTCAAAAAAGGTCTATTGTCAAGTCAAGTCACCAATATTTATACAAGCACTTTTTACAATGCAGATTGTGTCAAAGCAGCTTTACAGTTTTAAACAGGGAACTAGAGTGTCAAAATAGTGTCAGTAGTGTAGCGATGTATGAAGCACAGCACACATAAAAATCACTTTCAAACCAAGCAGCTTTCAGTTGGTCAACGCGGCAAATCTGTGCAACCAACTTAAACCCATTGTGAAATATGAATGGGAATTTTTCACCTATTTGTGTGGATTCCTATTGAAATGACTGGATTTTGGCCACAACCCTCGCTGAACCTCAATAAACTCCTCAAGTCCATGGTATATTTTTGTCAGTTTATTTTCCAAGAGACAAGAATTGTTCGTTTATTTGTTTGGAAAAGTAATATCATACCTTTCAGAGCCCTCATTCATGTTCGGAGCACAATGGTATGAGTTCCACACCTCATTTAATTCTTAGGGTTAAGGGTTTATTCGATAAATGTCATAATTCCATTTGCCGAGACTAGAAATAAAGCACAGTTCAGCTCCAGTTTCTCATTTCTGAGGTATCTGTCTTATTGACACATTCTGTCGTTTATCATCTTAACACATTACTACACCTTGAGATTACCACATCTCCCCCCAGGAGTCCTTCTCCTTTAGAAAGATCCAGAATTCTTTGGGCAAAGGTGCGTTTGGCCCGATGAGACTTCAAGGAACGCGACTCAAACGGATGTGCAACCACAATCTGAAGCTGCCAGCAGCTCTTAAGCCGTAACATCCATCACTCAGGCCGGGGAAGGTCAGGCACCACCTCTGATGTATGTCACAAAGCCCCAACCCTTCACTTCCCCTCCGGGCAGCACACCTGCTTTTAAAATTCATGAAATCATCGCTCCTAAGGTGCTCATTTGTCACCTCCACTCTCTTTCACTCCCTTTTTCGGTCTTTCGTTCTATTGTCAGGAAACACATTAGGGGGAACTTTTGCTGCCGTTGTGGCTATGGGTAATTTGAGCCCAATTTGGCTATAGGGGTTCATCCCGGGACAACGAAGACATATGGTGAGCCACCAATGATTTAACATATGTAGATGTAATCAAGACACGTAAAAACTGCAAATTGAATTCACAACGATTGCTCAAGGCCAAGCGGAAGCGAAGTTTATTGTACAGTATTTTGCATTACCAAAAACAAGTACTCTTCATGCATATCCCCCGGCGCGTCAGGAGCACATGAAGATAAATTTGCTTCTCCAGAGAGCGCACATGGTCACTAGAGGCTTCATTAGCCAGTTTAATGAAAGAAGGGAATAGAGTGCCTGTAGAGCAACTCTACTCTCATTTTCTTCTCTTCAGCTCCTCAGTAATGTGTGATTGTACCGCTGATGTTGACTCTGCTCCAAAACCTAGCGATGCTTGTTGCATGTTGTTTTGACTAGGAATTAAAAGAGATTCACTCATTTTCGTTTTTGTTTCTGAGGCAGTTTTATTTCAGATCTGTTAATTTATTCATAAATTTATAAAAAACATGTATTTATGTATAATGACATGAATACACTTTTTTAAATGATGAACATCCATTACATTTCCAAAACCAAATTAATTTTGATAGTTTGTCAGGCTGGCAGGAATAAAAGTGGTTTTGCATAAACTAAATTATTTCTTAGAAAAAAATTAATCAGTTTTGTTAAAATATTTAACTAAATCAAATATAATAAATATCATGTGGTGCAGCCATTATGCAGAATCATGCATTAAAGAAAGAGACCCCTAACAGACCCTTAAAAAAAGTATCCTAAGATATTATAGCTTTTTCTTTTATGCCAAAAATCATTAGGATATTAAGTAAAGATCATGTTCCACTAAGATATTTTGTAAATTTCCTAATGTAAATATATCAAAACTTCATTTTTTTTATTAGTATTATGCATTGCAAAGTAATTCATTTGGACATCTTTTGGACATGCAAGATTTTTTGCACCCTCAGATTCTCGATTTTCAAATAGTTGTATCTCGGCCAAATATTGTCATATCCTAACAAACCAAACATCAGTGGAAACCGTATTTATTTAGCTTTCAGATGTTGTATAAATCTCAATTTCGAACTTAAGACTGGTTTTGTGGTCCAGGGTCACAAATGTTAAAAGCAGTTTTTTGTCCTGACAAATAAAAGTAATACGGTGCAACACACATGCATACCACTAATATACAGTATATATACTGTATATATATATATATATATGTGTGTGTGTGTGTGTGTGTGTGTGTGTGCAGACATGCAGATTCATGCAAAACAAAGAGAGAGAATCTTCTAAAATATCAGATTATTTTACTTTTTTGGCATGGCAAGGTTAATTTCAGGTTGTAAAATGTCATGTGGAACAACCACCCATATATTTTATTTTAAATGCTACTAATAGAATACTAATATTATATATTAATATATACAATAGAAAGATAGAAATTGCGTTCATGGCCCCCTCTGCCACGTCAGGCCCTTGGAATCGTTCTAAACTTCCCTCCTTTACGGCACCCTGGCCTTACACAGTGTTGCTTATCAGGTAAGTTTATTTTGCTTTAGAAATGTTTTGATATTTTACAAGACTGGATGATAAAGAACTTTTTATGCAGTGTACTCTTATCTGTATTTTTGGTTTAGTTGGCTTAACAGTACTGCTAAAAATGCCAGTGATATCCTGCTGGCAAAATCATCTTAAACCACCCTAAGTTGGTCTTCCAGCCTAACCAGCTGTCAAGTGAACAAAAGAAGAGCAGGTAAACTCTGATTGGAATGAGTTGTGGTTGTATTGCCAAATTAATCAATTGTCAAGAGAGTCGTCTTGCTGTTATTAAGTTGTTGCCTATTCAGAGTGTTTCAGACCAGTTATTTATGTGGCTAGCATGCTTCATTTGAAGGTACTAGACCATGGTTCACACAATTATTTTAATGCCTTCCTAGTTGAACCATACTTCACATATTAATAGAGAGTCTGCTGAGAGTAGATGCACTGTAGCCTTAAGTGTGTGTGTGTGTGTGTGTGTGTTGCATTCAACAGCCTCCATTTTGTGACTCATTTCACCCACAGTGCAGTCAAGGACCTGCTTCTCACGATTTGCACTATTATTAAGACAGTGGGTAAGCACTGTACATTATGCAGAGACATTTATAAATACACGTATCCTCTCTCCCTAACTCTTTGTTTACCTGGTTGAATTCCCATGTACAAGAGGCAAAACCTGCCCCATCCTGCATTTTTCTGTACTGTTTGTTTGCCTCTTATAAACCGAACAAAGCATGTGCTAAAGGTGACTTGTGTCATTTTTTTTTACAAGCGTCAACAAATGTATTTGCTGAAATAATGATGGTTTTGTTACCTGCTGT
Source organism: Gymnocypris eckloni scoliostomus (assembly GCA_027564155.1). Taxonomy (NCBI): domain Eukaryota; kingdom Metazoa; phylum Chordata; class Actinopteri; order Cypriniformes; family Cyprinidae; genus Gymnocypris; species Gymnocypris eckloni. The sequence continues at coordinate 109,244 of CM050419.1, forward strand.
GTCATTATTTATTATTTTTCTTCAGCTTCTATGTTCAGTGAAATTTCTTCTTTCTTTCTTTCTTCCTTTTGATTTCTTTGGGTTTTTCTTGCTTTCAATGATTATAGGATGTTATCGTCAGGCCGTGCAAAATAATATAATTGACTGAAGAATCCTGCTGAGCAAATTTGCCCCTTAACTGCTTGAGTATGTGGATTGAGTCAGAACAAATGCTGTGATGAAACGATAAATTAATCAGTGAACTAATCTGAATCATGTAGTTGAGTTGGTGTTTTGAGTCTAAACGAATGCTGAGATGATGCGCTAAATGAATCAGTAAATTAATCTGAATCAGTTCAGGTGTTTTGAGTCTAAACGAATCTTGATTATTCGCTTTAAGAAATTGATTTTACTCCAAAAACACGTTAACCTTGTAATTGCAAACAATTAGGCTACATTAATTTATGTAATTTTATAATATTATATTTTATAATATTAAACTACTTGTAAATGTATATTATAGCCTACATTATTTAATTCACCTCACTCTACAACAAATAGGCTATTTTACATAAGTAGTTATAATATTATATATTTAAACTATACACTCACTGGCCCCTTTATTAAGTACACTTTGCTAGTACCGGGTTGGACCCACTTTTGCCTTCAGAACTGCCTTAATTTTTGTGGCATAGATTCAACCAGGTGTTGGAAACATTCCTCAGAGATTTTGGTCCATATTGTCATGATAGCATCACACAGTTGCTGCAGATTTGTCGGCTGCACTTCCATGATGTGAATCTTCCATTCCACCACATCCCAAAGGTGCTCTATTGGATTGAGATCTGGTGACTGTGGAGGACATTTGAGTAAAGTGAACTCATTGTCATGTTTAAGAAACCAGTCTGAGATGATTTGAGCTTTGTGGCATGGTGCATTATCCTGCTGGAAGTAGCATCAGAAGATGGGTACACTGTAGTCATAAAGGGATGAACATGGTCAGCAACAATACTCAGGTAGGCTGTGGGGTTTAAACGGTGCTCAATTGGTACTAAGGTGCGCAAAGTGTGCCAAGAAAATATCCCCCACACCATTACACCACCATCACCACCAGCAGCCTGAACCGTTGAGACAAGGCAGGATAGATCCATGATTTCATGTTCTTTATGCCAAATTCTGACAATACCATCTGAATGTCACAGCAGAAATCAAGACTCATCAGACGAGACCATGTTTTTAAAATCTTCAATTGTTCAATTTTGGTGAGCCTGTGTGAATTGTATCCTCCGTTTCCTGTTCTTAGCGGACAGAATGGCACCCGGTGTGGTCTTCTGCTGCTGTAGCCCATCTGCTTCAGGGTTCGACGTGTTGTTTGTTCAGAGATGGTATTCTGCATACCTTGGTTGTAACGAGTGGTTATTTGAGTTACTGTTGCCTTTCTATCATCTCTACCCAGTCTACCCATTCTCCTCTGACCCCTGAGATCAACAAGGCATTTTTGTCTACAAAACCATCCCGCAGCATTGCAGAGGTCCTGCAATGGGACACCAGCGAAGAAGGTCTTGGAGGCTGCCACATTCCTAGTGGAATGAGCCTTGACTCCCATCGGCGAGGGGAGGTCAGAGGACTTGTAGGAAATGTTTATGGCATCCACGATCCACTGATTGAGGGTTTGCTTGGAAGGTGAAGGTGACGTTTTAACCCACAGAAAGCGTTCATCTACTATTCTGCAGTTCAATAAAGCGTTCGGCTAGCCAGTCGAGATTCAGCTTGGCCACGGCACGAGTGATCATCTCCACCAGCTCCTCATACTGGGGCAAAAGAGAAGGGTCGATTTCCCCAGAGTCACCTTCCACGGAATAAGACAAGAGAAATGCCGCGGCCGCTGCCCGAGGGGAAGTATTCGCCTGGCGGGCTTCCAATCTCGGGGAGCGGTCATCGGATCTAATAGGTGGAGATGGAGATAGAGGCTCGCTCCTCCCCGATCCCTCCATCAGATCGTGCTGTGAACCCCACGAGCGCTGCCGCCGCTCCGCTCCGCCTCAGCAGAAGCCCGCCTGTGCCGCAGGGAGCGCTTATGAACCAACCCTCTTTGGAGAAGAGGGCCTTTTCAGGAGCAAAGCAAACGTAGAGGGAGGCTCTCACAGTGCGGCCAATCAGCCCCCTCGAGAGCAGCCTCCGCATGCCTCGCTCCCAAGCAAACCACACACAAGCTGTGTGTGTCACCTGCGCATAAATAGCGTACGCAGGGAGGAACACACTGCTTGTGATGTGATTCCCTTTTCTCGCCTTTGTGCTTTGCCTTAAACTGACTTTTAGGCATGCTTTTCTTTTTTGGGACAGACAACACAAAAAGTTTCACAGACACACAGAGCGCTAACTGAATGACAGAAAGCTGATGCCGGTTTCACCGCATGTGCTTTTATACCAGCTGGTCATTACGTCACCGCGCCCGTGACGTCTCGCCCATTCATGGACAGATTTTACCTTTAGTCAGAGCCAGTTACGCTGAAGGCATTCCCGAGCGTCCTTCGATGCAGCTCGAAGTTCCCGAAGCGGAATCTCATTTTTCATGGTATCTTCTTCAGATGTGAAATATAAACTCATGAGACATGTGACTTTCAACCCATTGCTTTTCTGGACTGCTCCAGGACTTATTTAATGTATTTCTATATGAAATACAATTATTAATATTTTTTAATTCAGTGTGGAACACATTTTTCAACGCACTTCAGTCTCTGTAAGTTTGTAACCTTTTGAGCATTGTCAACTCTGGATGATGGATAGTAAAGCCCAAAGGGTCTTCTTTGAAAAGACACCAACATTGTGTGTGTAGCACACTGAAGTCAGCACCTTTTATAATTTTAAGTTTGGTACATCTTTTTCAACTGTGAGTCCCAAAATCCCAAAATGGGGAGTGCTGGCTAACAGGTTAAAGTATTCAACAATCTTTTTACACACTCGTTCACAGATTGGAGAGCCTCTGCCCATCTTTACTTCTAAGACATCCCTTTTGTAGCTAATCATGTTACAGACCTGATGTAAATTAACTTAATATGTTTCTAGATGTTCTCCTAGCTGAATCTGTTCAAATTGTCTTGCTTTTCAGCCATTTGTTGCCCTGTGCCAACGTTTTTGAGACCTGTAGCAGGCATCACATTTAAAATAGGCTACTATAGTGGAGAAAAGTGTAAAATTTCTCCATTTAAACATTTGTAATGTTCTCTATGTTCTATTGTGAATAAAATATTGGCTCATGTGATTTGAAAGTCTTTTAGTTTTCATTTTATCAAATTAAAAAAAGTCCCAACATTTCCGGAATTTGGGTTGTAGTTTATAAAATATAGCAGGTGTTTTATATTGAATAAATGCTGCAATTATGTGTTAAAAAGTGAATAAATCTGAACCAGTTTTTAAAATATATATATATATATATATATATATATAGTAATGAGTCTCAATGGATGTTGTGATGATGCACTAAACAAATCTGAATCATTTTATACATAAGTTGGTGTTTTGAGTTTTAATGAATGCTGTGATGTTTTGCTAAATGAAACAGTGAGTGACTGAATCTGAACCATTTTTTTTATTTTATTTTTATCAAAATGACTCACTTCTTTTGAACCACCAGAAAAAAGAAAAATGAGCAAACTAAGACATTATTATTCCATATTCCACATATCAAGGTTTGAGGGAAATACAAAAAGTTTACTATTTTGCTCTTGCAGTTTCACAGACCTTGTGAGGCTAGCGTCCTCAATACATAATTACTCAATGTGATCATTTTATTTGCCAGCACTTGCTTGGAATTTCTTAGAAGAAATATGCCCTAATCTTTTCAGTTGAGACCAATGGTAATAGCATTTCCTGCATTTCCTGTATATGCTTTGACATAAAATCCATGTCAGTTTTTCACTTGTTGTGCATAGATTTATTTTATTTTTTAGCTGAAAATTGCTTTTCACTTTATTTTCATGTGCATCTTTCAGTTGGATTCCTGTTTATATGGTGGTCTTTTTCTAAATGTAGGTTCACATGACAAAAACTGTGATTAATATGACACGGTTCACCCACTGACACATTTTGCCCCACTTTCCAAGCATATAAATTGTCCCAAACAAAATCTGCACACTTCACATATTTTTTCCCCACTGGTTATAGCTGAAAAATCTGCTGAATGTCTGTACATGCACTAATATTAATAAACGAACAGTGCAAGGGATGCAAAGAACTCTAATGACTGCTGTTGGACATTTGCATACATTTCCAGGCAATTAATGTGGCTTCAATGCAGGCCTGCTTATGAGGAATAGCGCGGCAGGATCCAGATGAACGGGCAATGTCAGTGTGTCTGAAGACTATTACAGGAGTTTGTGCCACTCTGCAGCTCATAGCAGAAGACCAAATCACCTCTCCCCTGTCAAACCCAAAGACACGTCCTCAAATGGGACAAGACCGGTGGGGTGAATTGCTTCCCTCTCTTTGCAGTTTCTCCCTGCCTGGCAATTCTCCATCTCATTGGATGTGTATAAGACACACAACCGACAGCAATATCTCCCAGTGGTTTAGAGCAGCCGTTTGGCCGTCATAAGAAACTGAAACGCTTTATTTTGTTTATTCTTTTGATATGGCTGTCTGTGTTCATGTCGGCCCAGATTTTCCGCTCTGCCATGGCAGATCAAAGCAGAATCAATAGCACACTGCATCATATTAAGACTGATGCTTTTGAAAAGATGCTTGCAATGTTAGGCATGGTAATGTTTGGTTTTGAATTGAGCCATATGAGGCCAAGTAAGGACCACTTGAAAAAGAAAATCTAAATATCCATGAAATAATAATAATATTTTAATATTTTTACCTGAAAATGTGGTTGCTGGTGATTCATAAACTGAAAATCAGTGACTTCCCTCACTTTGGGAGTCAGAAATCATATCAAGGAACATACAAATAAAACCAGTGACTCCTGACAATATATTGAGGTCTTATGAAGCAAAAAAAAAAATCGGTCTTTGCAAGAAAATTAACATTATTTACAACATTATTACCTGTAATCCAAAGCCTCAGGCAAATGGTCTGAAGTGAGGTTCAGTTTGCGAACGAATCATTTTGATGAACTAGTTGAACCACTTTACCAAATTGGACTGAACCTTCTGACTGAAACAGTTCACAGCTTAAAGGGTATGTTCACCGAAAATTGAAAATTCTGTCTATCACCCCCATGTCGTTACAAACCTGTAAGACCTTCGTTCATCTTCGGAACACAAATTCAGATCTTTTTGATAAAATCTGAGAGCTCTCTGAGCCTCCATGGACAGCAACACAAGTCAACGGCCTTGTGTTTTTTTTTCTTTGCATACAAAACCATTTTCCTAAAAATTAAGATTGAACACCAGATGTCACATTGACTATTTTATCAAAGTCCTTGCTATGTTTCTGGATCTGGGAACATTGCAGTTGTGTTGCTGTCTATGCAGGGTCTAAGAGTTCTCAGATTTAATAATAAAAGTACCTTAATTTGTGTTCCAAACATGAACAAAGTTAATGAGGGCGAGTTAATTATCACAGCACTTTTTTATTTTTTGGGTGAACTAACAGTCACTGAACTGATGAAACCGTTTAAATTTGGACCGAATGCCGATGAGCCACTGATATTCGCTTGCTTGAATGAAGGGAAGAAATGAAGGTTTTTATGGTTTACAATTCAATTTTGGGTTGATTAAAGCTAGTTTATTTACTTTATATGCTTTAGTCATGTGAAACATCAATGTTCCACATCATTATTGGGTGCTTTAAGAATATGATATAATTGTTTATAAGTCAGTTCAGTACTTTAGTAAACTCCAGCCACGTCACGTTTATTTATATAAAACTTTATGCAATAGCCTCAAATCAAGCAGCTTTACAATATTAAACATTAAAACCCAGAGTCAGTGTCTCTTTCAGTTAGAATTGAAACTTGATTTTCTGTTATAAAAGCAGCTCTCCAGTGTGGAGTTAGATAATTAGGGGCCGAGCCCGAAGGGCTAGACCCCTATTGCTATTGTATGTTTTATTATTATTATTATTATTATTATTATTATTCTTCTTCTCTTCCAATGGGAGTCTATGGCAGCCCTATGAACGGAACATGGGAAAATGATGAAATTTGGCACACTCTTAGGTATGGTCATAAATAGTGATCTGACCAACGTTGGGGTCTCTAGGACCACCTCTATAGCGCCACCACCAGTTCAAATATTCAACATTGAAATGGTTATAACTCGTGAACCCCTAAGTCTAGAAAAATGAAACTTAGTACACCTGATTACTCTTATCATACTGATCACATGCAATAGCTTACAGTAAGACTCCACCCATTACAGTAGCTTTCATTATTACAAGTACAGTATTCAGTCTAAACACTACTCCTCCTTGAAAATTGATCCAATTCTTCTCAAAATTGGCTCAGATGATATTTGGACTGAGCTGAACAGAACTTGCTAAACAAAAAAAAATTAGTCATCTTTATTCAAAAGTTATGATGTTATGAACTTAACGAGGTTGACCCAATATTGGTTCAGAGGCTGTATCTCGGCCAAACTTTGATGAATCAAAACAAAACTTGTTATGCATCATCAACACCATGATATGAGGGCCCAGGCCAAAGTTGAGAATAGCGCCACCTATGGGTCGTGAGATACCAACAATTCACATTTTGGCTTATAACTTTTGAACAGTCAGTCAGAAAATTAAAATATCTGTGTCTATGGATTCCTTGTGTCGTGCCGAATCAGAAGATGTCAATTATGCCAGGATTGATTGAACCCCCTGTCGGCCATTTTGAAATGTGTCATACATTTTCATATCTTCTGAACCATTTGACATATCATCACAAAAATCGGTAGGGATCATCAACATCATGTCCTGGACGTACCACAGAAGTATGAAGACAGCGCCACCTACTGTTCGAGAGATATTACGATCCTTGAAAAAACGCTTAACTTTTGCAATTGTTGTCTCAAATTTGTACTTTTGACGTCATTTTGTTCCCTGGGTTATGCTGATTCTGAAAATGTCTCATTTGTCATTTTTCAAAACAGCGTCTGTCCGCCGTATTGAAGTAAATGGACAACAGTCTTTTCGCTACTCCTCCTTGAAAATCTGTCAAATTCTTCCCAAAATTGTCTCAGATGATCTTTGGACTGAGCTGAACAGAACTTGCTAAACATAATTTTTTGAACACTAGTGAAAAAAAAAGTTATGATGTTCTGAACGACAACGTCGACCCAAAATTGGTTCGGAGGCTGTAATCTCGCCCAAACTTTGATCAATCGAAACGAAACTTGGTATGCTTCATCAAAGCCCCGATCTGAGGGTAAATACCAAAGTTGGGAACAGCGCCACCTATGGATCGTGATATAGCAAAAATCAATCACTACTTTAACAGCATTCTAATAATTTACAGGCTAACCAATTACCATACTGTTTAATGTGACTCTTCAGCTGTCCAGTTAACCATGAGATGCGTCAACATTAACTTATTGTGCTTGTTAAAATGCTAAATAACTTTTTTGTCAGCTCATTCTCACACGTTAACCTCTCCAAGGCAGTCTGTTACACTTGCATCTGAGTAGCTCACTCTGTTAAGCCGCAGCCCTTGAACACGGTAGATAGTGGGTTCGAATCCAGGTGGCTGCAAAAGGTGCTGTGGTCGGAAGCGGCACGAACATTGCTTTTGTTCCAGATGTCGGATCTTCTGTGCGCATTTGTCTTGAATCAGAAACCTATGTTTCTTCCTTTTCATCTGAATTTCTGTTCAGTTTTGAACTTCTGAACCTATATGTTTTTTCTATGTATGCTCTGCTTCTGCCGTTTTGCTCTTCCCGCTCTGCGCCGCCCTTCCCGGGCTTGGCCCCGGTAATCGCTGCTTGCAGCTATATTTAGGGGCCGAGCCCGAAGGGCTAGACCCCTATTGCTATTGTATGTTTTATTATTATTATTATTATTATTATTATTATTATTCTTCTTCTCTTCCAATGGGAGTCTATGGCAGCCCTATGAAGGGAACATGGGAAAATGATGAAATTTGGCACACTCTTAGGTATGGTCATAAATAGTGATCTGACCAACTTTGGGGTCTCTAAGACCACCTCTATAGCGCCACCACCAGTTCAAATATTCAACATTGAAATGGTTATAACTCGTGAACCCCTAAGTCTAGAAAAATGAAACTTAGTACACCTGATTACTCTTATCATACTGATCACATGCAATAGCTTACAGTAAGACTCCACCCATTACAGTAGCGGCCATTTTGAAAAGTACAGTATTCAGTCTAAACACTACTCCTCCTTGAAAATTGATCCAATTCTTCTCAAAATTGGCTCAGATGATATTTGGACTGAGCTGAACAGAACTTGCTAAACAAAAAAAAATTTGTCATCTTTATTCAAAAGTTATGATGTTATGAACTTAACGAGGTTGACCCAATATTGGTTCAGAGGCTGTATCTCGGCCAAACTTTGATGAATCAAAACAAAACTTGTTATGCATCATCAACACCATGATATGAGGGCCCAGGCCAAAGTTGAGAATAGCGCCACCTATGGGTCGTGAGATACCAACAATTCACATTTTGGCTTATAACTTTTGAACAGTCAGTCAGAAAATTGAAATATCTGTGTCTATGGATTCCTTGTGTCGTGCCGAATCAGAAGATGTCAATTATGCCAGGATTGATTGAACCCCCTGTCGGCCATTTTGAAATTTGTCATACATTTTCATATCTTCTGAACCATTTAACATATCATCACAAAAATCGGTAGGGATCATCTACATCATGTCCTGGACGTACCACAGAAGTATGAAGACAGCGCCACCTACTGTTCGAGAGATATTACGATCATTGAAAAAACGCTTAACTTTTGCAATTTTTGTCTCAAATTTGTACTTTTGACGTCATTTTGTTCCCTGGGTTATGCTGATTCTGAAAATGTCTCATTTGTCATTTTCCAAAACAGCGTCTGTCCGCCGTATTGAAGTAAATGGACAACAGTCTTTTCGCTACTCCTCCTTGAAAATCTGTCCAATTCTTCCCAAAATTGTCTCAGATGATCTTTGGATTGAGCTGAACAGAACTTGCTAAACTGATTTTTTGTATTGATTTTTGTTCAAAAGTTATGATGTTGTGAATGCCAAAGGTTGACTCAAAATTGGATCGGAGGCTGTAATCTCGGCCAAACTTTGATCAATCGAAACGAAACTTGGTATGCTTCATCAAAGCCCCGATCTGAGGGTAAATACCAAAGTTGGGAACAGCGCCACCTATGGGTATTGAGATAACAAAATGTCCCATATTTTGCTTATAACTTTAGATGATTTATTAGTGATGGTCATTACTAGTAAACTGACCAACTTTGGAGTCTCTAGAACCAACTCTATAGCGCCACCACCAGTTCAAATATTCAACATTGAAATTATAATAACTCACAAACCCCTTATTCTAGGAAAATAAAACGTAGTACACCTGATTACTCTATTCATGCTGACCACATTCAATAGCTTACATTAAGAATCCACACATTACAGTAGCAGCCATTATGAACAGTACTGTATTCTATTTTTTGTCAGCTCATTCTCACTCCTTAACCTCTCCACAATAGTCTGGCAATACTGAAGTAACCAAGTGGCACATTCTGCTAAGCCGCTTGCTTTGAGTTCAAAGCCTGTTGTGTTTAGGGTTCGAATCCCACGAGGATCAACTTTAAAAAACTTAATGTTGTGCTGTTTTGATTAGTTTCTTATACAGACCAGCATTTTACATTGTAAATTGTTCATTTTCACACCTTACCCTCTCCATGGTAACCTGTCGAACATGCGTCTGAGTGGCTCACTCAGTTAAGCCGCTGTGCTTGAACGTTGCAGGTAGTGGGTTCGAATCCAGGGAAGCACATGCCCAGACTTCAAGAGGTGGTGTGGCATGAAATTATGCAGAATTTGCTTCTGTTGCAAGCATTGTACTTCTGTTGTAATGTTGTGCTGTTTTGATTTATTTGTTATCCAGACCAGCATTGCACAAATATATAATGCTCCTGGATTAGAAATATATAGATTTTTTCCATGCTATGTTCATTTTCATTTGAACTTCTGTTCTTATATGTTTTTTCTATGTACGCTCTGCGTCTGCCGTTTTGCTCTTTCCGCTATTCCCAGGCTCGGCCCCGGCATTGCTGCTTGCAGCTATATTTATAATATCTTTTGAATGATTAGTGTGAAAACATATTATTTCATTAAAGTGATAGTTATGTTTGTGGCGATCAAAGCTCAGGACTATTTTGATTATAATAACCCTATAAGGAATTTTAAGGGTCCCATATTGTCCAAACTGACATTTCTTTTCTTTTTTCATGATAACAGAGATCTAGGGGCTATGTAACTATCATTTAAGTTTCAAAACAGTCAGTCCACAGTAAAGTGCACACAATCTGCATAAATCAGCTGTGCTTTTTCACGAGCCCTTGTGACTTCCGTAAAAATGTGATGTCAGAACTACTCAGTCACCACCTTCAGTCACCATCCCGAGCACCGTCCACCGTTCTTTTGCCAAACCCCCAGACAGCATCGAGTCCATGTCATTGCTGATCAACAACAACACGGAAACATGTCGAAAAGGTTAACTTTAACAGACAAACCCAGATCGGGCGACCTGTAACGTTACACTCTCACTCAAAGGATGGATGATCTGACAGGACTGTTACAATGAGGTGGATCACGTCTACCATGTATAGTAGAAACAAACTCACCGTGTCTATCTAGTCATGATAAAGAACAACTATTGGCAACTATTTTTACAGCTACATTATTATTCAAGCCATAATTAATCACAACACTATATATACAATTACATATGATTATATATCAATCGTCACTTTGTTGTTTTATATACATGCACACAGACATTATTTAATTCACAGCATAGTCGTGAGATGCAAGAAATCTTCAGACGCACCCATAACAACAAAAGACAATACTTGAATTAACCTTTTTCTGATAAGAAGCGTGTGCTGCAAACGCGATCACATTTAATGATCGTTTCTGCCCAGTCCTATCGTTTTATCACGTTAAACCACAGCTGTTGTTGTTTTTGTCTGGCAGTGGCAGCAGGTACACGATCAAATTTCAAATTTTCTGTATTACGTCTGGCACCCAACATCACAACAAGATGATATTTTAAGCTCCTTATGTAACTTAGCCAAATCTGCTGTGGTTTGAATGGGCCGCCTTCAGTTGTCCCTTTGTTTTGCAGCTAGTGCTGTGAAGTAATTGACGACGTCGGCCCTACATTACCCCAGTTACCTGTGGTTGGCCTACCCATGCGTCACTCAGAAAACAACAGGCGAATCAGAAGAGAGGCTCATGGATATTAATTAGACAGGCCAAATCGATCTGTTTTCAGCAGAGCTCCTGAGAAAAGAGCTGTAAAAATAGAATGACTTGGTACTTATACCGCAGATATATAAAATAAAACTCCAGAAAGGTGAACAATATGGGACCTTTAAGAGAGATTATGTTGGAATAAAATTGTTTATCCAAAAACAAAACATCTTAAATAATCTTATTTTCAAATTCTGAAGTGATACCTTTACTTATTAGTTAGAATATTCTAAGCTATAATAATTTAACTAATTGCAAAAGCTGAATAATCAATCAAAGTCTGCTGATTGATCAGTGAAATAATTGTCGATTAGTTGATTAATCGTTCTAATAATTGTTAGATATATCGACAATCAAAATAATCGTTTGTTGCAGCCCTACTTTTCGTAAGACCTCAATATATCTTCACATTTTGTGTATGCCTCTTATGACTCTCATAAAGACGGTCGCCATTGGCTTTCATTTTATAAATCACCAAAGACAACGGTTTCAGCTAAAAATCTTCTTCACTGTTCTGCTGAAGACAAAAAAAGTCACCTACATCTTGGATGGCCTTTTTGTGAAAGGTGACATGTAACGGTGCTGCAGCAGGTCTTTGATTTAAGGAAGAAGTCATGCTTACAGGGGTACAAACACATCAGTCGCATGGAGTGGGTTTCTGAACTCCTGAAATGAGGAGGCAAAGTCCACTTTCCTTGTTGTGTTTTTTTTCTCTCGCTCTAATGTAAATTAATGTTTCAGTTTCTTTTGATGTTTGCACAGTTTCTGGGTCAAAGGCCAAATATAAATAGTATTTGATATCCAAAAAACAATATAATTTGCACCCCTCGAGTAAATTATTTGTCCAATTTGTAGGTAATTATATTTGTGGTCATATCTGGTTGTTTGGTTGCTATGGTGGACAATTGCCCCTCAAAATAATGATATTCATTATCTACTTCAACATGATTCATAGAAGTATTTTATCTGTCTAAAGTAGGTGCTTTTGCTCACCAATGGATCCTCTGCAGTAAATGGGTGCCGTCAGAATGAGAGTCCAAACAGCTGATAAAAGACAAAACAACAATCCAACAAATAATCCACATAACACCAGTTTATCAATCAATATCCTTTGAAAAAAACTTGCATGATTTTGAGATGTTTTTTATCAGCTGTTTGGACTCTCATTCTGATGGCACCCATTCACTGCAGAGCATGCATTGGTGAGCAAGTGATGTAATGCTGCATTTCTCCAAATCTGATGAAGAAACAAACTCATCAACATCTCGGATGACCCAAGGGTGAGTATTTTCGCTACGTTTCTACAAATGTTTCTACATGTAGCTACATACAAAAATACAATGGTACCTCATAAGTGTATAAATTCTCATCATGTTCATTAGTTTTACTAATTTAATTTTAAAATGGCTGATTTACTCCGCAAAGCTGAAATCGTGAAGTCCACATCTTATGAGAAGAGAGCTACTTAACCTAGCGTGAAAAATAGAAGTACCCTTTAATAAGACATCATTATCTCTAACAAAGCTTGTGGTATAGCATAACTCATCATGACCAGAAGAAAAAGAAGAATATGAGGCGTGGAATAAAGGCTTTTTCCATAAGCATGAACTCAAACACGCCATTTCAAGGCCATAACGATTCCTCCCTTTGTGTTTTCTGCGGAAGAGGGCTGGCATTCAAAGCCACAAATGCACTTCCAGCACTCAAATTAAACACCTGAGGATTGGATTCGACTCACAATGGTGAGTTAACGCCTAATATTCCTCCATTTTTAGATAATTGTCTTTTGTGGTCAACATTATTATTTTTTCTTTTCCTTGCATATGCCGGCTGAGGATGGTTCGTAATGAATCCCCCGGTGCTAAACCTCCTCCGTCATGCCCTTCCAGCGTCTGTGGAGACGGAATATGGAATATACCGCCTCTCAGCCTCCTCTCGGATGTAAATGTAGACTTCCATGATGTAACAAGTGACCTTTCGCGTGTGTGCACATTTACATTTTGTGGTGTATAAATTCATCTTAGGAGACCATAATTTGCCGTTAGGGGAAAGAGAACACTAGAAAATTGTGATATTGAGGGCAAACTTTATTTTTCTGGTTGCAGTTGATCAATGCACGTCAATCAAGGCTCAGCCTAAAGCGACGACGTCAACGTGTCACACCAGAGTCTCTCTTGAGGTTCACTTTAGTCAGGCCTAGTACTGCTGACACTTTTGCGTTTGTTATGGATTGTGGAGAAAGTTAAGGTGACGGAGTTCATTTACTTTTTGATTTTTGAACATGCAATTTTATCGACGTTAAAAGCCTTTCACCTACACCAGCTTAAACCTAGAATGCTGCATGCAGTATAATATGGCTTTCTAAGGCATCCATATCAATGATATGTTCACATCTTACCCAAAAATCGCATGAATACATATTATTGCATACTTATATTTGGATTATTGATGCTTTTCAAGAAGCTGAAGGATATTAAATATACGCCTTTATGTTGTGATACGCGTATTTTAGCAATGAGCTCTTTACTTATTTTGACAAAAGTAATGACAATAATGACTTTTATGTTGTTAATGATGTTTCAAGATTAAGATTTTGAGCATTTAACTTATTATTATTAAATATACATACAGTATTTCTGGAAAAACTACAGTAAGTACTACATTTTTTTACTGTAAAATAGTAACAAAAAAGTACTGTAAAATAAATCTAATGATTCAAATATTGCTCTAATATATCTATAGTATAGAGTCATTATTATAATCGGTCATTATTACAATCTTGTTCAATATAAAATTGTTCTTTCCACCTTAATTTGTATGTGTAGATTGTTGTTTTATAATAATATATACATATATATATATATATATATATATATATATATATATATATATATATATATATATATATATATATATATATATATATATATATATATATATATATATATATGTATTTTAATTTATTTATATTATTTATAGCCTGGTGAGAAACCTGTCTAAAATGTATTTATTTATTTATTATTATTATTATACATAATTTACCATATTCTATAGTTTTGGTATGTTTCAAAAATAGATTCAGTATTATTATTATTATAAATTTTTATTTCCTAGACTTGACCAAATTAAAGTGTAAAAGCAACTCTTTTAAAAAAAAACATATGTTATTATTTGGTATTTTAGCCTTTGCATTACAATGTATAGTACAGAGGAATGTTAGTAAAAAGACAACAGAATGGATTTATAAAAGGTTGAAAGCCAGACTCGAAACTGTAATTTGTAAATTAAAATTTCCCATACGAGCATGACTGCTCAGCCTTTTAAAGCACATGTGGCAGGCCAAGGCTGCAATGATCCTTCCATAATTTGTTACCAGCACCCATGTGAGAGGAGAGTACATTAATACAATATTAATGTCAGAAGATTTGACATGATTTATTCCTGCATGACTCACTGAAATTATTACTTGCTATTTATACGGTATATTTTGATGAATGAGTCATCTAACATACTGTACCTATATTTCAGTCCCTCACCTGTACGAGTGCATATGATAAAAAAACAAAAACTAATTTTCTCATAAAATGATTTATCCTCTAAACATTGGGCCACATCATAGGTAGTTAATTTCAATTAACATCCAAATGATATTCAGGTTTGTATGCTTGGGCGCCTGGCAAAATGACCCCATTCCCTTTTTCATGTTGTTGGTTTGTCATCCCCTGATAGCGTCTATCAAATTTCAGCTCTAATAATAAATGCATGAAATCAGCAGGTGCCGGCAGACGGGGAATTGTGCTTTTTGAGGCGCAAAATCCTGTTGGGTTTCACAGTTGCCTTCGTGTTCTTCAATAGCACAATTTAAGGGAATATGTTTCCAAGTTCAGGAAGAAATCACATGCTTGAAGTCTTCGAGTGAAGCATGAGATGTCTAAATGGCTTAATTGAATTACATGTTATCATAGCATAAACAAGTAGATATAATCTCACAGCAGGGTATTCAACAGACTAGAAATTTCTACCTGTGCAGCTTGACACAGTAATGGAAGTTTTTTAAATCATTAACGGCGAATGGTATAAAAATCATACTTTATTATATTCAAGTTTATTGTTTAGAAAGCCTAAAAACGACTATCCATTGTACATCTAAGTTTTACGGGGAGGGTGGGGGTTACAACAAGTTAAAGTAAAAATAAATTAAGAATCCTGAAAAATAAAGTGTATCATGGTTTTCCACAAACACATGAAGCAGCACAACTGTTTTAAATACTTATAATAATCCGAAATATTTATTGAGCAGCAAATCGTTAAATTAGAATGATTTCTGAAGGTCATGTGATTCTGAAGACTGGAGTAATGATGATGAAAATTCAGCATTCACAGAAATAAGTTATATTTTAACATGTATTACAGTAGAAAACTTGTTTAAAGTTTGTAATTAAAATTTGA
This sequence comes from Gymnocypris eckloni scoliostomus, assembly GCA_027564155.1. Lineage (NCBI taxonomy): Eukaryota > Metazoa > Chordata > Actinopteri > Cypriniformes > Cyprinidae > Gymnocypris > Gymnocypris eckloni. Next base: position 125,087 of record CM050419.1, read on the forward strand.
AATTGTAATAATATTTCACAATATTACAATTTCATTGTATTTTTGTTCAAATAAATGCAGCTCTGGTCAGCAGAAAAATACTTATTTCAAAAACCGTTTAAACAGTAGTGTATTTTAATAAAGTTGAATTACCAAAACCCAGCTAACAGAATGTTAGCAAACTGTTCTTAGCATGCTAAAACGACAATCATGCTAGCAATAAATGCTAAATAAAACATGCTAGTCATGCTAAAAACATGCTTCCAACATGCTAAAACATGCTAGCAACATGTTATCAACAGATATCTATCTAAACTTTAAAACGTTTATGCTTTTACAACGGCTTCAAACTTTCAATGTTTGTTCACAAACTTTACTTATCTAGTTGTCCATAATTGTTGTTTGGACCTCATTTACTAAATACCTAATTTAAATATCTTATTTTGTCTTCCACAGACACAGGTAATGACTGCTAACATGTGAAAGATGTATGAGCCAAATTTTCAAACATATTCTTTATGAATGAGCAAAACCAAAAGTGTTTCAATTCTCTGTGATCTTCCCCATCATCTGTCAGTTTTATTTTACAATCAAAGCTTTGCAAAACAATGAAATGATGGTGAGAAGGAAAATGGCAGAAGATAAGCTAGGATGCAGCATTTACTGTAATGAAAGTACCTCAGAGGCCAGTGTACAGCAGCAAATAGATCAATAGAGCTCAAGAGATGGTCTGGCATCATTGCGACTCCAAGGTTGAGATAATTCACTTTGTTTTCATTTAAGTTGACTCTGTGGCACAGCTCACTGATCTACAATGGCTTCCTTTAGGGGTTGTTCTTGCACTTGGAATCGGAAAATCTCCACTCTTCTCTCGTCTCCTCTTCTAGATGACTATTACCTTGTTTAGTTTTTTTAGTACTGTCTAATAGTTTAAAATACATCTGTGATGGCAAAACAGCCCCCTAACTGTCTAATTTACATGTAATTATTATATTTTATAGAGTGAGACATTTGTTGCTTGATGCACTCGTCAAGTTGATCTGTATGTAGATATACAATTGTCTCATTTTTGTGATGCAGCTGTATGTAAAAGTATTCAAAAAGGTGAAGTGGAATGTATAATATAACACTCGCACACCAACAGGATGCATTAGCATTTATTGTACAGAGATGCAACAATAGGTTGCATTTGCCACATTCAGTTTACATTCATTAGTATGGTAATATGTCCTGGCATTGAAATTTTAATTGCAGGATTGCAGTTTGTTCAGTAAATGCTCTTGGTTATCACATAAATGAATTATGTGTTTCTTGGAATTGTTTTCTTAACCTTTTATGTATACTCCAGTTTGCCTGAACTGTAATAAAATAGTTTACTGTATTAAAGCAAACAAAAAAAATATTTAAGTTTAAACACTGTTATATGAAGAACCTGTAGCTAACCTAATCGGGGCCACATTTTCTTTTACTGAGCATCTTTTTTGATCATTCATGATTTTTGAGAATGGGGGAGATTACTTATTTATTTAGTCCTGATCAATGAATTTATTCATTACAATAAAATTCATACCTACAATGATTTTCATACACCTAGTGATGACATTTTTAATTGTAACATTTTAAACAGTGATTTAACCCCACCCCCCATTATTGGAATTTAAACTTATAAAATTAAATAAATTAAAATGTTGGAATGTGTATATATATATATATATATATAAAACAAAAGTAAGCAAGAAAGTAAAATCTGGATCAGGGTGGTATAACTAGCTGGATATCACTTTGAAGGACAACAAAAAATTATAATTAAAGCTGCAAGCAGCAATGAAAGGGCACTCACAACTGGGCTCACCGCCATCACGTGGCCATAGGAAAACCGCGAACAGCAGGTAATATACTTTTAAAGTGTTAAATATAGGAAAATGTCAAATGTCAAGGATAAATGTCGAAGTCATTTATATATGACACATTTGCAGCTGCCAACAGGTGGCGCCATGATTATAACTGAATATTGGCATGTAGATGTCTTCAGGCCAGGACTCTTTCCAAACATGTGAAGTTTGGGACAGATCGGAAATTGCATGTTTAAGTTTATGTAAAACAAGAAATGTCCAGTTGCCAGCAGGTGGCGGTATGATTATAACTGAAATATTGGCCTTAAGATGTGTTCAGGCCAGGAATCTTATGAAACGTGAAGTTTGGGGCAGATTGGTATTGGATGCATGAGCTATAACAACTTCCCTTTTCATAGTATTAATAGCATGCTTTAGCACTTAGTAAGTGTTGCTATCATGTTTGAGCATAGTTATTGCATGTTTAGCACACAATGGCATATTTTACTGTGTTGCTAATAGTGCATCACAGTTTTAAACATGCCACTTCCTGTTGCCAGCAGGTGGCGCTATGACTATAAATTAATATGGGCATGTAGAAGTGTACAGGACAGGACTCTTATCAAACTTGTTAAATTTGGGGCAGCTTGAACACTGCATGCTTGAGTTACAGCAACTTCCTGTTTCACTGCATTAATAGCACGCTTTAGCACTTAGCCAAGTGTTGCTAGCTTGGTTTAGTATATTTCTAGCATCTTGCCAGCCTATTTAAAATGTGCTGATATTTTTTTTATGTGCTCCTAGTTGTCTATAACCGTGTCAAACATGTCACTTCATTTTGCCAGCAGGTGGCACTATAAATATATCCGAATACGGGTATGTGTTCAGGGCTGACCTCCTATCAAACATGTGAAGTTTGGGGCAGATTGGACATTTCTAGCCTGAGATACAGCAACTTCCTGTTTCATAGCGAAATATCAAATTTAGTTAGGATGCCAGGGACACGCCCCTTGACGAAAACTCAAGATATTCAGAATTTAGCATTGCAAAGGCCTTATGATTACATTCAGCAAATTTGAAGACGATTTGATTAAAACTGTACGAGGAGTTTGTCAAAGTACGAGGCATGGAAATTGCAAAACTGCTCAAAAATCATACAGGAAATTCAAAATAACGGACTTCCTGTTGGGTTTAGGATTTCGTACCAAGATACTTTTTTTGTAGACTAAGGGTGTGCGTACCGATTTTCGTGCATGTATGTAAAACGTAGCTCGATGTGCACTCTTTTGAAAATGTATAGGTGGCGATATCGAGCCATTTTGCCAGATCCACTTCTGAAACCCAATATCAGATGTACATTTTCGGACCAAGATACCTTTTTTTAGGTAATGGTGTGTTACACGTGTGTACCGACTTTCGTGCATGTTTGTAAAACGTAGCTCCAGGCGCACACTTTTGAAATTTTATAGGTGGTGCTATCGAGCCATTTTGCCTGACCCACTTCTGAAACCCATATCAGATGTACATTTTCACCAGTTCTGACCCATGTGTAAAGTTTCATGAGGTTTGGATCATGTTTAGGCCCTCAAAAATGCAATTCACTTTAGCGAAGAAGAAGAATAAACGAAGCAATCCCAATAGGGTGCTCGGGCTCTAATTAAATTATACATATATCAGGCATATTGTTTTATTTATTTTATTCAAAAACTAAAAGTAACTAACTGGATACCATTATGAAGAAAACATAAATATAGTAGGCATGTTGACTGTTATTTTTTTTTAAATAAACTTTATAAAATCTTCTTCTTTTTTATCTTACAGTCATTCTTTCATTTAACAAATTACAGCCACGTGGCCCAACCTACAGAGTCCCCCCCAAAAAATATAATAATTATAATAATAAAAAATATAAATTCTAGACATTCTTCTTGAAATGTAATGTTTTCAAAGCCATATAAAAACCAGTACAGACTAAAAAGATTACATTTCTAAGAACTTGGCACGTGTGGTTTAAACTGGATTTTAAAGGATTTAGCTTGTTTTTTTTTTCTCAACCCAATGATTTGAGAAGCACTGATTAGTTTACTGCTGTGATATTCTTAAAAACCACTGTGAATAGCAAAAAACCCTAAAGGTTGTGAAAAATGTGTGACTAGGATAAACAACTCTCTCACCGCTCCACTGTTTACACCGCTGGGTTAAGAAGCATGCAGAAACTTTCCAATTAGACTCGCCAGACCTGACAGTGTCTAAATAGTGAAGTTGTGCTAATTTTGTCAGTAGTAGACTCAACGTGCCACTGTGGCAACCAAACAGCAGACGGCCAAATTAATTGTATCAGTGCCTGACTTTCCTACAAGCCCTGATGTTCTCAAGTCTTCTCTTTGTAGAGTATATCCTTTTCAGTCAATAAAACGTCTCCACCACCGGACTAGAGGTGGCAATTGGAATTCAAGGCACGGAGACTTCTTCTTTTTTTTTCTTAAAACGTGGATAAATAGCTTTCCTCTGACACCTTTCTAAGACAACCAATGATTTCCATTGATGTGCTGGAGGGGAGAAAGGAGAGGGTGGCTTAAACTTGGACGTCATGAATGTAGCCGTTCCTTTACCATGTCTCGGTATTTATTAGAATTGTTGTTATTTGTTTTACAAATTTGTCTTCATCTGAATGAATAGTTATTATATTACAGCAAACACAATCATAACTGACCACCTCCTACTAACTGTGGAGCTGCTCTCCTGCACTGAGGCTCTCTGCTTAGCTAACAAGTAAATTCATAGCAAGAAGCTTTTTGCAGGTGAAATCCAGTCCTTTCAATAGGAATCCACACGATCCCCATGCAGATTTCACAATGGGTTCACGCTGGTCATGTGATTTTGGGGCACTGATCAATTGAAAGCTTCACATACCTACCATACTACTGATAACAGACAATAGACCTTTTTCACAACAAAATTTTGCTAATGTTTTTTCCATTTTTAGTTGAATACAATGTCATTTAAACACCACCTTAGTCATATCAGGTGCCTTGGAATGTGATTTTTGCACCCCGTAGCAACCTATGGTTCACTTAGTACAATTGACTGCAGTATCTTTTACTATAGTATGGTTAAAAAACACTATATTGTTTACTTGAATTGTCTTACTACATTTTCTATGCTGCACATTGGTGGTGGATGAGGAGATTCCTCTCTTTGTAAAGCGCTTTGAGTACCCAGAAAAGCTATATAAATGCAAGGAATTATTCATTATTAATTATGGTAAATGTACTTAAAATTTCTATAGTATTACCCCCTCCCACACAATTTACTATAGTACCTTTACTATAGTATGTTTCAAAAACACTATAGTATTTACTATAAAAATATTACTACATTTTCTATACTACATTTACATGCAGCATGGCTCACCTGCTAAGCATATTATGCTGTGTCCTGGTTGGGAAATGTGTCATTTCAAGCCCAGTCTAAAGTAAGCATTTTTTGTGTTTTTTTGCAGAGATGTTACTTATGTATGGCCTTTACATTGCTTTGTTTGCTTGTTTCTTTTTCTTTTGTGTATTTACATTTTTGGTTATAGCTGTATTTAATGTTTTCTATTATGTATTTAATACATTGATTTGAAATCCCTTTGACTACTGTACATTTTTGACAATACAGACATTAGTTATGTGGTGACTGCATCCATTCCAGATGTATATTAACTGCTTTCTCCAAAGACTTAAGTTATAGTAGCTGGACAGTATTGATAAAGAAACAGATGTATTGTTGTAGATCAGGGGTGCCCAGCCTGAACTCTGCTGGAAGGTGGATCTCCAGGACCAGGTTTGGGCGCCACTGTTGTAGATTAATAGTGCGGGCCCTGTGTGGGCCTAGTGAGGGCTTCCTGGGGGCTAAGTGATGACTGCCGTGCAGGGCCAGTGCTAAAGGGCCAACATTTTGCCAATGAGCAAATTCTCAAGGGCCGTGCGCTGGCAGGGCCACCACAGACCTGTTCACAGGGACTTGTGATTTATATGAATTTGGATTAATAAAAAATTGTCTTAACAGTGGCTAATTGAAAATCAACATTTAAAGAATGCCAGTTGTTCAGTTATTACTCAGAAGCCCGGTAGGTCTCTGTGATGATATTTAATATTTGAATGCTGTTGCCCTAGGCATTACCGTTTCTTTGCTCACAGTGCTGCTCGATTTGCAAAGCTTTATTCAACGGTACAAGCATGTCATGATGTTTAATGAAGGGGTTTGGAGACTAGATCCAAAGAGAACTCATTTCTCTACCCCTGCTCGGCTGCTTATTTATACACATCGCTCTTTGATTCTGCAAGATTGGGTGCATCCGAATTCATTTAGTTTTCATTCAGTTGTCCTTTGAGTGCAACCGCAGTCAATATCTATTTTTTCTGTGCTTCTCTTTTGCTATGTAATATGCAGCAAATTAGTCTAGCCAGCTGCTCGCTGGAAACCAGACGCTAAACAATGTCTCATCCTCTCACTAACTATGAAGTTGCGATAGAGTAACCCAGCAAGGCATCATTAGCATTAGAGTGTCGTCTCCTGCCTCCTCGTTCCCCTCTCCACCCTGATTACAACCTGTATCAATCATTAGCCTGCCGTTCTCCTCCCTATGCCTCCTTCCTTCATTGCTTCCCCCTTTAGTGCGCCTCTGGCGCACGCTAGCAGCAGGGGAACTGCCATGCTAGCGACCCATAGCGCTGTTAGTCTCAGTGCCCTCTGCCAGTGTGCCAGCCAGGGGGCTTAATTACACTTGATTACCTGCTGGAGTGTCTGCAGACCACCGGTCAGCCGAGGTAGGCAGCAGGGAACTGTTTGATAGCACAATTAGTTGCACTAGGAAAAGCCCCAAGGACTTTATGATGCTGTATGTCCGTTGCACCAGCCTAAAGCCACTACATTTACATTATACATTTATGCATTTAGCAGACGCTTTTATCCAAAGTGATTTACAGTGAATTCAGACTATACATTTTTTATCAGTATACATGTCCTTCATTGTTGCTTTTCTCAGAATTGTCTTTTTTAATCGACGGCTGCTGGTTGATGATAGAGGTTTTGAATCGATGTCATTATTAGTCCATTTTGGGGTTGATGGTAAAGTCGAACGATCCTTTGCTTTCAAATCTCTCACAGAAGGAACAGTTTGGAACACAAGCCCTAGTTAGAGGAAAATCAAAAATAAAAGGTTAGATCAATCTGTGTAGGCTAACCATGGCGCTTTTTTGCGATATAAAATCAACATGAAACTGGGTTTGCTAGCCCTATCTGCTTTTTTGATGAATGATTATGTTTTTGGTTTCATTAATTAGGAATTGATTGGAACGTGAAAACAGTAGACTGTAATTATCAAAATGAATCCAGGTGGTTGAAACCGAGGGACAGAAAAGTAAAGGATTTGTGTTGTCATTGGAAACAGAAAGTTGTTTTAAAGGGGTCATGAACTGCCTTTTTTTTTACTATTCTCTGAGGTCCACTTATAATAAGGTGACCAGACATTCCACTTCCCGGGGACATGTTCTAAATCCTGCACAGGATTTCTAAACAACGATTCTAATACAACGATAGCACAGACAACCGACACCTGGTTATTTTAAGCAATTCAGAAGTCCTTGCAGAATGTGTCTCTGGTAAGTGGCACATCTAGTCACCTTAAGATTTTTGCATCAAAACATCATAATTCAGAAGTAGCTAGTTTCTGTCCTGTTTTTAACCCCCCTCATCGGAACGCTCTGTTTAAATAGGCGTGGAGGATTGTAGACTTGGAAGTAAAGGCCCACTGTTATGATTGGCTTACAGTTGTGTATGTTTGAATGTTTGACAGTCTACGTCCTTCACAGATGGACCCTGCAGTGATTTAGGTTCAAAATGCATAAATACTCTTAAAATCTGTTTAACAGACCAAGCAATAGTGATCACGTAAGGAAAACGGTTTATCACACTTGTGTTGCGACATTACTGTCGGATCCAATATAGTCAGCACAGCATCGTCTTTTAGTTTTCAATCTTTCTGAAACTCCCGTGTCGAATTGTGCCTTGTTTTTAAACAAATCCATGGTAAAAAGGTGAACAAAGGGCCAAGTTCCTATATGCGGTCTGGATCTTCATTTAAATATAAAGTTCATCCACTCTTGGGATCAGAAGCAAGGTGATGCAAATACTGTTTTTCCATGACTTGGCACTGCACAGTGTCTTCGGAGACATCTCTATCGTTTGGTTTCTGCCTAGGCCTGCGCGTATGCCTCTTTCATAAACACTAGGTGTGGGCGGGGCTAAATAGGCAGCGATGATCTTTTTTTGCGGAGGTGAGGTTTAGCCACGTTATTACATCGTAGAGTAGAACATTCCAAAAACTGTCGTTTTGGCCTGGCTTCAATATAAGCTGTCTTTAGACTAACAAGAAATTTACAGGATTTGTTTATAGCACAATGGCCTCTTATATGTCAAAAGATCAAGAGGATTTTGGCTTCTCAGTTCATGACCCTTTTAAAGGCGTAATGAGTACATTTATTTTGCTGAAAGAATACACTGGTGAGTTCTTTAAATGGGAATTGATTGGATGATACAAAATTAAGCTATGAATATCATAAGGAAGCCAGGTGGTTAAATAATTTGTATTTTTGAATGCTGCACAATAGGAACAGGAACTTACTTGAAGAACCCGTTTTAAGGTCAATTAGGATTTCATGCTGACTTCAACATGCTAAAATATATATAAAAAAGGAAAAAGTGTCTCATTATTACCAGCTCTGCGGTTGGATACTGGCTTGAGTCCCATCCGATTAGGGGAATGAAATCTCGTCACTTTAACGAAGGCACTGAGCCCGTTGAGCCGGACTTCATTAGCATACTGAAAGAGACACAGGGTGTTTTGGGCAAGCACCGTCCTGCCCTAATGCCTGCATCAGTACTAATTAGTTTTGATCAGTGAAATTGACTTTGCTGATAAGAGAGTTGTTTGATGTGCCGCCAGCCCTGACTTTGTTTTCATTCGATTTAATATTGCATCTGTGTATTGTGGCTGCTTTCTCTGCATGTTTTTATTTTTATTTTATGTGCCCCATGCGGCAGTTAATTGCAAACCTATTTTTCTGCCTCGCTAATGTCTTTGATGTGTGTTTCAAATTCTCTGAATTTTCCAGATATCAGAATTGACGAGTTTTCAGAGCTGTGCTGCTTCATCTAGCATAACCCCGTCAAGTCTGATTCAATGCAGTTGGATGTTTTTTGAAAGCTGAGGTTGAGTGTTTTTCACCTGTTGGTTGATTTAGTATGCGGCATGCAAAAAAAGAGTAAAATCAAGTTTGCATGCATACTGTTAATTTTTCTGTTGAAGTAGTCTTAAGTGCACAATATTGTGTGCCTTGCTGGGATCAAATCAGCAGCTTTCAGGCCTGAATTTCAAGCACTAAACCATATAGGTTTGGTAAAATAAACTATTACAAATAGTCATTTAATTAATTAATTTAAATTAAGCTATATTGAAATAAAATATTTGATGGAAAAACTTAACAAAACTTGCCACTATACATAAATACATTTAAGGATAAGAAAACTGCGGGGGATTTTTATTCCACATAAAATAGTGAATATTTTGGGCATTGTGGTAAAGAATGCAAAATGCGCTTCATTGTAATACATTTTTTTTTTTTTATAAAAATGATTAGAGGTAGTACAACAATTATTATTATTAAAATATATTGTGATAGGGTTTCTAAATGGGCCACATAATGGCTAAATAAGTAAGTAAATCAATAAATAAGCCATTGAATTTTCTTTAAGGTTTATTGTTAGTATTATAGTATAGAAATAATAATTAGCTTTAAATAAAATCAACATTTAATGGCTCATTTTACTTCCATGACATCACGTATATAAGAGAGTAACAGGATGTTCCTGAGGAAAATGCAGACAAACAAACACATTGTATTCGTTTGCAATTGGTTTGTTTGTGAAAAGAGTTTCTGGTTGGATGGGAAAGTTTGACATAAACAGAAAAAAGGAAACAAAGTCATTTTAGAGGGACACTGAAAGAATAGAAGTATTTGACTAAAAACCAAATATTTTATTACATTGTATTATGTATCTCCTCCCTCTGTAAAAATTTTGCATCACTTCTGTTTGGGATATAAAACATGATTTTATCAGAATTTTTTTGTGATACTTTTGTACAGCCCCAAGTCACCATTTGTTCTGAATAAAAGTGACTTTTAAATAAAAAGTAATGTGTGCTCAGCACAGGTTTCTATGGCAGACCTCACAGGTATAGATGTTTGTCACTAACCTGCTCTGGTGGTGTGCTGTAGGATAACTGGGCTGGAGTTGGCGCTGTAGGTCGGTCAGGTGAAGCGAGCTGTGTTCTGGGACAGCTGTTACAGAAGCGCCTCCTCTGTCAGGCCAGCGATCTCTTGGCCTCCAGGCTGCGGTAACGCTACACCAGCTGAGCGACGCTCCAAACTTCCTGTGCCAAAAACAGAATACAAACCGCTCACCCGCACCTCACTTCAGCACAACAATTATCCATCTGGCAGCCACTCTGCCAGTCTTTTCTCATTGTCCTCATTGACCCAAATATCTTATAACTGTCTGAGATGATGCTGGTTGCTTTTGCCATTTCTGTATAAAAAAAGCCATAATGTTGGTTCTAATAGTAAACGGCTGAGAAAAATGAACTCACTGCATTTCCATTTAGGTGTGTCATTACATACTATAGGCTATGTGTCACATGACCTGCATGTGACATATTGGATATTTTGGACAGAAACGTTGTGTCCAAAAATAACGTCCATTACTGTTGGTGAAACATACATGGACTCCCAGAAGAGTAATACAAATAGCAGGTAACTAAAATAAATGAATAATTGATTTCAGAGGTTAATCACTGATCAGTGTGCGGGAAAGGTGACAACGGTGAACGTTATTTCACCAAGTTCTACATGTTCCTGGATCAACATCTATGTTGATACGTTAACAGGAAATGCCAATTTAGCCTTAAAAAAAGAGTTGGGTGCTTCTACACCCTTGTTATCCAGCCATAATTTCCCTTTGATTTTAGGGATAAATTATGGGTATGGTTAGGTTTAGGGGTTGGGATAGGGTTAGGTCTATGTTTCCATTATGTTGATCCAGGAACATGTTGCACTTGGCAAAATCGCAGTGACCGGTCACAGCTGTGGTGTGTGTGCGTGTGTGTGTGTGTGTGTGTGTGTTGTTGGCAGGTGGTCGCAAACATACACTCACACATGCTGTGACACTCAGATCAGCCAGATCATGGATTCCCTTTCATGCCGATGTGGCTTCTTTCACTCTTTCTGTTGAAAGACTTCATGGTGAATGTTTAGCTGCATCTCTGTGTAACTGACAGGCTCAGTTGACAGTAACAGTGTCAGTAAACTTTATAAATCTGCGTCTATAAACCTTTTATGTCAAACCCATCTGTGCTTGAATAAAATACACACAAAGCACGGCAAAGACATCTGGACAAAATGACTGATGCTTTCTGCATTTAGATTGAGCACGTTGGACGTTTGCTTTTCTATATTAGAAAATGGAATTCTTTAAAATTTTAAATATATCATTTAATTTATACTTGTTTTTATGCATTTATTTGTTTGTTTGTTCATTTATTTGTATGTATGTATGTATGTATGTATGTATTTATTCTATTTAAAAAAATATTATCTATTATATATAACTAGATATAACTTTTTCATTTTGATTGTTTTCCTTTTTTATCTTGGAGACAATATATTTTACAAAAAAAATGTTCTTCTCTCTTTATGTAAGAAGATTGTGTTCATACTTTTATAAATGATTATTAAATATTAAGTTATATAAATAAAGTTAAAGTTATGAAAATGTATTACAAAATGTAATTTTTCACCAAATTAACATTTATAATTAGAAATAAACTATTATAATATTATAATTAAAGGTATATAATTAAAGGCGGACTTTGATGCACATTATTGAATAGTTAGGCTTTTCTTTTTTTTCTTTTTAATCTAGATTTTCTTATGTTTTGCTCTTTATGCAACAAGCATATGTTTACACTTTTATAGACAATCGTTATCTCAAATAAAAACAATTATTTTTCAATTTAACATTCGTAATTAGATATGAAGTATATTATAATATCTATGATTAAAAGTAAGTTTGACATAATCAGAGACAACTTTTATGCACACTATTATTTTTATAATAATTATTATAATAGATAATTTAAAGTATGAAGTTACATTCAATTCTAAATGAATTAACATTCATAAATAGATGGATTAAATAAGCATTAATAATATGTTATACAACTTATACTTAAAAAAATTATTATAAAATACAAATTTAGATTAATTAATTTAGTTTAATAAAAAAAGACATATAGCAACATATATTTAAATAAATAAATACATACATAACCATATATTTAATTATTGTAGACATTCAAATGTAATATTTGCGATCTCTGTTTGGTCATCACAGCTCTATTGTCCTAACTGTGTAGCTGATGTAATTCCAGTCTTGGCTCCACTTATTATCAGCAGCTCTAAGATGATCCAGGTGTTTTTTATAGGATTAATGCCTTTAAAAGCTCTTTACGACCTACGGGGTTGCGTTGAAGATCCAGACAGTATGCATGAAAGAAATAAACAGTTTGTTTGAATGACGTTTGTTATGCAAAGGCCTCTGCTCCCTTCTGCTTTATGTGTGTGTCCCTGCACGTGTAAATAAATATGAAAAATTGCTTGTGCTTTTATCAACTCCTTAGACTCCCGAGGACGCTTATTCCATGCATAATGGCTTTCCCCTCCACACGATTTCCCTGTTATCTCTCTCCTCTGATGCTCCTTATTAAAATCCACTTAAATCAAAGGAGATTGTACCTTTAGTGTCAGTGCACAGGAAGCAATTTGTATCCTTTTGTAATTTAATCCAAACAATTTCATTGCCTTTAATTTGCTGCGCCATGACTATCGCAGTTTCGCCATTGGCAGCCGTGTAGCAGACCACATCGCAGCCGTTCTGCAGAAAATTCCTGGTTTATGCAGTGCGGGAATAACAGCGGATCCTCATGCATTTTCTCCGTCCTTTATTAGGTTCAAAATATGCATCGTCTTTGAGTTTGATGGAACAGAAAAGTAATTACTGGCTAAACAGAAGGAAATGAAACATGCTCACTGTACATCCACAGCCTTAATATGTAAGCCGTGGTCATGCATTCTGTTACTTTCAACAAATTCCCTTCTTCACAGTCCATCTGGGATGTAAATTGGGTGGGCTGAGACTGTTTTTGCTCCATTGCGCTACAGAATATTGGTATTAATTGTAGTCAAGAGTTCCACTTTTCCCATTTTTAAAGGAGGAATATCAAGGATGTCACTGGTGTTTTTGACGATTAATTGTTGCTGTTGAATTTACAGGATCTTTAAACTGTAAACACTGTGGATCTAGGACAGTGAAGGTTCTAATTATGTTGTGATTATGATTCCATCATCCCAGCTGGCACAAAACGTCATAAGACATTGATATTTGGTTGAATTTTGGTTGCGACGTCGGGTGACTAAAATGCAATCTTAATTCAATGTCTATTGTTAATGTTAATTTGAAATCCAATACCGACATCAGCTGATGTTAATATTTGTTGTTTTTAGGTTGTGTAAATGCTACATCTGTCGGACCTCATGTCCAACGTCAACCTGACATTATATTGCCGTCCTGTGCGTGCTAGGATGGTGCCAAAAGTGCGGTTCCAAAAGGACTCAATTAGTACTTCTGAAGAAGAAATATTTGGAAATGGAATTTATATATATATAATATATAATGATATAAATGTATATACATGTCAATATTTTCTAAATATGTACTGAATGGGTGCATATTTATATATACATAATAAATAAAAACTACACATACATACAGTATATTATGTAAACAAAAACTTTATTTTGGATACAATTAATCACGATTAATCGTTTGACAGCACTAATTGTTACGTTGCGCGGGGAGCAAGGAGAACGCAGGAGATGAGGAGAACAATCAACATTCCTTTAATGAAGATAATACTAGGTAACACATATCACAGGGGTGAGACAAACAATACCAGAACCTAGAATAATGGACACACAGGGCTTAAATAATAATCAAACTAAACAAGATAACTCAACACAGCTGGATACGAATTAACCAATAAAGAACTAATAAGAACAGTAATTACCAAAAAAGGACAAAACCGGAACACAACTGCCCCCTCACAGAAGGCGCGTCCCGTGCCGTGACAGTACCCCCGGGGAGGAGGGGGGCGCCCTGGAGGCTGGAGCAGGACGGGAACACAGAGGAGGCCTCCAGGGCGGATCAGGTAAACTCAGGCGGCCATGGCGGGTCAGGGAGTTCAGGAGGACATGGCTGGACGGCCTCCGTGGCCTTGGCCTGACCCCTTGGCCCGGCCACTACAGCCGGAACCCTACTACCCCTCCCCCCCAAAAATACAATAAATAAATAAAGGGGTGAGACAAACAATACCGGAAACTAGAATAATGGACACACAGGGCTTAAATAATAATCAAACTAAACAAGATAACTCAACACAGCTAGACACCAACTAACCAATAAAGAACTAATGCGAACAGGAACTACCAAATAAGGACAAAACCGGAACCCAACAGGAACACACATATGACACTAATCCATTGTATAGTGGTTTACGAAGCAAAGATTGTACAGAAACCAAGCATATTTTCAAACCAAGCAGATTTATCTTGGTCAACATGGCAAATCCACATTTAAAACCATTGCAAAACCTGCATGAGGAAATCACGATCACGTTGATTCCTCTTGAAATGACTGCATTTCATCTGCAAAAATTTGCAAAACAATGCTAAAAGTGACCGTACCTTTTGAAGAACTTTTGCTTGCAAAATTGCAAATTGTATCTTATCAATAGTGTAGTGCTTCAAAAAGTATTGCTCACTCAGAAGTCACTTCCAAAGTTTCTGATTCCTCTTGTTAATTCTGGTTCCATTCCAGTTCCATAAATGATTCCGCAAACATTTTATTTATTAATATTTTTTTTGGGGGTGGAATTCCATTGTGCAATTTACAAAAGTGCCTTACTAAACATTTTCAAATGAACAACCAGTACAAAAGTAGACTGATTTAAGTCAATGTCTCGAGTCTCTATTGTTAAGTCTACATTTAACCCCTACATTTAACTTTCACAAGTTAAAGGCATATTCACGTTATTCAAGATTTCTTGGAAAAAAGTGTCCATTTATCTATATTGCCAATTGTTCATTATCTTAGTATAGTATAGTGGTTTAATAAGCACAGGTCACACAGAAACCAAGCACTTTTGCACATTCAAACCAACAGCTTTGGTGTGGGAAATATATTGACCTCATGTGAAATTTGTAAGCGTGTGGATTCATTTTAAAAAGACTGGATTTTGGAATTAAAAAATAACTGAATAATCGTAAATATGACCACAACTTTAGACTAAATATCTTTGGCTATGATGGGCCACTGTCCATTATAAATAGTGTAGAGATTTATAAAGCTTCACTTACTCAGAAGTCACCTCCAAAATTTCTGATTCCTTGTGTAAATTCTGGTTCTGTTCTGATTCCCAAAATAATTCTATAGTTTATATATTTGGGAAAAAGAAATGGAATTCCATTGCGAAATTTAAAAGAAAGTACCAACTAAACATTGTTAGATTAACTAGCAGTTTGTAAATACACAGATGTAAGTTTCACAAGTGAAGATGTGTTCACTGGTTCAAGTGAAATTCTGAGGGCAACGAAATGTCCATTATCTATTGTCAATTGTCCTTGATCTATCTATAGTAGAGTGAATCCCAAAGCACAGCTCACACAGAAACCAAGCATTTTTGCACTTTCAAACCAAGAAGCTTTCTGTTGGTCATTTCAATTAATCTTTTCGCTAAAAAAAAGTGTAAAGTGACTGTACATTTAGCTGAAATTTTGCTTGCAAAGAAAATCCTTCCACTGACTTCAAAACTAAGCAGTAAATATTGGTAAATACGACAAATGTGCATGTTTAACAATGTTGAATCCAAAGTTGGAGCCACATATGGAAATATTTTGCCTCGTGTCCCTCATGCAAAATTCCAGATTGCACAGATTAATTTGGAAACTATTTTATTTTTGATTATCTAACCCCTTAACTGTCACCCCCTCTTTTTGAAAAACTTGAAAGTACTATTTAAAGTTAAATTGTTATAATTCATGAATGCTTTTGAATACAGACCTAAGGTTGGTCTCTTTTTAAAGAAGACAATCAGCAGATTATTGCAGAAGTGAAATCATTTCAAAAAATGAAAGCAAAAAAAAGTTATACAAGTTTAAATTTACTGTAAATAAAATGTAATGTACAATTATAATTTTATATTATATAAAATAAATATTTTACAAAATATGTTTTAATCCAAATTTGGCATAAAATTAAAGCCATATGTCTAAATAAATTGTGTTTCAAATTTGAAGTTGATATATAAAAATTGAGGTTACTATGCAATTTTGTTTAGGCGTTATACCACAAACAGCCACCGGGTGCCATTCAAACCCCATTGAATTTTTTTTATGCACTTTTCTGTCACAAATGTATCAATTTCTCTCCCACTATTACTCTTATCACAATATACCACCAAATATGGAATCTTGAGACTCAGACCTTTCCAATGATATGTATTTTGTCAAGATTATAAAAAGTTGTGATTCTATAAGACCGTAATACATTTGGAATATGACACCTCCCACTAAAGGGGAGGAGCCCGCTAAAAGATTTTAAAGTACCATTTCTATGGTAATGCAATGTCCGATTTCAAAACGGTTTCACAGGATGAATTTTGAGATTATAAGCTTTCAAATTATATATAATATATGATGATTACTAAAACATATGATAGGAAAAAAAGGAAACGAATAGAATTTTTGTGTCAAAGATCAGAGCTCCTGTTATGGTGTATATGTTTTGAGGTGCGCTCTTGTCATAAATTAATCTATTACTGCTCCTACATAATTTTTTACAACAAACAGTG
Organism: Gymnocypris eckloni scoliostomus; assembly: GCA_027564155.1. Classification (NCBI taxonomy): domain Eukaryota; kingdom Metazoa; phylum Chordata; class Actinopteri; order Cypriniformes; family Cyprinidae; genus Gymnocypris; species Gymnocypris eckloni. Next base: position 141,968 of record CM050419.1, read on the forward strand.
GTACAATATATATTTAGGAGTCTTGGACCTTTCCAACGATTTATAGTTTGTCATGATTAGATTAAGATTTAATGGTAATATATTGAAGTAAAACTAGGCGTCCCGTATACGGGACGGTGACAGTTAAAGAACAACTTCATTTGGGAATCATTTGTTCTACACTGGTTAAACTGTGTGGTTTTTATTCACTAACAAGTACAACCTCAGAAAATCATTTGTTAGAAAATGTAATGGTTGTGTGCTACCTGGTCTCATGGCATTTATGTACCTGGGGGCACTTTTTAGTGAGACACGGAATTCATACTACGAAGTACATATCATTGCAGTTTCCAAAATAAATGAACACTAGAGGCAGTAAAATTCTGATGCCTTTTATTCACACAAATTTACAGTTTCGATTGAAAAAGCGTAATGTTTGCACAATTACTTGAAGAATATCATGTTATGACTTCAAAACAATATTAATGTGCTGGGAGATTTGAAAACTGATACTTTTGAACATTAGCATCACGCATGCCCAGCTTCATATCTATGGGTTTTCATTGACAGTGGGTTTGTTTGGTAGTTCACAGAGTACAGAGATGTACTTGAGAGATGAGGAGCTCCGGTTGGAATTCCAATATATATAGTGTAACTACAGTTTCGACAAAACAGTTCAAATCTGCACACAAGGAAGTTCAAATAGCATGGTTGAATCAACAAATACGTTTTTATATCAGTTTTACATTTGTCAACACTATCAGTTAGGTTTAGGGTTGGGTTTGGAGTAGGGCATATTTCCAACACGATAGAACATAATTTTTTAGCAACAGTTCCTGGATATTTGAATTCTGAACCACCGCAATGCATTCCTGAAGCAACGTAATAAAAACACAGCAATACATACTATATTAACATACAAACGTGCCAGGGTTCATGTATTGAACCTGTGTTTTAGTGCCACTCAGTGGACATTTATCTTTGAAACTATGGCAAAACGTGCTGTAAGGTACGCAAAAACGGTCTCGCTAAAAAGTGCTCAGAGGTACGAATTTTTATGAAACCAGGTTGGTTGTGTGATATATTTTTTATTCACTAAAATTAAGAGTTTTTTGGGGGGGGAAATCTAAATACTCTGCCCAGACTTTTTGATTCACAAAAAAACAAACCGATAATGATCATTAATTTGTGAATTGTTTGTTCTACACAGTATTGACAGTTTTCGGTAATTGAAATAAAATACATACAAATACATGATAAAAACATAAACTTGAAACACTTTGAGTTAAAATCCTTAAAAAAAGAGAAGTGATGCTTTGGCAGCTAAATGAAATAAATAGGTTTAAGTACAAAAAACATTAAAACTTAAGACTAAAAAAATGACAATAGCCCAACACGAGTACTAAAACTAAAATAAAATATTTCATTATTAAAATGAATATAGATTCACTAACAAGAATCGACTTGTTAGGGAATCAGACTACACAGGTTCCGCTGTATACTTTTATTCCACAAAAAATAAGCTGTTTAAGAGTAATGTGTACAGTTCACTCAGTTAATTCAGTAGATTTAGTGATTTTGGCACTAAAATGAATGCAGGAAACACTGTCAAGTATTATAAAAAAACATATATATATATATATATACATTAGTAGACTGCATATGTGAACCGTTAACAGAACCCAAATTACACACTTAACCTTTAAAAAGTGTTTTGCTGAATCAACTTCACAAATGTTTTGTCTATTTGTTGTAACCACAGCCATTAACAGCTCTTTGTTTTTAGCATTCAGCTAGTTACCTCCTAGTTTATGCTCACCTCGTTTAACTCCACATTTGATACATATTCATGAGTCCTCGCTGCCCCCGCGCAGAAGAGGGGAAGAAACTACCAAGTAATTTCATGCAATTACAAATCAGTATTCCCCACCTACGATGTTCATGTCTTCCAGATGGCCTCATTTGTAGACCTTAATGTTAAATAAACACAATCTCGGTGCCATTTAGTACACTAATGTCAAATGAACTTGGACGAAGGTGAATGTTCAGTGTTCAGGGTGAAATGTGCACATCTGCTTGATAAATAGACACGTGGTTTTTGACTTGCGTGGTTTGTGTGCTTGGGTTGCAAATCTTGACAGCTGTCTTTAATGGGAGTTTAATGCAACACACTTTCTTTTACTTTGCTTGTGACTTTATTGCAATAGTATACGTTTTATTTTATAATGCAATTACTTAATTTTCTTAACTTAGATTTTATTCTAAAAATATTACTTCTTTTATCTTGTATTATTATGATTTTGTAATATAATAAAATCCAAGCATTATGCAATTAAAGTAGTAATATTTTTAAATAATGTTACGCTTATTATTGGTACTTCAATCTTGTCATATTAGGACTTTATTTTCAAAACTTTGACCAATGACTTCAATCTGCTAAAGCTATGACTTAATTTATTTTTCTTTTAAATAAATTTGTGTTATTTTTTCACATGTATTTTATTTTATTTTAACTTTATTCTAAATATATTCATACTTCAATATCATATTGTTACTAATGCATTCTCAAAATGTTGACTAATATTTAGATTTTAATCTGGCAATGGTAAACTGTAAACTTTTCAAAATATTACTACTTAAGATTTTATGGATTTAAAGTATATATATTTTTAGAATAAAGTCATAACATTTTGCATCTAAACTAGTAATGTTTTTAAATTATGTTACAAACTTATTCTATAAATATTGCTAATTTGATTTTGTAATGTTAACACTTTATTTTAAAAGCTTTGACCAATATCATGACTTTCACCTGTTAATGCGAAGACTTTATTAATTTTTAGTATAAAGTTTTAATGTTATTTGATTAAAGTAGTATTATTTTGTTAATAATGTTAAAGCTTTATTCTAAAAAGTATTATGATTTAACGACCACTACTTAATATTACATCTTTAATTTGTTAATACTCTTTATTCTCAAAACATTCCTTCTTTTATTATATGTTACAGTATAACTCTATGAGATTAAATATGTAATATTTGTTTTAGGATACATTTGTAACTATCCAATTAGAGTATTATTTAGAATAATGTTACAACTTTATTCTCACATGTATAACTTTGATCTGTTAAATATATATCAAATATCAAAATATTTATAGTTCAATATTGTGATATTATGATTTTTTTAGATTAAACTGTTAATAATAGTATAAATAATCCTAATGTTACCATTAATGTAGTACAATTTTGGGAATTTACACTAAAAATATTATTTTAATAACTTCAATCTAATTTTAATCTGTTGAAATAATACTCTGAATCTGTAAATGCTATGATATTATTCTCAAAATATTACTACTTTAATAATAATGTTGCAAATTTATTCTGAAAACTTTGACTAATATTTTGACTGTAATCTGTTGATGCAAATTGATGTATTCTCAAAATATTACTACATAAGTTTCACAATTTTAGATTGATTTACTTAATTGAATTACTTTATTTACTTACACATTACAGACACAATTCAGCTTTCCATCACGGAAATAAATGACATTTTACAATATATTCAAACAGAATAAAAGTTATGTTTCTCATTATCACCGTTTTAACTGTATTTTTGATCAAACAATTGCAGCCTTAGCAAGCATTTGAGAATTCATCATCATCTATGTCAAAACTTCGTCCGAGACCAAGTTTTTCAAGTTTGAAATGACGTGCCACGATTGATTTTTGAGGTGGATCTCTTTAAGTACAACCAGACTTCCAGAAACCCAACCTCCTGACAAGGCAGTGCATCATCTGGCCTAAAATACACTTGTAGGAAGCAATTAAAATATTATCTTTCAAATTACTCTTTGGAGTGTCTAGACACTCCTGGCTTTTTGATTTATAATCGTTTTTGATGGAGAGTGTCCTGTCCCCTCGTGCTGAGTAGAGACATTATAATGAGATATTACCACGACAAACACTCCCTAAAACAGCCTAGACGCTTTTGACGAGGAATAAAGATTGCAAATGAATGCGATTCGCAAGAATTCTGGCAACTAACTAGTAGTGATGTATGACATCTAGAAAAATGGTGACATAACCACCCTTCTGGAAAATCCTGCTCAACTTCAGATGGTGGATGTTTGTATTTCATTCATTCATCCAATTATCGTATTCACCAAAAAGTGGTTTAAATGAATCAATTCAATCATTGGGAATTTGGTGCGAACTTGTCATGCCATCTGTATTTGATTCATTAAATGCAGTGGCGTACCGTGGGTTTTCAGTCAGGGCCTTCAGTAAGCAACTGTGAGCTACATGTATACATCTTACACATCTCTGTTACAGCTAACACAGCCATATGCATATGATGCACTTTATGCCGCACACAGTAAATGTCCCTACATGGTCAGTAAAAGTAAGCCGCCAATACACAGGTCACTATGCACATTCATGTCACTTTAAAAACTTTGCTGGTCTTTGATAGCGAATTCGGGTTGAGTGTAGGTATTTCTTTCTCAGTTATTCTCTTTTTTTCTGCAAAAGACCGCCTTGAAAAGACGTTTTTAGTAGATGGGCAACAAGATCTGGTGTAGGCGCCAATGACTGCAGCTGTCATTTTCTTTTCATTGAATTTCAGTTTCCTTGGAAATCACTGACTAACAGGGTGGTCTAACGTTGGGGCTAGCACTGAGCACGTAGCTAGACCTAGAGGGCCAGCTGTCATTGAACATCAACATTTGATTGGCTGATGATTCACTAATGCTCGTAAACAAATCAGATGTCATGTCTTTCAAAAAAAAAAGGGTAGCACTATCTGTAGTGTATTCCAGCAGTATCTGGATATTCCAGTTCAGCCTCAACTGAACTAATCATAGGCAATTTTGTGTACATTACACAAATGGAATGATACCTAAATAATCAACAAAATTTTTTTTCACACAATTGTATTTTTTATGGGGCCAGCAGAGAAGGCCCTGATGCCCCTGACAGCCTACCACTGATTAAATGTTGGTCTACTGACAATAGGGGTTGAAGGTCAACCAGGAAATCAATGCATAATACCTGGAAGCCTGGCTTCTCTGTGTGATGATTGGACAAGCTCCCAATAAGCAGAACTTTGCAACAGACAGCCAACAACTGATGTAAATGTCATATACATGAGTGAAAGCATGCAACATATACGTTTATTAAAGTTATTAATAATAATAATAAGTAATTTAAAGATGTCGTAACAATTATTTTAGAACTGTTTTCTTTAAATATTTACTAATAGTAATATGCATTTAAAGAATACAGTTATGAGCAATTATTTTTGGCAAGCAATTTTGGAACTTAGTGGTATTGGTTTTGAGAAGCAGCAACATTACAGCCACAAATAAATAATTAAATATTATATTAACATGTATAACAAAAACATTAAAATTATATTATTTATAACAAAAATAAATAAATGAATGTAAAAATCAAAATCAATCAATTAGTGGAGCTTTATGTGTGTGTGTGTGTGTGTGTGTGTGTGTGTGTGTGTGTGTGTGTGTGTGTGCATGTTTATATGGTTTATGAGGACACAAATTTGTATAATGACATGGGTATGACATAGGTATTACAAGGAGAAGGTGATTTATGAGGACATTTTCAGTGTCCCCATAATTCAAAATGCTTATAAATCATGCAGAGTAAGTTTTTGGGGGGGAAAGTTGAAATGCACCGTCTCTTGTGAGGGCTAAGTTTAGGTGTAGGGTAGGTGTAGGGCAATAGCACATACAGCTTGTACAGTATAAAAACCATTACGCCTATGGAGAGTCCCGTAAACCATAAAAACAACGTGTGTGTGTGTGTGTGTGTGTGTGTGTGTGTGTGTGTGTGTGTGTGTGTGTGTGTAAAAAATACAAAATAAGTTATCAAAAGTAAATGTCTAAAATACTGAGATTTTCAAATTTATAATTTGTAATTATTTTATTTCAAATATATATTATTTAAATATGCATAAATAAATCTTAATGTTGCTATTGGTAAGTGATCTTCATTTGAGCTAAATATATATATAAATTCAACAAAAATAAACAAATAACACAAAACTGTATTTTAATAAATGTATTTAATATATGTAATTGAAATATAAATAAATGAATCATATACATTTAAACATGATTTAAAAAATAATAATAAGTTCAACTTCAGTTAAAATAATCAAAATAATATTTTAATTAATTAAAAAATAAATAATTTAAATAGAAATTAATGAAATACATTTCAAATTTCTAAATAAATTAATGTAGATAAATAATTTGGATATATTAGATGGATGGACGGACGGACGGACGGACGGATGGATAGATAGATAGATAGATAGATAGATAGATAGAATTCAATTCAATTCAATTCAATTCAATTCAATTCAAGAATCAATTCAGACAGACAGACAGCAACAGACGTCAATACATGTCAATAGCACATGTTTAGCTAGTGACATTTTTTGCCATCATTCTAATCTTCTCAGCAAAGAACCAGCCACAGGAGAGTTTACGTGTGTTATGACAAACGGCATGTTTAAGTATTTGCCATGCTGTTTGATGCTTGTGATAAATTACATCACCAGATCCTGGTGCAGCTTCACCATTCAACCCCTCGTGTGGATTTATTTACTGTCTGTGACTCGTGCTCAATGTTCCCCTCATTCTCTACGGCACACAATACATCAGCTGAATGCGGAGTAAATACAGTATGTGGATGTTTACTCTCTCTTCGACTTTTCAGCAGCACGCACGTGCCAGTGGAGCAAACGCCAATGCCAGCGCATGACCAGAGCGGCAGGGACCGGCAGAGGGAGGCCCATCAATAAGGATGACGTATGGCTCCCGTACTGACACGCAACTGCTGTTTTGCCTGGAGCTGGAGTGATCTGCATGGAAGCGTGGCAGGGCCACTCCATCAAAAAGAGACCCCCTGTACCGCTGATGAATGTCTCTCTTCAGGAACTCACACTCCAGCAGACCAGGCAGGTAGCGGCATGTTCTCCGTATAAAGCTTTGGAGAGCTGCCGCTGTTTTGGGGAAGAGTGGGATTTGGAAATCGCTTGGAGGTCTGATCTAGGATCAGTGAGTTCTGGCTAAATGTTGCTCTAAAAGATTTAAGGAGATATCAGGCTTTGAATGTTTTAACACAAAAGAGTAATATCCAGTGATGCGCTGAAGATTTTGAGATTTCCAACTCACTCTCATGGCATTTCAGAACTATTTTATGATTTGGTGAATTTGTGGTCAATTTGCGGTGTAGAGGTGTAACGTACGATACATACATTGGTTTTGCGGTCACGTTTTGATATGTGTTTGGTACAACAGGAAAAAGCAACAAATCCCCAATGCTATTTTTATTTAAAAAAAAATTGTACAGACAGTAGCGCTACACAAATGTCATTTTAAAATGAAATATAATGATCATTTCAAAACATTGTATGTGTATGATAGCATTATAAGGACTGTGTTGAGCAGTATGCTGGTTTTGACTCCTATCAAACATTCTCTTTACCTTTAACAGACTTCAGTCACATAGCAGCAGCTCTTTGAAAGTGAAGGCTATCTGCAGTCAGTTGTCGGTTTGATTCCAGCAAGTGCGTGTGAACTCAAAGTTAAGCAGGTGTGCTAATGTAAACTCTCTCTCCTATTGATCTGAGCGCAAACTGCAGTTGTTATAGAGTGTCTCTCTTGAGACCTGCTGGCTATAGTGTTTTGAATAGTTTACTCAGATAACACCCTTCCTCGAATCCTCTGGCTATCAGCATGCAATTATGCTCAGAAATCTCCTCTCCACTGGACTGTCTCAGGGCTGTATGTTTCAACAATCAGTAAACACTAAGTCTTTCTATGAGTAGCGTGTTTCCTGTAAGAATAATAAAAAAACACCTTTGTTCACTGAAAGCAGTCATTATACCATCAAACCAACTATGGCAAAAAAATAAGATAAATGGTTTGCACAAATGACATTTATCATAACATCTAGTCCACATGCATACAAATAAGAAAGCTTTTTTCTATAATGGGATAAAAAAATAAACAAAAATAAATAACAAGGTAGTTGGTACTTATACAAATATAAGTACCAATATTTGATATTAAAATGTATATCTCACAATCCAGAATTTTTTCTTGCAATTTTGAGTTTATATCTCGCAATGTAGCCATTTTTTTACCCAATTCTGAAACAAATTATTGAGATATAAAGGTACAAACTATAGTTATAAAAGGTATAGTGTGGTATAAATGTACTATTCTGAGAGGAAACCTACGAGCTGTCAAATATAAACTCACAATTGCAAGAAGAAAAATCTGAATTGTGAGATAAAAAGTCGCAATTACCTTTTTTTATTTTATTTTGTGATCAACATATTATTATTTTACATAATACAATAAAAAAACCTTACTTTTCTATTTTATACCTTTGAATAATTACATTTTTACACTTTATTATTTCATTAATAATTTGCTTTATAAAACATTTGCATATCACATATACTGTGAAGTGTTTTATTTAAGTTTTTAAGATGTTTTGGTTGTACTAAATTAATAACAATAGATATTGTGAAATTATAAACAGAAATTCCTAACATACTGTAAGAAATGTAGCACATTTATAAATCAAATAGAAGTATGAATATTTGATATTAAAATGTATATATTACATTTAAGTTTCAATAGCTGATGTCAAATTGAAATTGAGAATCTGTATGTATTGTATTGACTATTATTAACCTTTGTTTACCTCTGTGTTATTATTACCATTATAATTTTCAATGTTTATGCATATTTAAACTGTTGACAGAAGCCATTGACTTCCATCGTATTTTTTCCCGTACTATGGAAGTCAATGGTTACCGTCAACTGTTCGGTTTCCAACATTCTTCAAAATACATTTTATGTTCAACAGCATGAAACTTATAAAGATTTGGAACAGTGCAAGGGTGAGTAAATGATGACAAAATGTTCATTTTTGGGTGAGCTGTACCTTTACTAAACAAATTACCAATTTAAGTTCAGTAGTAGGAATGCAGGAAGGTTGTGGTTTAGCAGTTGTCTTGTGTTTAACAGCATTCCTTAGTCGAAACTCCAGCATACATACACAACTACAAACACACCAAAACAACACGACCCCAAGCTGCTTAGTAAAGCTGTAGAAGCTTCTGCCCTCTTGTTAAGTGTTTTTTCAATGTCTGGTTGACAAATATTTGGGCAGGCCTGCTAAAGAGGGGCGGACAATCAGTCTCTGGGACGGGGGGCTGATGAAACAATGCTCACTTTGTCCCGTCGCCCCCTCTTGACTGTTTCCGTGGTGTTCGGGCACGTTTAGGATTCCATTCACATAGCGCCTGTTTGGAAGGTCAAGCCAAGAAAGGCTAGACACTTTGGCATTTTTCTTTTCAGTGAGAGAAAAGAGAGTTGCATAGAGAGGGTAAGTAAAGGTGAGCTGTGAGAGTGCTGTAGCACGGTAGCAACGTTTAAAAAGTGCTGCAGACTTTTAAACGCTCGCTAACAATCGTGAAAGGAAGAAATACTTTTGCATACACTGAAAAATTATAATTTTCATTCAGAAATTGCTTGTAAATATCACAAAACAATTACAAAGAAATAGGCTGAATATTTTTCCCAATCAAATGGAAAAATTGAAATGGAAAAATAAATAAAATGTGCTGTGGTGAGGAGCAAAAAAACCTGTATGACAATAATTTTTTTTTAAATTGTATTTATTTATTTTTTTTGCTGGTAAAATTTTGCTGAAATTGAAATGTGAACTTATGATGGGTTTATATTTTGTGATTAGATCATTTTAACATACCTTATATGTACATATACACATATATATATATATATATATATATATACATACACACACACACACACATATATATACACACTGAACATTAAGTTATGAACGCAACACTTTTGTTTTTGCCCCCATTTCTCATGAGCTGAACTCAAAGATCTAAGACTTTTTCTATGTACACAAAAGGCCTATTTCTCTCAAATATTGTTCACAAATCTGTCTAAATCTGTGTTAGTGAGCACTTCTCCTTTGCCTAGATAATCCATCCACCTCACAGGTGTGGCATATCAAGATGCTGATTAGACAGCATGATTATTGCACAGGTGTGCTTTAGACTGGCCACAATAAAAGGCCTTTCAACAAGCACATTGCAAAGACTGCTCGATCTTGCAGGTTTGCATTGCACAACATCAGAAAGATCAGGCCCTTCCTTACACAGCATGCAGCACAATTTCTTGTCCAGTCCCTTGTCATTTCAAGACTGGACTAATGCAATGCTCTTCTAGCTGGACTTCCATCATGCACAATCAAGCCTTTACAGATGATTCAGAATCCAGTGGCACGATTGGTCTTCTGCGAACCCAAAAGAGCCCATGTCACACCTCTCTTTATCTCTCTGCACTGGCTCCCGGTTGCAGCTCACATCAAGTTCAAGACACTGATGCTTGCATATAAAACACCCACAGGCTCAACACCCACCTAGTTCCACCCTTATGACAATCTACATTTGAGATTGAGAGTGATTTTGAGCCTCTCTGTGACGGTACCACGAGGCGTCACTCACTAGCAGATCTCAGACTTCTGGAGGGGATGTAGATCCGTAATAGTGAGTGAAAGTAGGCAGGTGCTGGGCCTGTGGTTGTTCTATATGTAAGCATCAGTGTCTTGAACTTGATGCGAGCTGCAACTGGTAGCCAGTGCAAGGAGATAAAGAGATGTGTAACATGGGCTCTTTTGGGGTCGTTGAAGACCAGTCGTGCCGCTGCATTCTGAATCATTTGTAGAGGTTTGATGAAAGTCCAGCCAGAAGAGCATTGCAGTAGTCAGCCTAGAAATGACAAGGGCCTGGACAAGAAGTTGTGCAGCATGCTCTGTCAGAAAGGGCCTGATCTTTCTGATGTTGTGTAGTGCAAACCTGCAAGATCGAGCAGTCTTTGCAATGTGCTTGTTGAAGGTCAGCTGGTCATCAAAGATAACACCAAGATTTCTGATTGAAGTTGATGGGGTAATTGTTGATGAACCTAACTGAATTGTGAAGTCATGCTGTAGAGTTGGAGTGGCAGGGAAGACAAGAAGCTCAGTCTTTGCCAGGTTGAGCTGTAGGTGATGTTCTTTCATCCATGCCGAGATGTCTGCCAAGCAGCCTGAGATCCGTCCAGCTACCATTGGATCATCTGGTTGCAAAGAGAGATAGAGCTGTGTGTCATCAGCATAGCAATGGTAGGAAAAGCCATGTGACTGTATGTTGGGACCCAGTGATGTAGTGTATGTGGAGAAGAGGAGTGGTCCAAGAACCAATCCCTGGGGAACCCCAGTGTCCAATTGATGTGCTTTGGATACCTCCCCTCCACAGGCCACCCTGAAAGACCGACCAGCGAGATAGAATTCAAACCTGCAAAGTGGAATCCCAGTGATGTCCAGTGATGAGAGGGTGGACAGGAGGATCTGATGATTGAAAGTGTCAAAAGCAGCAGACAGATCCAGCAGAATGAGGACTGATGATTTGGAATCAGCTTTTGCAATTCACAGGGCTTCAGTGACTGAGAGTAACGCAGTCTCAGTTGAATGGCCACTCCTGAAACCTGACTGTTTAGTGTCCAGTTTGTTGTTCTGGGAAAGAAACAATGAGACCTGGTTGAAGAGAAATCGTTTGAGTGTTTTGGATATGAATGGAAGGAGAGAGACAGGTCTGTAGTTTTCCATAAGATAAGTGTTTAATGTAGGTTTTTTGAGCAGTGGGGTTACCCAAGCCTGCTTGAACACAGTGGGGAAGATGCCTCTGAGGAGATTTGTGTTGATAATGTGTGTGAGTGCTTGCAAGAGTGTGGGAAAGATTGCTTGAAGAAGGTGCGAGGGGATTGGGTCTAGAAGACATGTTGTAGGATGTCTGGAGAGGAGAAATAGTTTGGATACTTCCACCTCAGTGAGGGGACAGAAGGAGAAGATGGGAGTTTGAACAGTGGATCTAGTTGGTTGGAGGTCCTGTGTGGGTGGAGGTGAAAACTGACAACTTATTGTTTTAGTTTTGTCTGTGAAAAAAGTGGCAAAGTCATCAGCTGTTATAGAAGTGGTGGGAGGTGGTGGAGGGGGACAGAGGAGAGAATTAATTGAATGCTCTGAAGAGATTATCCATGTCTGGAGCACTGTTGATCTTGTTGTGAAAATGTGTGGATTTGGTAGTGTGGACTTCAGCGGAGAAAGATGAAAGCAGCGACTGATACCTACTCAGGTCGTTTAATTTGCGCCATTTTCTCTCTGCCGCTCGGAGTTGTTCACGAAGAACATCAGATAACCAGGGGTTAGAAGGGGCAGTCCGTGCTGGCCTGGAGGAGAGAGGACAAATGTCATCTAGACAAGAGGTTAAGGTAGAGCATAAAGTGTCAGTAGCTGCATTCACATCCAGAGATGAGAAATGTTTAGGTGAGGGAAGAGAGGAGGATACTACAGAGGAAAGATGTGAGGGAGAAAGGGAGAGTAGGTTTCTTCTAAAAGTAACCGGTAAGGGGGCTGGTGGCACCCGGGTAGCAAAATGTAATGTAAATTTAATGAATAAATGCTCAGAGATATGCAGTGGTTGTACCAGAATATTATCTGCAGTACAATTGCGTGTGTAAATTAAATCAAGTTGGTTTCCTGATTTGTGCATGTTAGTAGTGGTAAGGCGTTTGAGATCAAATGAAGCTAGGCGTGAATGGAAGTCTGTAGCATGGGGATGTGAGAGAAGATAAATTGTTATAGAGGGAAACTGCGGTTGCTGAGTCCTCTGGACGAATCCAGGTATCAGTCAAGCCCAAGATGCTGAGTGTGGATTGAAAAGAAAAAGCAGAAATTAAGTCTGCTTTGTTGAAAGCTGACTGACAATTCCAGAGAGCCATGGAGAAATAAAAGGTGTAGTAGAAGATGTAGAGATGGGGCGCAGGTTAGCCCCATCAACGTAATCCTGTTGCCATCTGCGTGTGATGTTAGAGCGTGGTTGAGGGACAACTGGAATGATTTGGAAACACATGATAGAGGTGGAAGGATAGAGGATAGCAAATGAGAGTGTTTGAGGGAAGATAGAAATTATACTTAAATGTGTTGCTCGGTGTTGTTGCTGGCATAAAGTCATGCAGGAAAAAGCCGTCGGTCTTTACACTCGTCTGTCTTCACACGAGGAGGATGAACGCTTCCACAGATCCTTCCGCGTCAGCACTCGGTCATTAAATAAATATACAGTCTAAGAGACTAGAGTTAAAACAGCTGTGGCCGGCTTCTGATTATCCCAGCAAATAGCCTAAAGAAGTGCTAATAGCTCAAGACAAAACTAACATTTTGCCCAAGTAGCAATGGAGACAAAAATTATTATAATAATTACTAGTAAGTGCAATCAAAAATATAAACCTCAACAAAATGCAGAATAGAAATAGGTAGGAAACAAAGTATTCCTTCCTAGCAGCAAGTAAATGATTTAAACAATAGGGTCCGTAATTATAAAGCTTCTCAAAGTGCCATTTTAGTCTTAAGTGCTGAAAGTTCATTAAATTTACTCCTACTTTCAAACTTAAGTATAAAAGCAATTTATCAAATTTCTTAAAGCTAAGAATCATTCTTACTCTCCCAGTTATTTAAGACAGCTGGATAGGTCTATCAATTGGTTAGGAGTTGCCAGTAGGGGCTTGTGATGGCACTGAGGAGACAGAGACATGCGCTGCGCAAATATTTCAGGAGAGGATTCAGAGGAAGGATGTTCTTGAAATGTTTGGCGACGAGCAGTAAATCAAACGGTTACATTTCCTCAGTTATTCAAAATGAGCAAATAACATTTACATTACCAAAGAACATCATAGCTGACTTCAGTCTAGCGCGAGTGTTATGCGTTGTACACTGTATGATGAATAAATCTCTTAATCCCTTATTTACACTGCACGCGTCTGCGGCGTGTTACAGATCCACAGCCACCGGAGCTGATCCGCCGCACCTTGGCAAGTTTCTGAAGCGCCTCTCTGTGCGACATCACTAAAGATAGGCTCTTAGTCTATTTTTGATGGATAATAACAATAATCTTCTCACTGTCGTCAAAGGCATCAGCAACAGGCGATATCTTTGACTGTCATCTTCACACTACACTATCGTCTATCGGCACCCTAAATTGGGTTGTGATGACGCTTTGTTTACTTGCCATGATGTAATCTCTTGAAAATAATTTATTGTCAAATGTGTGTTGAATGTAAACTCTATCAGGAAATTAACCATTCAATTTGAATTTATCTGAGAACATTCTTAATTAAGGAAATCTATTCAGTGATTGGTCCATGCATATTTCGTCATCCAAAATCCCATTTGTGGCACAGCAAAGTGCTGTGAATCATCTCTAAGAGTGACACTTAAGATGTAGTCCTACACTTCGCTTAAATTATTACTGAGATGATTGATAACTAACTTTTATGCACAGCTTTGAGCTAAGATTTGTTTTCACTTAAGTCAATTCTTAGCAGTGTTCTTGAGAGTAATTCTTAGAGACTTGATAAATTCAGGCCCAGATCTACGAACAAGTATTACAAAAAGTACAAGCTGCCATCCGTCTCTTCTGGTGACTAATCGGCTTCTTCCACTTTACCACTTTATTAGGTACACCTGTTCAATTGCTTGGTAACACAAATTGCTAATCAGCCAATCACATGGCAGCAACTCAATGCATTTAGGCATCTAGATGTGGTGAAGACGACTTGCTGAAGTTCAAACCAAGCATCAGAATGGAGAAGAAAGGGGATTTAAGTAACTTTGAATGTAGAATGGTTGTTGGTGCCAGACAGGCTGGTCTGAGTATTTCAAAAACTGCTGATCTACTGGGATTTTCACACACAACTATCTCTAGGGTTTACAGAGAATGGTCCGAAAAAGATAAAATATCCAGTGAGCGGCAGTTATGTGGACGAAAATGCCTTGTTAATGTCAGAGTTCAGAGTAGAATGGACAGACTGGTTTGAGATGATAGAAAGGCAACAGTAACTCAAATAACCACTCGTTACAACCAAGGTATGCAGAATACCATCTCTGAACACACAACATTTCGAACCCTGAAGCAGATGGTCTGCAGCAGGATAATGCACCATGTCACAAAGCTCAAATCATCTCAGACTGGTTTCTTGAACATGAACATGAGTTCACTTTACTCAAATAGCCTCCACAGTCACCAGATCTCAATCCAATAGAACAACTTTGGGATTTGCATCATGGATGTGCAGCCGACACATTTGAAGCAACTGCGTGATACTATCATGTCAATATGTACCAAAATCTTTGAGGAAAGTTTCAAACACCTTTTTGAATCTATGGCATGAAGAATTAAGGCAGTTCTGAAGGCAAAACGGGGTTCAACCCGGTACTAACAAGGTGTACCTAATAAAGTGGCCAGTGAGTGTATGTATGTATTCATGTATGTACAGTATCTCACAGAAGTGAGTACACCCCTCACATTTTTGTAAATATTGTATTATATTTTCATGTGACAATGCTGAATAAATAACACTTTGCTACAATGTAAAGTAGTGAGTGTACAGCTTGTATAACAGTGTAAATTTGCTGCCCTCTCAAAATAACTCAACAAAAAGTGTCAATATTTTGTGTGAGCACCATTATTTTCCAGCACTGCCTTAACCCTCTTGGGCATGGAGTTCACCAGAGCTTCACATGTTGCAACTGAAGTCCTCTTCCACTCCTCCATGATGACATCACGGAGCTGGTGGATGACAGAGACGTTACGCTCCTCCTCCTTCCGTTTGAGGATGCCCCACAGGTGCTCAATTGACCCTTACTGTATAAACAAGTATGATTTTGTAAAGTATTTTTTAAGATTAATCTCAGAACCGACACTTTGTACATATCATAGTAATATTGCTTTTTAATATTTGTTTACATTAGCATATTTTGAGAATAATAAAATAAAACATATTTCAATTATATTATACTATACCTTTTAACTTTATATAAACGTTATATTATTTTTTTATTTTATATTAATTAATTTATTCCATTGTTAATTTTATTTTAAATTTTGTATACATTTTATATTAAAAAAAATATATTACATTTATATTTTTATTTCTTTTTTTTCATAGCATTGCATATATTCATACTGTGATGCTGCTACATTATAACAAATATTTATCTGATTTCATTTCAATGTCAAAATGTTTTGAGAATAATTTCAAAACAGGCATTTTACAAAAGGAACTTGTACCATCAAGAGATTTGTGTTGTTATGTTGTTAACTTAACATATTTTGTGAAAATTCCAAACAATAAAATATTTTGGTGATCATTATACTTTTATTGAGTCCCAAACATGACATGCCGGCGATAAATTGACCACAATTTAAGATTCCATTTCCATGACATGGCTACAGTTTAACCTAATTTATATAAGTGAACAAATCTAGCATGCTGTGATAAAAAATAAAAATAAAAAAGTGTCCATGATTGAATAAATGATGTAAACAAATTCCTAATAAAAAATAAATAACTGTCTACTTTAATGTGTGGAAAACAGAAGCTTGAATATTCTTCATAACATATCCTTTTGTGTTCTACAGAGAAATAAAGTCATACGTGTTTGGAACGACAAGAAGGTGAGTAAATGATGCCTGAACTTCCAACCCTTTTGTACTGGGTACAAACAAGGCCATTGATTACTCATCCACAATGAAGTTGTTTTCCATTTATCCAGCAGCCCCTTCCTTCCATTTTCTCTCCCTACTTGTTAACATTTGGCAAAATAAGTAGATCCACATTTAGTTAATGATCACCCGCCATGCAAATTGGCTGTTTTGATATTTAGATGATGACTTTTCGGCTGTTTATTTACCTTCCCATATCTCCCTCGGGTGCTGTATGCTAATTTTATTCATTTCTCTGTCCTGAAAATTAGAGCAGGAAGGAAACAGTGAGCAAACAAAAAGCAAAGAGAAGATACTGTTCAAAGACAAGGGCCGATAGGAACCGAACGCACACTCGTACAGAAGCAGAGCATAATAGTTTAGCTGGATGTGAACTTGCTGTCTAAAGAGATAGGGAGGTTGTCACATCAATTGGACACGGCAGAGTTCAGTGCATACAGATCCTGTTATTGCGCTCGCGGTGGGCTGTGAGGAATGCTACCGAAAGTAATGTGGGACCGAGACCTGATGCTCACTGGCCCACGTGAGTGATAATTTGGCTGAGGAAATGATTCAGGGCATGACAGAACTCACAAGTTTGACGTTCCTCTGCTAATACATGCAGCTCTGGGGTGTTGGTTTATTTCTGTAAGTGGGTGAGTTTCTCTACTGTTACATTGGGTTTATTTACTCCAGGAGATGTTTACGATTGTGCGGAATCTGATGAATGAACTAATGAACGAGACAAATACCTGTCTGTCAGGAAATATGGACAAACAAGGGTGTAGTTTGTATGGCCCTAGTGCCTCAGAACAGTATTGGAAAGGTAATGATTGTTCCCGAACAGGTTTCCTTTCATCTGAAATTGTTTGGAAAAAGAGGGAGCCCCAGCTTTTTTATAGAGCCAGATGTTGACATGCTGGGTTGTGAAAATAAACAAAGGTTAAAAGCACCACAGTGTTTACATATACCCATAACAGAAATAAAACATATCGTATTTTAATGGCAGGTCTCAAGGTAGCCTGGGGAGGGGAGTTATCCACAGAACATCAACTGGTCACTGGGGTTCCTCAGGGATCGTTTATTGGACCCCTCCTCTTCTCCACATACACTGCATCACTAGGTCCCATCATTCAAGCTACATGATATCTCCTACCATTGCTATGCTGATGACACACATCTCTATCTCTCATTTTGACCAGATGATCCAACGATAGCTGCACGGATCTCAGGCTGCCTGGCGGACATCTCAGCGTGGATGAAAGAAAATCACCTACAGCCCAACCTGGCAAAGATTGAGCTTCTTGTCTTCCCTGCCACTCTAATTCTACAGCATGATTTCACCATCCAGCTAGATTCTTCTACAATTACCCAATCAAGTTCAGTCTTTCAAAGACGACATTGCATAAACTGCTCGATCTTGCCAGTTTGCTTTGCACAACATCAGAAAGATCAGGTCCTTCATTACACAGCATGCAGCACAACTTCTTTTCCAGGCCCTTGTCATTTCAAGACTGGTCTACTGCAATGCTCTTCTAGCTAGACTTCCATCAAACTCAATCAAACATTTACAGATGATTCAGAATGCAGCTGCACGACTGGTCTTCAGCGAACCCAAAAGAGCCCATGTTACACCTCTCTTTATCTCCCTGAACTGGCTCCCGGTTGCAACTTGCATCAAGCTTAAGACACTGATGCTTGCATATGGAACAGCCATAGTTTCAGCACCCTCCTACTTTCACTCACTTTTAAAAATCTACATCCCCTCAAGAAGTCTGAGATCTGCGCGGCGGCGACCTGTGGTGAATCACTCTCCAGAACATTCTCTTTCACCGTTCCTGGCTGGTGGAATTAACTTCCCACCCTCATCTGGAATGCTGAATCCCTGACAATTTTCAAGCCACACCTGAAAATTTGTCTCTTTCATCATCACATGACTTCATCTTAAAAAATAAAAAAATGTCACTCTCTTTCCTTAACTTTGCTCTCTTTCCCTTAACCTCTCACTGTCTACCTGGGATTTGCTCTGAACAATTCCTAGAACTTTCTATTACAAGCACTTCCTGTGTCTGTTTGCCTCTTTATAATGTATTAACACTTATTGTATTCCTCAATTCTAATTTGCTTTGGATAAAAGCATCTGCTAAATTTACATTTACATTTAGTCATTTAGCAGGCGCTTTTATCCAAAGCGATTTACAATTGGGGAGTACATAAAGCGATTAATCTTGAAGAGGCAAACAGACAGAGGAAGTGCCAATAACACCAAGTCTCAGGCATTGTTCAAATAAGTACAAGCTAGCGAGGGAAGGAGAGAAAGATAAAGAGAAAGATGAAGATTTTGAAAAAGTGAAATAATAATATATATATATTTTTTTAAGCAATCAAGTAGAGTTGAAAGAGATGAGTTTTCAGTTGTTGCTTGAAATTTGACAGGAATCCAGCATTCCGGATGGGGTGGGAAGATCATTCCACCGGCCAGGAATGGTGAAAAGAATGTTCTGGAGAGTGATTTTGAGCCTCTCTGTGATGGTACCACGTCGCTCACTAGCAGATCTCAGACTTCTGGAGGGTGTAAATTTGTAATAGTGAGTGGAAGTAGGTGGGTGCTGAGCCTGTGGTTGTTCTATATGCAAGCATCAGTGTCTTGAACTGAATGCGAGCTGCAACTGGTAGCCAGTGAAAGGACACAAAGAGAGGTGTAACTTGGGCTAATTGAAGACCAGCCGTGCCGCTGCATTCTGAATCATTTGTAGAGGTTTGATTGTGTTTGATGGAAGTCCAGCTAGAAGAGCATTGCAGTAGTCCAGTCTAGAAATGACAAGGGCCTGGACAAGAAGTTGTGCAGCATGCTCTGTCAGAAAGGGCCTGATCTTTCTGATGTTGTGCAATGCAAACCTGCAAGATCGAGCAGTCTTTGCAATGTGCTCTTTGAAGGTCAGCTGGTCATCGAAGATTACACCAAGATTTCTGACCGAAGCTGATGGGGTAATTGTTGATGAACCTAACTGAATCGTGAAATCATGCTGTAGAGTTGGAGTTGCAGGGAAGACAAGAAGCTCAGTCTTTGCCAGGTTGAGCTGTAGATGGTGTTCTTTCATCCATGCCGAGATGTCCGCCAGGCCGCCTGAGATCCGTGCAGCTACCGTTGGATCATCTGGTCGAAATGAGAGATAGAGCTGTGTGTCATCAGCATAGAAATGGTAGGAGAAGCCATGTGCCTGTATGATGGGAGCCAGCGATGTAGTGAATGTGGAGAAGAGGAGGGGTCCAAGAACCGATCTCTGGGGAACCCCAGTGACCAATTTATGTGCTTTGGATACCTCCCCTCCCCAGGCCACCCTGAAAGACCGACCAGTGAGATAGGATTCAAACCAGCGAAGTGGAATCCCAGTGATGAGAGGGTGGACAGGAGGATCTGATGATTGAAAGTGTCAAAAGCAGCAGACAGATCCAGCAGAATGAGGACTGATGATTTGGAATCGGCTTTTGCAATTCGCAGGGCTTCAGTGACCGATAGTAGCGCAGTCTCAGTTGAATGGCCACTCCTGAAACCTGACTGTTTAGCGTCCAGTTTGTTGTTCTATGAAAGAAACAATGAGACCTGGTTGAAGACAACTCGTTCGAGTGTTTTGGCTATGAATGGAAGGAGAGAGACAGGTCTGTAGTTTTCTATAAGAGTAGTGTTTAATGTAGGTTTTTTGAGCAGTGGGGTTACCCGAGCCTGCTTGAATGCAGTGGGGAAGATGCCTGTGAGGAGAGATGTGTTGATGATGTGTGTGAGTGCTGGTAAGAGTGCGGGAGAGATTGCTTGAAGAAGGTGCGAGGGTATTGGATCAAGAGGACATGTTGTAGGATGGCTGGAGAGGAGAAGCTTGGATACTTCCGCCTCAGTGAGGGGACAGAAGGAGAAGATGGGAGTTTGAGCAGTGGATCTAGTTGGTTGGGGGTCCTGTGTGAGTGGAGGTAAAAACTGACTACTGATTGTTTTAGTTTTGTTTGTAAAAAAAGTTGCAAAGTCATCAGCTGTTATAGACGTGGTGGGAGGTGGTGAAGGGGGACAGAGGAGATAATTAAAGGTTCTGAAGAGTTTACGCATATCTGGAGCATTGTTGCTCTTGTTATGGAAATGTGACGATTTGGCAGTGTGGACTTCAGCGGAGAAAGATGAAAGAAACGATTGATACATACTCAGGTCCGACGGCTCGTTTGATTTTCACCATTTTCTCTCTGCCGCTCGGAGTCTGGTCCATTGTTCACGAAGAACATCAGATAACCAGGGGTTAGAAGGGGCAGTCCGTGCTGGCCTGGAGGAGAGAGGACAAATGTCGTCTAGACAAGTGGTTAAAGTAGAGCATAAAGTATCAGTAGCAGTATTCACATCCAGAGATGAGAAATGTGTAGGTGAGGGAAGAGAGGAGGATACTACAGAGGAAAGATGTGAGGGAGAAAGGGAGCGTAGGTTTCGTTAAAGGTAACTGGTAAGGGGATTGGTGGCACCCGGGTAGCAAAGTGTAATGTGAATTTAATGAAGAAATGCTCAGAGATATGTAGCGGTTGTACCAGAATGTTATCTGCAGTACAATCGCGTGTGTAAATTAAATCAAGTTGGTTGCCTGATTTGTGAGTGCTAGTAGTGGTAAGGCGTTTGAGATCAAATGAAGCTAAGAGCGAATGAAAGTCTGTAGCATAAGGCTTTTCTAGATGAATGTTGAAATCGCCAAAAACTAAGAGTGGAGTTCCATCCTCCATGAAAGAGGACAGCAACACATCCAGCTCCATTTGGCCAGGGGGACGGTAGATTACCACAATCTGGAGTTTTATAGGAGCCATTACAGTAATCGCATGAGATTCAAATGAGTTGTAAATGAATAAATGTAAATGTATCTAAATCAAGTTGTGGAGTTTGCGTGTTTGTATTACAAACATCAACCAACAATTTTACACGCTGCAGTTTTCAACTTAAAACAGGCTTTTTAAGCATTTTGGCCATTCATTTACAAAACAATGACATTTTGGGAGCCTGGAAATTCAAACATTTGAAAACAGTTTTTGAAGTGTAAGTTATTGAAAACAATACTGTTATTTTCTTAACAGTATTGTGGTGATAAACTGCAAATTTGTAAAAAAAAAAGGTGATGTGTGTGTATTGCATGTTCAGTCTATATGTACGCATAGTGTTTCTTTACAAAGTAACATCGCTATCTACTGGTCTGCAATGAATAATACATTGATTTTAGTCGTTTAGAGAATTAGTGAATGGGGATTGTTTTGACGATGATGTCATCTGTACATGAAAAAAGAAAAAGTGCACAATGAAAAACTTTTCCATTTTCATTAACATAGTTGTCATGTATACATACCTTTAGTTTGAAGATAATGTTTTAGATGACCAAAATGAAATGTTTTGGAAACATTGAATATACCTACTCAAGTGGTTTTACTTTACGTAGCCTCAACATGTCAACATGCAATACCATTTTTACTATGATAACAAAAGCTGGCCAAACTGCAACATCTGTGGAATATTTTAATCAATCTTTATAATGAAATTAAACATTTAAAAATAAAGTGGAAAAGTAGAATGTATGTATCGTATATGTATCATATGTGTCAGAGCAAATTTTTTTTAATAAAATAATGCACATACAGTTTCATGGCCGGTAAAAAATATTTGTGACTGGTACATTTTCTATATTTTACCTGGTGTGGCAAAATTTTAGGCCCTGCATATAGTTAAGGTAATTTAATTTTTAGTAGTTACATGAAATTACTATAGTAATACGTAAATTATGCATAAGTAACTAAACCAAACCAAACCCTAATCTTAAGTACATGCAGTTCATTACTATTACTCAGTCCTTATTTGTGTAATTACCCTTAAAAATCCCCTTAAAGGTGGCATATCATGAAAATCTGATTTTTCCATGTATAAGTGCTATAATCGGTTCCTGGTGCATCTATCAACCGAATAATGAAAAAGAACAACCCAGTTTTTATTTATTAATTTTTTTTGGTAAGCCTTTCTCTGCAAGCTTGTGAAAAAATTTGAGTATCATATTTCGCTCGTATTATCTTATTAAAATATTACTGCCGAAGCACACTTTTCAGAGAATATAAATAAAGTGTACAAACAGAAAACTAAACTATTTTGCATTATGGCTAATTTGTGGCATATTTGTATGAATTTGAATACAATTATTTGTTCAAAGTTTTAATGCGATTCTGTAAAAATGACCACCAATTGTAAAATAGTTAATACATTGCCATGAGAGTTTGTTGTGGCCATTGAGGTGAGATCTCATCATATCTAAAATGTCTGTTTATTTGAAAAACAATACACCTAAAGCACAATCTGAGCATATCAAAAACTCATTCTTTTTGCCACTGTTTTGAAGTAACCTTTTACATGGACACATGGATCAAAAGCAAATAAGCAAGTGCACACTTTTGTAGAGATTCACTAGATACTATAGAGAGAGAGAGAGAGAGAGAAATCTATTTATTTCTGGGAAACCAAAAGTAAAGGCTGTTTTCTCGGAGTAAAGCTGTGGTACCCTTGAAGGAGCAAAATAATTACTTTGGTCAAAACAAAAGACGAGGACGTGAATTTACTGAACTCAAATGAAAGCTCAGCTGGGCCGTAAACATCAACTGTTTTGCGTTTTCCTTTCCTTTTGATACATTTTCTGTGTACTAGGCACTGAAGCTCGATTAACTCATTTTAACAAAACATTAATTGTCATTGTTGTTATTCATTATTTTGTAAAAGAATACATACAATCTGTGTTCATAAATAAAAGTAGACTTCTGCTGTGAAAACATTAGAGGCTTTTTTGATAGCATTTGCTGTGAAGCTCTTATTTTTGGTTGTTTCTTTAACTATGGATAAGTTTGTCTTTCACTCTTTCACTAATTTATTTAATTTTTCCACTAATAATTTTGAACACAAAACACACATAACTCGCCTAAAGTTAATACTTGCTTCAAGTTTAGTTATTTATTTTCAGGAACCAAATATTCATCTTGCTAAATATCAGCCTTGCTCAGACAAATGCTATTTTATATAATATCCATTATATTTCTTGAAGTTGTAACCATGAATATGTAAATACTCTTGCATTATGTGTGATTTTAATGATCTCAGAAAACATAAAACTGACTGTAATGTGTTTATTGGTTGATTAATTGATAGTGAGGGTAGATTGGGCTCCATGTTTGAGCTAATGACTGATATTTTTCAATGTAATCTGTAATGGATCATGTTGAAGGCTCTATTAGACTGTCAGAGCAGAGATTTCAGATCCAGAGATTTACTCTAAGTCCTGTTTCTAACCGTCTGACCTCTGACCTTTAACCTCATACTAAACATCACAGCCAGAAGGTCAGATGAAACGGAGGGTATCCTTAAAGTAGTTTCTGTACACTTTCACAGTAGTCAATTAAAGAAGCATTATGAGTAATGTTTTTACAACGTTGCATTTTTGTTGCAGTTAGGTTTTAATGCAGTATTTTTTCGAAAATAATCCAGAAATCACACCTAAATGTGTACAAATTGTGTAACCAAAACATAATTTACATATTTAGAGAACTAAATAACCGACCAGCAGTCACAAAACATTGCATTTTGATTGCAGTCAGTTTACAATGCACAATATATATTTGACCAAACATAATTTACATATTCAGAGAACTAAATAAATAACTGCCCAGCAAGCAAAAAAATAAAAGTATTTTACATCATTGCATTTTCATTACAGTTAGGTTAAAATGCAGTATAAATAAATAAACAATTGTAAACATTGTTTAACTAAAATATTATTTAGATATTTGGACAACTAAAATGATTGATAAAAAGATGCAATTTAAAAAAAAGTTATGTTTTAGTCACAACTATGTCTTAATTTAATTATCAAAAATAACATCAATATAATATTTTTTAGTTCACTACAAAACCAAAAATCTGACACAACTGCAGAATTTATAGAAGTTTTTTTTTTTAAACAGCTGTGGAGAATGCAAACTTGTTTTTAGAATAAAAGCTTGATCTGAACATGGAAAAACAACTGTTTTATGTAAATGTGGTTAATGTGACATATTGCAAGAGCAAAATATAATGGGAACATTTACATGATTAATTTTGCAGCATAATTGAGACAATATGGAAATGTTATGTATACCCATGATATTTCTTGAAGTTGTAACCATGGATATGTAAATATTCTGGTGTATTATGTGCAACAAAGCACACAGTATTTTTTTACAACATTGCATTTGCAAGTTACATTACAATAATGTTTTTTGGTGTTTTTTTTATACAAAAACAAAATGTTTGTGGAACATTTTGTTTGTTGTTTTTGTTCCAAATAGCTGTGGATAATGTTTGTTTATTTGTTTGCTTAGAATAAAACAATAATCTGAAAATGGAACAAAAAAGAAATATATATTGTGCAACATTTTTTTTATGTAAACGTGGTGCAACATACTGCAAGGGCATATTTAAATATAATGCATGCAGGAAAATTATTGTCTTTCAGGTTTATTGAGACATTGTAGAAGCTGAATATGTCTGTAGTTCTCAGAAACAGATAAGGGCTTTTACCTTTATGTCTGGTGTGCAGTGCTAAAACTCACAAAGGGAGTAACGCTCACTCACACACACTCTCACACTCTCACACACTCACACACACACACACACACACACACACACACAGTTACAAAACGTCAATACGCCAAGCCTCCAGGGAAGTGAAGTCACTTGGGTGAATTTAGCCGTCTCTCTGGGAGAAGATCCAGAGACAGTAGCTGGAACTAGTTCATAAAGAGTCCCTGACTGAAAGTCCTTCACTCTGTTTGGCTCTAATGTTTGCGTGTTTCTTATAAACTTCTGATTCCACTAGAGACTTGCACATTTGTTCGGCGAGTACAGGTCCAAATCATTACAGGCTCAGATACGGATAGCTGAACATGAATTACAGTGAAAATGCTTGAAATTGTAACAGTATGTGGTATAACAGTTCGTAAGGCTGTTTCTGTACAGCGGGAAAATGTTCCTGATAATAGACCGTGTTCGTAGATCACAGCTGATGTCTTGCTTCAGGCCTATTCATGTGGAGTGCCGTTTTTTCTCGTATTTAAGAAACTATCTCCATTTCTTCAGCACTGCAAAGTGTTATTTTTTTTGGGCAAAGTGCCCAAAAATAATATATAAATATTTTTTTATTATTAATTTATTTGGAGTACTTTAATGGAAAAAAATCACGCTAAATGTATTTATTTATTTAACCCTTTTGTCACATAAAACTGATATAATTTTTGCATGGGACATGATTAATCGCATACAAAATAAAAGTTAGCGTTTACATAATATATGTGACCAATGACCACAAAACCAGTCATAAGTTGCTGGGATATATTTGTAGCAATAGCCAAAAATACATTGTATGGGGCAAAATTATAGATTTTTCTTTTATGCCAAAAATCATTAGGACATTAAGTAAAAATCATGTTCCATGAAGATATTTAGTAAATTTCCTACCATAAATATATCAAAACATATTTTTGACTAGTGATATGCATTTCTAAGAACTTCATTTGGACAACTTTAAAGGTGATTTTCTCTATGTTTAGAGTTTTTTTGCACCCTCGTATTCCAGATTTTCAAATATTGTCCTATCCAATATACCAAATATTGTCATATCCTAACAAATAATACATCAATGGAAAGATTATTTATCCAGCTATCAGATGATGTATAAATCTCAATTTAGACATAAGTGTGTGTTCTGTGTCTATTTATTATTTATATATAAATATACACAAATACAGTATACCGTATATGAAACAAATATTTGCATGTATACATGTCTATATTTATATTCATACAATTTATATTATAAATAAATATATTTAATAAATAAACATTTACATTTCAGAAAAAAATTATATACACATACATATACATAATAAATATACACAGTACAGATACATATATTATGTAAACAAAAAACTTTAATTAATTAATTAATCATTTGACAGCACTAATATTTAGCGGATAGTGCTGGTAAAATTACTTACAAATTGTGATCCATTACTGATTACAAATTACATTACGAAAATGTAAGGTAGTAATGCGATATGTTGGATTACACAGATTAGATAATGTATTTTGACTACTTTTTGGATTACTTTTATATTACTTTTGACTCAGTTTGTAATAAATATATATTTTTTTTTTATCAACACCGTGAAGTGCATTGCACATTATAATATGCCAAAGTTTCCCAAACTAGACATCCTAATTAAACTAATTTAAGGAAAAGTAAAATTCTATTTTAAGAGAGAGAGAAAGGCGAATAAAATATTAATAATTTACTGCCATTTTGTAAATCATGTAAATCACATTTGTAATCATGTAATCTATAAAAAAGTAACTGTTTTCTGATTATGAGCACCTCAAAATGTAACAATCTAATAGCAAGTGCCTAATTTTCAGAATCCGATTATGTAATCCAGATTACATGTAATCATTTACTACCCAGCACTGTTAGCAGAATGTCCATGCTTCTCTTTCTGTAATTATACCCTTAATTTATATATAAATTAAATTTAAATTATATAGATGTGTATAATATATATATATATATATATTAGTGGTGGGCATAGATTAATTTTTTTAATCTAGATTAATCTTGGAATTAATCTAGATTCATCTAGATTAAAATGGCTCATTTGAATTCTGCGAAGGCATTCAGAATATGTGTGCTACCCAAATAATGACTAAAAGTAAGTCTTTGAGAACGGGTTTCTCAAGCCAGGTGGCGCATTAGACCAGGGGCTCATCTCCTGTTTCCAAAATGCATCACAAACTTTAATCTCTTCCCGTCCCAATCCCACGAAAAACTGGGGAAAATCCGTTCCACTCCCGGAAGAATGACTCCCATTCCCTCCCACTCCCGTGTTGTTTTTTTTTGTTTTTTTGCCGATAACTGTCAATTACAGTAAAAATATAGTACAGATCACAGCGTGCCCACCTTATTAGTTGAATAAAAACCCAAAATGTCGTTTTTTGTTATTATATTGAACTGAAAGCCATCTTATGCACAGTGTTGCACAGATTAAATTTCATGTAAATCATCCATGCTAACACACACGTCTTCTATTTTTATTTTTTTGACATTTCACTCTCTATAGATATATTTTTCAATTTTCGAGTTTCGAAGTTTCTCGCTCAAGTTTACATGAGACCTAAAGCGCATCCTGTTTGCTTAAAAGCACAACGTTTCGTTGTTATTCTGAGTGCACACAAATAAACGTAGAGTCTTTACAGATTCGAAAGATGTATTCGGCTACTTTTATCTGTATGACCAAAAATGACGGAGATTTTAAGAGCAAGTGAGCGCACCGGAGCCTGTCCTGCAGCAAACGCGCTTCCACACAAACACTTCAATAGCGCACATTTCTCTAGGTTAACATCATATTGAGCGGCCATGTAAAGTTGCTACTACATACATCTTTCAGATGAAAAGCCATATTTGAGGTTGATGAATGATAGGTGAGCGTTTGGATGTCCTGCCCGATTGTATTACCACATAGACCAGCCGTTAACAATCTGTCCATCACGGACTGCGAGCCTCTAGTTCGAAGACTCGTTCTCGCCTCCTACAGTGCAATTCGGCTAGGTATACATCCGCGCTAAAATATCAGGGTGAAAGTCATCATAGCTTGCGTAGTATAGACCCAGCTCCCAACCCAACTTTGAGAATAGATTAACGGCGATATTTTTTTTAGCGCCCGATAAGAGTCTCACGTTAACGCAGCACGTTAACACCGATAACGGCCCACCACTAATATATATATATATATATATATATATATATAAATAATAAATTAAATAATTTACTCACACTTCCGTCATTTCAAACCTGTAGGTATTTTGTTTTCTCCGTAGTACATAAAAGCAGATATTTAGCAGAATGTCCATGCTTCTCTTTTCCATACAATATAAAGTTATGGTGACTGGACCCAAAATTACTTTTTTAAATTTCTATTCTTTTACTTAAAATATGTCACATAACTGAAGTAAAATTGTTCTTAATCTGGCTTTATTGGGTCTTCAGACTCACATGTTGTTGTTTTGGGTTATTAAAGGCATAGTTCACACAAAATCAAAACTCCTTTTATAAATTAATTCATTGATTTACCCTTCTGTCGTTCTACAACTGTATGTCTTTATTGTTTCTGTAGAACACAAAAGAAGATATTTAGCAGAATGTCCATGCTTCTCTTTTCCATATAATGAAAATTAATGGGAACTGGAGCTGCCAAGATCTAAAATGGAATGTTTTATATTTTATATTCATTATAATGCGAAAAAGATGTCAAATTACTAAAGATAAATTTACCTAATAGCATTTTCAGATCGACATGTTTTGTTGCAATGTTTATTTGTAATTTTTTTTATATTGCCTTATGTTTTATACAGGAAAGGAAATATTATAAAGGTCTGAAATTACATAAGAGTGAGTAAATATAGACAATATTTAGATTTTTCAGTGAACTACTCATTTACCATTTCAACTAATAAATAAATATTTCTCAAAACCTTTTTCAGTTCTAACTGTCACCTTATATTTTAAGATTAACTCCACATATTCAGCATTTTGGCAGCGAATTCTCATTAACTAAACATCTGTTATCATACACATTTGTCTGTTGACTTGGGATTTGTCGTCGACCTATCCATATCCCAAAAATCAATATCAATACTGTAGTAAGTCAGAGATAAATAGGCGGGGATTTGGAGGCGGTGTTGTGAATGGTGTTTGTTTAGTAATCTCTTTCCACAGGGCTTCTGAGTGAAAGCAGATAGCGCATCTAATGATCTGCAGCACTGTGGAGTCTCTCAAGCCTCCTGTGAACCCATCTCTTGCACAGTCTCTCAAAGGCAGATGAATCCCACCCTTATCTCCTCGCCGCACGGCCAGATACACGCTGATTGAGAAAGATCCCAGTTGTCTTGGCTGCTGGAGTGTCTGTGTTTGGGGAGGGCGGATGGCAAATGGGCCGAGAGAAGAGAGCCAACAGGTACTGCATCACACCGACACTACAAATTAGATTCAGCCACAAGGGGAGGGGAAGGAAGAGTCGTCCGAAGAGCGAAATTAAACACGCGTTAACTGTAGATTGAGTCTTGGCTGTGATAAAGTCCTTTCCAGATAGCAATCTGGAAGACGACCTTCTTTGAGGTCAAGCAATCCCATCATGCTTTGTGGTATGGGACAAATAAGAGAGGCCGGGAAAAAGTAGAAACATGGTTCAGACCTTGAAAAGGTCTATTAAGTCAGAATCCTATTAAGTCAGACCATAACTCTTGAAAAGAAAACCTTAAAACTCTAATTTCTCTGAAAAAGAAAGAAATAACATGAAATCAACTTAATCATTATATATATATATATATATATATATATATATACATTGCCTTCCGAAATTATTCATACACCTTCTAATTTTTGTTATGTTGCTGCCTTATGTTAAACTGCTTTAAATTCCTTTTTTCAACAACAACTACACTCCATGCACCATACTGACAAAGCAAAAAAGCTGAATTGTCACAACATCATAAATGTATTAAAAATAAAAATAAAAACTGAAATAAGAACATATTACATTAGATACAATTGATAGATTTTGTAACTAAATATTAGTCACTAAATATTTAGCTGAAGCACCATTGCAGCCTCAAGACTTTTTTGTTTATTGCGACAAGCTTTTCTCATCAGCATTTGTCAATTATCTGCTATTCTTCTCCTCACCTCTCAAGCTCTGTCAGGTTGGATAGGGCAGATGCACATTTTCAGGTTTCTCCAGGAATATTTGACTGGGTTCAAGTTCAGGCTGTCCTGATGTAAGGTGAACCTTCTGCCCCGTCTGAGGTTGTTTGAAACTTCTCCCATTAAGGGTAACAGAGACTACATGCTTTTGTGAACCGTCAATGCTGCAGATTTCATTTTATTTTGTCTGAACTTGTGGCTTGACGCAAACCTGTTTCTGAGTTCTACAGACTGTTCTTTTGACCGCAGGGCTTGGTTTTTGCTCTGATATACATTATCAGCTGTTGAATCTTTTATTAAGACGTGTGTGCCTTTTCAAATCATACCCATTAAATTGAATTTGCCACAGGTTACTTTCACTCAAAGTCTAGTAACATATACAAGCAATATAAATGCTCTTAAATTTTATTGAATTTGTTTATAATAAATTGCACTAAATTAAACAGCATTATAAATAATAACTTTTGTATTTAGTCAGAAATCCTGGTTAAATTCTGTCATTTTGCAAGGGAAGAAACCTATTAAATGAACACAATCACTCCTTTTTTTTATTGACAGCAGACTCAATTTTCTCCCATTGTGCAATTTTACTGCTTTTATATCGAGCCTCTGTTATTTCTACAGGAAAAAGCCATTTGCAAATGCAGTCCCTTGCTGTTTCTTAGAGCAGTTTGTGCTGATCAGTGAATCTTTAGAGAAACTGACTTTTTGACTTTTAGTTTTTAGCTATGATTCGCTTCCAAATGCAGTGACCTTTTCTTTTCCTCATCACCACATGACCGCTTTCTATCAGTCGACCTTCTTTCTATCGTCAGCATATATGGAATTGCTTATGCAATAACGCAGCCCTCAATACGAGTGCATAATTACACTAATTCTAATCATTACAGACCAATTTTCTTCCAGGGCGAGAGTCCGGAATAGTGGCTCTTAAATATTTCAGATTTCACAATTAAACATCAATAAGACCGACTGAGCCGCTGGTGTCAGTTCTGGTTGAGAGATATAATGGTAAATGTCTGGATCGATGCCTGCTTTCATATGAGGTTGATATCCGTCACAGCAGATGGATTTTGACGTGTCTCTCTCTGCATACGGTCCCGGCACAGACTGCAGAATTAGTAGCGTCATAACAGACATTTAGGCGGGATCCCTGCAGAGAAACGCTGGGGCGATCATGCGTTCGCTTCTTACGTCAAGTGTGTTTTTTTAGACGTTAGGGAGCGGAGGATGCTCTGCTTCACATAGGCCTACATTATGTGTTAAACTCAAGAGCGGGGAAAAACAACTTGCAAGTGTCATGCAATAAATTATCAGCACCTAGATGTGCTTTAGGGCTGCACTGTGTGAATAACATTAAGTTATTAGGCTTGCATGTTGTTATTTTTTTATACATTTCCAATTCCACCCCAAAAACAAGTTGGTATAAAGAAAATGGCTTTTTCAGCTATCGTGTAACAACCATTAGACTGTTTGCAATTTTATTTTATACTTTATATTTCTGTTTATATATATATTATAATTTTTTGTTTAGCATAAAGGAAATGCAATGCAAAAAAAAAATAGGCCTAATGTGATATATGGCTGCTGACGAAGAGGAGGGTGGATGTTCGACCGAGGCCTGGAATTAAACCCCGGGGCCCAGCGGCTCGAAACTCAGTACGAGGGTACACCTAGACGGCCCCTCTCCGACGAGACCACCCCGAGTCGATATCCCCCCGGAAGGCGGAGTAATAATTTACAATTAAAATAATATATTTGAAATTATAAAATATACAAAAAAAATAGCTTTATGGTAAAAGCAACTGAGGTGTAAAATGTGGGTAAACCTTCCGAAAATAATGTCAAATAACAAAAATGTATATATTTATTTATTATAATATTTCTTAGATAATGTGATTATGTATTCATATTTATGTCTGATAAATATGTTTTAAACCTATTATTATTATTATTATTATTATATAATGCAATAATGTAGTGTAAAATCAGAACAAAACATTGAAAATAAGCTTTGCTTTCTGTTTTATTTTTATATAATAAACTAAAAAATAGATAGACAGACAGACAGACAGACAGACAGACAGACAGAGAGACAGAGAGACAGACAGGCAGGCAGGCAGACAGACAGACAAGACAGACAGACAGACAGACAGACAGACAGAGAGAGAGACAGACAGAGAGACAGACAGAGAGACAGACAGACAGACAGACAGGCAGGCAGGCAGACAGGCAGGCAGGCAGACAGACATACAAGACAGACAGACAGACAGACAGACAGAGAGAGAGAGAGACAGACAGACAGAGACAGACAGACAGACAGACAGACAGACAGACAGACAGACAGACAGAGAGACAGAGAGACATACAAGACAGACAGACAGACAGACAGACAGATGACAGACAGACAGACAGACAGACAGACAGACAGACAGACAGACAGACAGAGAGAGAGACAGACAGAGAGAGACAGACAGAGAGACAGACAGACAGACAGACAGACAGGCAGACAGACAGGCAGGCAGGCAGACAGACATACAAGACAGACAAGACAGACAGACAGACAGACAGATAGAGAGTCTATATATTGATATAAATGATTTACAAATAAAATATACTGTATTTTCAACTTTATTTATTTTATAATCATTCATATATATTAGGGAGATTCATACACTCATTATGTCATGTATATGTGTATTTGTGTGTGTGTGTGTGTGTGTGAGAGGTTTAAGAGAGATTCATTCTCGATGATTTTTGAAATGCTGGCAGCCAGATTCAAACCTATGATGGATTTATAGCTCAAAATACCGGTATGTGCACTGCTTCTAAACCACTACTTTGACCAGCATGAATATCTTAAAACGATTCAGTGTAGTGTTTCTCACAGCATATTGTGATTTTCCATACTATTGGTCTTTATTGATGTGCGCTTATTGCAGATGTACCGCTGAAGTTTCATCAGAAATGAAAGAACCAGAGCCTGCCATTGATTTAAACACGGTTCGTATAGCCTAATCTCTCAACGTTACTGATGCGCAACTTTCTCTGGTGTCATTGAGCATTCTGGATCAGCATCTGGAGTCCCATAGACTCATAAATCCCCTCTGGCTTTGTGTATGAGTGAAGACTAAGGACTGCGCAAATGAGCATCTGCATAAGTAGAGGCAGTTTGTCTCGACCCAGTGGGAGTCTCCCATTCAAACGCACTAAAACAAAGACACCGCAATGGCTTCAAAAGAAACTCAGGAAGAAGAAAGTGGAATCCATGCCGGCTGGCTCAAAGAAATCCGAATGCAAATGGATTTGTTTAGGATTAGACATGTGAATCCTTTAGTAATAGAAAAGTAGGACATTCCTCCTCCAATCTTGGCTTTTCAGATTAATGTAGCACTGGTGAGCCACAATGCCCAGCTTCGGTCCAGGAAGGTCAGCGAGAAGCTGTGAGAGTGTGGAATATAAAGGATTTGGAGCATTTGTTTTCATGTTCTGTTGTAATCAAATTAGCCAAAAGAATCGGGTGAAACAAAGACAGTGAGGGACTTGAGACAGGCACAGCAAGTGTGATAATCTCTGGTAAAATTTGTATGACATTGAAGCTAAAAAACAGTTAATAAAAACTCTGATATAATTAGTGTTCATTGGTATTCAAACATTAAACATATACTGTACATTTCCATACATGCGTGTGCAGTCGTGGCCTAATGGATAGAGCATTGGATTTGAAACCCGAGGTAACCCAAGGTTGTGGGTTCGAATCCCGGCTCTGGCAGGAAGTGTCCACGACTGAGGTGAGACCCTTGAGCAAGGCACCGAACCCCCAACTGCTCCCCGGGCGCTGCAATGTCGGCTGCCCACTGCTCCACTTGGATGGGTTAAATGCAGAGAACACATTTCACTCCTTATTATACTCTGTATAATTGTGTATGTGACAAATAAAGCTCATCTGAGCTTGATTTCCAAATATCAATGACAGGATGTAAGATGTACTGTATCTAATACTTGCAATTATTTAAATTTTTTCTAAAACAACATTTTATTTGAAACTACTGTGAATAAAATGTAACAAGCAATGAACTTTGTAACAAGAACTTGAATAATTGAAAAATATATTTTTGCCGGAGCAATAGTATATAAGATTATTTCTATACTGTCACCTCTATACTATTGAAAAACCAGCAGTTACCATGCAACCTTTTTTTTCTTGTAATTCTGTTTTTATATCTCACAACTGTCACGGTCTTCTCACAATTCTTAGAAAACTAAATATTTTGGGGGGGAGGTGGATGGTTTCAGAGGAACTGCTCTCGTGAATGCTAACCAGCCATTCAAATTAAAAGTGAAGTAGTTTGCCAATTAGTTTATAGCCGCTTTTGACACTGTCAATCATCAGATCCTCCTGTCCACCCTCTCATCACTGGATATCACTGGGATTCCACTTCGCTGGTTTGAATCCTATCTCACTGGTCGGTCTTTCAGGGTGGCCTGGGAGGAGGTATCCAAAGCATAAATTGGTCACTGGGGTTCCCCAGGGATCGGTTCTTGGACCCCTCCTCTTCTCCACATACACTACATCACTGGCTCCCATCATACAGGCACATGGCTTCTCCTACCACTTCTATGCTGATGACACACAGCTCTATCTCTCATTTCGACCAGATGATCCAACGGTAGCTGCACGGATCTCAGGCTGCCTGGCGGACATCTCGGCATGGATGAAAGAAAACCATCTACAGCTCAACCTGGCAAAGACTGAGCTCTTGTCTTCCTGCAACCCTCCAACTCTACAGCATGATTTCACGATTCAGTTAGGTTCGCCAACAATTACCCCATCAGCTTCGTCAGAAATCTTGGTGTAATCTTCGATGACCAGCTGACCTTCAAAGAGCACATTGCAAAGACTGCTCGATCTTGCAGGTTTGCACTTCACAACATCAGAAAGATCAGGCCCTTTCTGACAGAGCATGCTGCACAACTTCTTGTCCAGGCCCTTGTCATTTCTAGACTGGACTACTGCAATGCTCTTCTAGCTGGACTTCCATCAAACACAATCAAACCTCTACAAATGATTCAGAATGCAGCAGCACGATTGGTCTTCAACGAGCCCAAGAGAGCCCATGTTACACCTCTCTTTGTCTCCTTGCACTGGCTACCAGTTGCAGCTCGCATCCAGTTCAAGACACTGATGCTTGCATATAGAACAATCACAGGCTCAGCACCCACCTACTTCCACTCACTATTACGAATCTACATCCCTCCAGAAGCCTGAGATCTGCTAGTGAGCGCCTCGTGTGGTACCATCACAGAGAGGCTCAAAATCACTCTCCAGAACATTCTCTTTCACTGTTCCTGGCCGGTGGAATGATCTTCCCACCCCCATCCGGAATACTGGATCCCTGTCAATTTTCAAGCAACAACTGAAAACTCATCTCTTTCAACTCTACTTGACTATATAAAAAAAAAAAAAAATTCACTTTTTCAAAATCTTCATCTTTCTCTTTATCTTTCTCTCCTTCCCTTGCTAGCTTGTACTTATTTGAACAATGCCTGAGACTTGGTGTTATTGGCACTTCCTCTGTATGTTTGCCTCTTCAAGATTAATCGCTTTATGTACTCCCCAATTGTAAGTCGCTTTGGATAAAAGCGTCTGCTAAATGACTAAATAAAAAAAAATAATAAAAATAGCTGTGGATATTATCAGTTTGCATTACGGATAATCAGCATGCGCCATCTAGAGTTTAATTACAGAACTTGGCATTGATGATATTATTTGATACTTGAAATACTTAAAAAAATACCTTTAAGTAGCATCATTTTAATAAGCTTGCTGTATCCAAGTGCCTTGTAGTGTAGCTAAATTCTTCAAAATAATAGCTTAAACTAACATACTTTAAATTGTGAGTAGCTAGCTTGACATGTTAAGTAGCTTGGAAAGGAAACAAATAATATGTCCACCCACTTGGATATTTCTGCCTGCAGCAGAAAACATTCTCCCCAAATCATGCCCCAGACCTGTTTTTAGATATTTTCCGTTTCTCCAGAAACTCATTAAGATTGTACAGTCGTCGTTGTCTGCGAAGGTGATACTTCCAAGCGCTTAATTGTACTTCGGCGAGATTCTCCGCGAGAGGCCACGGATGTCGAATTACCAAAATTATCTAAATCATAACACATCACTGGCCCAGTTTCTTGTATGCTAATGTAATTAAACACTTAGCGGAGGACTGGAACGAGTGACGAGTTGAATACGAGCCCCCTCCGTTTCCATGCGCAAGTTGGGGGGGAGGGCAGCGGAGAAAGATATGAGGAAATGAAATTGTTGGAGAAAAACAGCGAGGACAAGATTCCATTATCTCATGATCAATACGGCTATTTGTGACATCCGTTCAAATCAAAATCTCTTTTCCTTGAGAGAATGGCATAGATATACTGAACCAGTTGCAGTGTGGGTTGACTGCCTTGAGATTGTTTCCAAATGCGGGTCCTTATGGGATATATGGAATATATTCTGTCATATAAAGAACGTAATGACAGGAGGGGGGTTTCACTTATGTTTTGATGGTCCTCTACGATGAGTGGAGTGGCTAATACGCTATAGCGAATAAGCGCTAGAGATTTCAGTCATCCATTCTACCTGCCCAGTAAGTGGGTAAAATACACTTTGAGGGGTATAAGAAGGTTATTTTTGAAGAATTTACCTGAAATTGGAGATGACAGAAGTTGTTAGCGGGCAAAACGCCGCCCCGCCGTCGGAATCGGATCATAATTCCAGGTTCAATGTTCACACTGTGGTGTTAGAGTTAAAAAACACACACATGCTTTCAAATGGGAACCTCAGGTGTCAAATTACACTGCCAGATTAATCTGAAAATGTGCTATTTCTATTGTTAAAAGCAGATAACACAGAAATGATTTTAATATCCTACATCATATCAATTTAATGTGCCGATGTTCCAGCAAAGCATTGAACAAGTCGGCAATTTACAGTGAATAACTTAATTAGGAGGGCTAACTTGCGAGTTAAGATGAGATTTGTTTGATTGAAATGGCTCATATGCTGCTAATTGGACCTTTCATGCAAAATTTTGTACCCTGGAGTCCTTTCACCTCCAAAGAGCCATGTCGTTTTAATTTAAGTCTAATAATTCACTATAATGCATCAGTTTCGGAATGATCTGGATCCACAATGAAGATCAGTTTGACTGACATTCGAAAATAAAATAATTGGTTTAACATGATTAATTATTTACTTAAAATAATAGCGTTTAATATGTGAAGAGGGGAGAAAACAGTTTAGTCTCCATTTAGGTTTTATATCTCCAGCTCATTCGTCAGTGGTTTCTGCATTAATTTGTGAGCGGATGTTTTTCTAACCTTATTTGTCACATACAGTGGCTATAAATAGCAGCATCCTGTCCTCTTCTGCCACAGTCGCAGTGATGACTTGGTTTGCAGGGTCTCCCTCAGCATCCTTGTGCAGCAGATGGCAACATTACTTGAACTCTTTGTGAGCTATATTTAAATGTGAACCGTATGTTAACTTCAGTGGTTTAAATAAGGTTCCCACGGTCATGGTAAACCTTGAAATATCAAAGTGCATAACAATAATTTTTCATGTTTTATGTATGAATCTAAGAAAATCAGAGAAGTTTGTGCTTAAACCTTGAAAAAAGGGATGTCATGGAAAAAGTCATCTTATTAAGCATTTTTTTTTATTCTCAATATGAATATATATAATTACATTATATAATATAAACACTATAATATAATTTATATATATATATATTTCTTCTGAAGTATATATATATATATATATTAGAGAAGCACCGATACTGAATTTCTTTGCCGATAGCCGATTATTCAGAATGGTATCGGTCGGTACCGATGCCGATACCGATAGTTATGTGCGAGTTCAAATTTGACGTGGTCACATTTGTGCCAGTGCATGATCCTGCGCTGATCCAAAACGTCTGCTCTGCTCCATGCATAAATAGCATGCTGCAGAGCCACCGCACAGTACAGCAGGAGTAAAGGCCAAAGTATACGTCCGCATTACGTAATTTTCATCATCAGGAGGGCTCGAGGACAGCAGCGCATGTGCAAGAAAAAGGCAGCAGTGACTCGAGTCCAAACTATTTTACTGTGCATGTGTCGAACGGCAATCCATGCTCATCCGTGTATTTTGCGCTATAACTTATTAAACTGCAAGAGACTTGAACTTGAACTGATGAGCAATAGCGATCTATCACGTCACATTTAAAAGCTGCAAAACGGCATTCATTGATTGTATTTCTTGATAGAATGTACAGGATTTGATAGCTGAGAGTTCTTTTCAGAAGAAAGAAAGCACAGGGCTCTTTGTGATTATTGGATGCGAGGCATACTACAAATATTTGGTGAAGAGAAAAATTGCAGATCTGGCAATGCTGGCTTGAACTACGGGTGATTTATCTGGTCAAATAGAGCATGCTTTAATATCGCTTTTTTTTTTTTACAGTTTTTTTAACTGCCTTATTGTCATGTTAATTTTGACCATCCTAAATTCAACAGAGATTTGCTTCAAACAAAGTATTTTTACTAGAGTACTAGAGTTGCAGTCTGACACGTTTTTTTGCTGCCTTTTGATTGACAGGATATAATCGCCCCTGATCATCAGCTGATTTTGAACAATCAACCGATGGCCGATAGTGAAATAAATAGCTTTTATCGGTCGATACCGATTTTTGGCCGATACATCAGTGCATCTCTAATATATATATATATATATATATATATCTACTGTATCTCACGAAAGTGAGAACACCCCT
The DNA here is from genome assembly GCA_027564155.1 of Gymnocypris eckloni scoliostomus. Classification (NCBI taxonomy): domain Eukaryota; kingdom Metazoa; phylum Chordata; class Actinopteri; order Cypriniformes; family Cyprinidae; genus Gymnocypris; species Gymnocypris eckloni. The sequence goes on from CM050419.1 coordinate 181,252, forward strand.
CACATTTTTGTAAATATTGTATAATATATTTTCATATGACAACACTGAAGAAATTACACTTTGCTACAATGTAAAGTAGCGAGTGTACAGCTTGTACAACAGTATAAATTTGCTGTCCCCTCAGAATAGCACAACACACAGCCATTAATGTCTAAACCGCTGGTCACAAAAGTGAGTACACCCCTAAGTAAAGGCTGGTGGATGTTAGAGACCTTGTGCTCCTCTACCTTCTGTTTGAGGAGGCCCCACAGATGCTCAATAGGGTTTAGGTCTGGAGACATGCTTGGCCAGTTCATCAACTTTACCCTCAGCTTCTTTAGCAAGACAGTGGTCATCTTAGAGGTGTGTTTGGGGTCATTATCATGTTGGAATACTGCCCTGCGGCCCAGTCTCCGAAGAGAGGGATCATGCTCTGCTTCAGTATGTCACAGTACATGTCGGCAGCACTCATACAGCCCCAGACCATGACACTCCCACCAACATGCTTGACTGTAGGCAAGACACACTTGTATTTGTACACCTCACCTGTTTATCGCCACACACGCTTTGACACCATCTGAACCAAATAAATTTTTTCTTGGTCTCATCAGACCACATGACATGGTTCCAGTAATCCATGTCTTTAATCTGCTTGTCTTCAGCAAACAGTTTGTGGGCTTTCTTGTGCATCATCTTTTGAAGAAGCTTCCTTTTGGGACAACAGCCATGCAGAACAATTCGATGCAGTGTGCGGCGTATGGTCTGAGCATTGACAGGCTGACCCCCCCCACCCCCCCACCCCTTCAACCTCTGCAGCAATGCTGGCAGCACTCATGTGTCTATTTCCCAAACACAACATTTGAATATGATGCTGAGCATGTGCACTCAACTTCTTTGGTCGACCATGGCGAGGCCTGTTCTGAGTGGAACCTGTCCTGTTAAACCGCTGTATGGTCTTGGCCACCGTGCTGCAGCTCAGTTTCAGGGTCTTTGGAATCTTTTATAGCCTATGCCATCTTTATGTAGAGCAACAACATTTTTTTTCAGAACCTCAGAGAGTTCTTTGCCACGAGGTGCCATGTTGAACTTCCAGTGACCAGTATGAGAGAGTGAGAGCGATAACACCAAATTTAACACACCTGCTCCCCATTCACACATGAGACCTTGTAAGACTAACGAGTCACATGACACCGGGGAGAGAAAATGGTTAATTGGGCCCAATTTGGACATTTGCACTTAGGGGTGAACTCACTTTTGTGGCCAGCAGTTTAGACATCAATGGTTGTGTGTTGAGTTATTTTTAGGGGACAGCAAATTTACACTGTTATACAAGCTGTACACTCGCTACTTTACATTGTAGCACAGTGTCATTTCTTCAGTGTTGTCACATGAAAATACATAATAGAATATTTACAAAGATGTGGTGGGTATACTCACTTTTGTGAGATACTGTACACACACACACACACACACACACACACACACACACACACACTTTAATAGGTAATAATTGTATTAATAATTGATTATTCATTTTAATTGTAATTACCAGGCCATGAAACATTTTTTGTAACTATATTTTTTTTCTAGGTACTATCTTGTATACAATTATATTGCTGTATATTTCACAACCATTGCATGTTTAAAGACAGTTTAAACTTCGCAAACTGACAAAAGTTGAGTCCAAGTCAAGACCAAGTCCAAATGAGAGATAAAAAAGGATCCTCTTCAAGACCAAATGCTTAACTATTGATAATGTACGGGATGCGAGAGACAGCATATCTCCTAATCTAAGAAAATAATTTTGCATTATTATTTGTAATGATCAAAAAGCATGTGCAAAGTATCAACTCTGTAGGACAGGGGCTCCAACTGGCCTTAGCACACCTGTCTGGAAGTTTCTAGTGTGTCTAATAAGAGCTTGATAAGCTGGTTTAAGTGTTTTAATTAGAGTTGGTGCTAAACTCTGCAGGACACCGGCCCTCTAGAACCAAGTTTGGAGCTGTAGGATCAAATTGTTTTTATTTACGTTAGGTATAGCAATTTCACATTTTCTTTTTATTATAGTGTAACAGTATTTTTATACATTATATATATATATATATATATATATATATATATATATTATATTGCTTTTAATACTAATTGTGTATAACGGATCCAAATGCAGCGTATTTAATGAAGGGTAATCCACAAACAGAGTCTAAAAACAGGCAAAAGTCATGCACAGGTGATCTGTCCAAAAAATAACAACTGGGGAAGAAACATGGAACAAAGCTTAGAATTGCAGCATTGACACACACACAAGACTCCGCAAAGAATGACAAACTGAACCAGACCTGTATAGGGTGAGCAGACAGGGTAAATGAGACACAGGTGCAAACAGTGAGTGCTAATGAGTCTGGGCAAAGGATTATGGGAAATTAAATCTTTGATGGTGTGGTAGAAGTCTGGGATGGAGTGCCTTCTAGCGTAGCTCACGGGCACTCCAGCTAGAGATCGTGAAATTATGGGCTGCCAATAGAAAATGTAACAAATAACAAGCAATACAGGTGTCACTAAAAAAAATACTAAATATTTGAACTCCAAAATGACTCAAATGAACAGGTTCCCAATTCTTGAATGTATTACTTGTAATAAACCAAAGGAGTATTTTCAAAAACATGAACATCTTCAGCTCTGTCTGTGTGTGTGTGTGTGTGTGTGTGTGTGTGTGTGTGTGTATGTGTGTAATGCAAAACTGCAATGACAATGGAAATACAATTCATCTTTCAGCCCTATTTCTAACCTCATAAAAATACAATAAGGTGTCATTTGTTAACATTAGTTAATGTATTAACTAACATGAACAAACAACAAACAATACATTTATTGTACTATTTATTTATCTTTGTTAACATTATTTAATAAAAATACGGTTTGTTCATTCATTGATAGTTCATGTTAGTTCACAGTGCATTAATGTTAACAAACACAACTTGTCATCTGAATAATGCATTAGTGAATACTGAAATTAAAGTTAACAAATATTAATAAATGTTGTAGAAGGAATATTCATTATTAGTTCATGATAACTAATACAGTTAACTGATTAACCTTATTGTAAATTGTTACCAAAAAGTTAAAAATAAAGGCTAATTCTTATGTTCTCGATGCCGTCCGGCTCAACTTACCTCTCTTTGTGGTGTCTTTACAGGTGCCTTACGAAATTTGATGTGGTCCCACGGGTTTCTGCAATCGTTTTGTTGCAAAATTTGCAGTTGGCCTTGCTTCTTCCGTGCCCCGTCAAAGAATTCTATGTGGTTTGTAAAACCATGCTGTATAATGTTGCTGTTTGCTGACATCGTGTCTGAGGTCAAAAATGTAAATGACTGATGTACAGCGCGCACACGCAAAGCTCGGAATATGACACATGCGCTCGGTTAAGGCTAGAAGGGATACGTTTGACACTGCTGGGCTAGCACACGTAAATACAGCATACTTTTTGTCACACTGTACAACAATAATTAGTATTCCATTATTGTAAATGGTAAGTTTAGGCTGGGCAGATGAGTTTGTTTCCTCAACAGATTTGGAGAAATGTAGTATTACATCACTTTCTCACCAATGGATCCTCTGCAGTGAATGGGTGCCATCAGAATGAGAGTCCAAACAGCTGATACAAACACAATAATCCGCAAGTAATCCAGACCTCTCCAGTCCGTCAGTTAATGTCTCATGTCAGTTAACTAACTGTGCCTTTAACATGTTAATTGTGTGGGATGCCCCTCAGTTTCTACATATATATCAACTATAAGAGGAATAAAACACTCACTCTTTCAGATAAATATTGTGATCAGACCACCTTTTGACTCATTTTTAATATTGTATCCATCTCTCTCTCTGATCCTGCTCTGCTTGGCATGCTCTCCTCCCACCTCATCATGAGTGTCAAGTTTATGGGGTCAGACCTGTTTACCCGGATATCTTAACTCGAAGCCAGTAATTACTCTCTGAACCCACTCTTTGGTCACTGAGATGACCGACTAGCTTGTGTGGTCTGAAGTTCTGTGGCTGATCAAACTGAAAATTATGATTTAGATTGGGGCCTGTAGGTTAATGGTATACTTTGTCACAGAAAGTTTCTGTTGCTGTTGATTTGCAGTTGCATAAATATCCAACTATTCTGAAATAATAAATAAAATGATTCACATTTGTGTATGTAAAATGTTATTAAAGTTAGTTCTGGTCTGGAAATTTTACTAGGACTTACACATTTTTTTTTTTTTACTGGTTACATTATTGCGCCAATAGGTGAAGACAAATGACTGTCTTCATAAGTGATTCATGTGACTCATTAATTCATTCGATTTATTCAAAAACTCTAATTGATAAAAAAAGTGACTACAGTTATGAATGAGTCACCGTATCATTTACTCCTCCAATTCGAAGAGACTATGAATGAGTAATTTCACAAACAGTTCCTTCCAAAATGCTGATTCATTCGGGAACAAAACAAGTAGCTGTTTTTATGAACGGTTTGCTGAAAAATTTCCTCATAAAACATGTCTCATTTATAAGTGAGTCCTTTTAATCAATCACTCAAGCAATTTTTTCAAAAAACACTAAATTAATACTGTGTGTTTATTTATTTTACCACGCTCTGCACTTTGTTTAACTGCTTTTGTTGGTGGTGCAAAAACCAAAAGTTGCTCAATATTACCATATTTTTTTCTGAACTATTAAAACGACATCACTCAATGCTGCCTCTGTTATTTAATTAACTTTGCTAAAACAGCCCAAGCCACCCATCAGGCACAGGACGTCAATATAACATCAGGTTAATGTTGGACATGAGGTCAGACAAACGTTGCATTTTGAGAATGAAAATTGGGTTGGCGTCAGTGTTTGATGCCAATTTGACATTGACTTAATGTTGTCATTGACTTAAGATTGTCAGCTGATGTCGGTATTGGACATTAAATTAACATTGACATTAGACGTTGAATTGGCATTGAAGTTTGGTCACCCGATGTTGCAACCAAAATTTAACCAAGCATCTTTAACATTGAGTGCCTGCTGGGATTTCTGGTTTTTAGACATTGTTTTTGTATTGGTAAAAAATTGTTTGCTGCAGCTAAATTGGGATTTTAACTTTAGGGTGACCTGATCCTATCAGACCACATCCTCCATCTCCCTATATGTTTTCGATGGGTTGCAGCAGAAAACCGGCGATAATTGTCTACAGTAATTTACACATGGTGCAGGTAATAAAAAACAGTTATCGCTTTTACTCAGCCATATAGAGAAAAAGGAGACACGGTGACGATTTTAAAATAAACAAGTCAGTATGAAGGGCTTTTGCTTCAGGGCTTACCTTGACCGAAAGCATGTGAACCCAGCTACAAACGCGCAAACTCGACTTTTCCTCAACCCTTCCAGGTGAGTAACAAGTGAGTCCCGCTAGTTTCACTGCTCACACTGGATTCATTACGTTTTGTATGCCACGTAGCCCCTCAAAACCCATTTCCCAGATTATGACTGGCCTATTTGTGAACCCGTTTGAGTTATACTCTCCTCTCCTCATTGATATGCCCTACCTGTCTGCATGTTGAATTATGTACTTCAACAGTATTCCTCCTTGCAATGGTAAAATAGGCCAGTGAAGATGGATTAAAATATACACAAGTTAATCCTATCAGGACCGTCACTACGCTGAACAATAATGCTGTTTCAAAAACCGACCCTTTACTCTGAAGTGCAATCATCTAAGTAAAGAAAAACAATGTTCTACAGCGTCTGTTTCATTGTGCAAATTGGTTGGGAACATTATTAAGCCGCCTGCAGTGATTTCCAATGCTGTAAAATAATAACCGTGTTGTCTCAGTGACCTTATTTTTTCAATTCAATAGATCAAATGAAAAAAAAATACAAATTAAAATAGAGAAAAAAACATCTCAATGTCAACGAGCTCCGTTAGTCAGCACTATGCCTATCTCTTAAATACTTGGATAATACGGTGCATTGCAAAACATTATGGAATCCCATTCGGCCCGATTAGTTAGAGTGGACACAAAAACGATTTACTTAAGCCACATTTAAAATGCATTTCAATTGTCACTGCATTAGAAATGTTCTATAAAATATGCTGTGTTTTTACTTTTTACTTTTCAAATTTAATATTTAACATCTCATGACGTTCAATAATGGTTCTTAAATGTCTGTTTTGTTCCGCTGATTAACACTAAGCAACAAACACAACAAGCGGAGTTTGATTCAAAGATGAAAGAATCCTATAAGCCGGTTCTTTGTAACGAATCAGTCAAAAGAACTCACATTATTTGATGATTTATACTGATTAAAGATGTGTTAATGGAAGTGTAATGTAGTGAAACAATCAAACAAATATGCATCATTTATTTCCAGTTGTCACTTGGTTTGATGTTTTGTTAGCATATTTAATGCAATGAAATGCCTGACTTAAATATGCACAGGATTATCCTAAAATGTTAATTTTTTGCAATATTAAACACTATTTCCTAGTTAAAAAACACCACGGTCAATAATTGGCTTCACAAGTTTCACCTGGCATGAAATATTGGGGAGAGATGTGCATACTGATATTGCTAAAATTGCTGTAATTATGGTGAGTGCTACAAGTAAGTGCTGACAAGGGAAAGAAATAAAACATATTGTGAAATCACTGACAGTCATAATTAGGGATTTAACATTTATACAAGATTAACAGCATTACATGAATAAGATGCAAATTGAAAATGAAACAAAAATGTTTGTACTTGACTTGGTTTTGTCAAGCAAACATTTGTCATGCTTAATATTTTAGATTTTTTTCCAGCCCTCCAAGCCAAGGATAAGATGTTGAAGACACATTTCTGGTGACTCATAAATTCATCCATCATCATCAAAACATGATTCCAGGAATGATTCCTCAATCGTTTTATCCGGGGAGAAATGGGCATCAGGAGTCTCTCGCCGAAGTGTCCCTCAGGTGACGGTTGCTTCTCGGAAAATCACAAAACCAGCACTGTCCTCGAAGCTGCCTGCCAAAATTTAGTCAAGAATCCCTGGGAAGTGCCCTTGTTGCATAACTAATGTTACTGTGAGAGATAAATATCCACACCCATGTCCACTGGCACAAGTCTGTCTGCCCTGCACACTTGATCATCCAATCACCTTGACACATTGCGGCTTCTCTTTACCTTGAGTTGTTTTCATTCAACTCTGTGCTGATTCAACACTTTGCTTTAGAGAGTAATCATTTCTACTCTCGCTAAAATATGGATTTTTGTTCATATTTATGCCATATAATAAAAGTGAATGAATCCCAGCACCATAGGACAGTTGAAAACGCTCACTAAACCCAAATATAAACTGTATTGTAATTAACAAGTAATATAAAAAAATAAATATATATATATATATATATATATGAAGAGCTCTTTTCCAAAACGCGATAAATGCCAAATTAAAAAATGAGTTCGCCATGCCACTTTGCTGTGTACTGAACCTATTCACTGCTCCATCAATGTTTCATGCCAAATCGCTATATTTCCTTGTTTAAAATGTACCTCACTCTCCTGACCTCACAAAGAGGCGCCTAGCGACTGATGCTATTAGAGCGCCCGCCCCACGCTGGAAACCCGGGTTCGAGACCTGCTCGGTGTGATGGTGCGGACCCGGGGGGGTTTAACTATCATTGTTTAACATGTTAAGACTGAGCCAACAGACCATTTTAACATGATAAATTGAATATTAACAAAATGTATGGGTCTAGGTAAAAAAAATGTCATTTTCATGAAAACTATTAAAATGGATTTATAGCGTTTTGGAAAAGAGCTCTTTATATATATATATATGGCTTTTCATATCACTGCTATACTGATGACACTCAACTCTACCTCTCATACCATCCTGATGATCTGACGATAGCTGCTCGCATTTCAGCATGTCTAGCAGACATTTCTTTCTGGATGAAGGACCATCACCTTCAACTCAACCAGGCTAAGACAAAACTGCTTGTGGTTTCAGCAAACCCATCGTTTCATCACAATTTCACCTTCCAATTAGGCTCATCAACCATAACTCCTTCAAAAACAGCCAGAAAACTTGGAGTTGTGATTTATTATAAGCTGCATTTCTCAGACCACATTACTAAAACTGCCCGGTTCTGTAGATTTGCATTATATAATATTAAAAAGATCAGGCCCTTTCTCTCAGAACATGCAACACAACTCCTTGTTCAGGCTCTTGTTCTGTCCAGACTTGACTATTGCAATGCTCTCTTGGCAGGTCTTCCAGCCAGTTCCATCAAACCTCTACAATTAATCCAAAATGCTGCTGCAAGATTAATCTTTAATGAGCCGAAAAGAACGCACGTCACACCTCTGTTCATCAATTTGCACTGGCTACCAATAGCTGCTCGCATTAAATTCAATGCATTAATGTTTGCCTACAGAACCACCTCTGGCTCTGCACCCCTTTACCTAAATTCATTACTTCAGACTTATATGCCCTCTAGAAAGCTTGCGTTCTGCAAGTGAACGACGCATTACTGTACCATCCCAAAGAGGCACAAAATCACTTTCACTGACTTTTTCATTAACTGTTCCCATCTAGTGGAATGACCTGCCTATCTCAATCCGATAAGCTGAATCCTTACCCATCTTCAAGAAACGGCTAAAACACATCTCTTCCATCTTTATTTGACCCTCTAACTCTAGCACTCTCTATTCTAAATTTATTTTATCTAATCTTTTTTTTAATTTAAAACACATTTGTAAGTTCACATTTGACCCTCTATCAATTGCATATTTATTATCTAACTGCTAGCTTTTCTTGTAAAACTAACACTAAGTTTATTTGTTCTATATTATATATACTCGTTTTCTTAAAAAAAAAAATATATATATATATATAAACCTTCCTACGTGTACTGGGTTAGGCTAACCAGGACTTATAATAGCACTTGCATGTTGTTGCTTTAGGTTGGTTTTGATTGCTTCTATAATGTCCTCATTTGTAAGTCGCTTTGGATAAAAGCATCTGCTAAATGACTAAATAAATAAATATATTAGGGATGTGACGAGATCTCGTGGCACGAGATGCGAGATTTTTTTTTGGATGAAATCCGAGAGCTTCCTGTAAATAACCCTCAGTTATTAGAATTAGTTTCAGGATATATATAATATTCTTACATTATTTAATTATGTCCTTTCTTAATATTAGTTGTGTTTATTATGTTTTAGAATGTTACTTTACAAAGTACAAAATCAGTGCACTAGTTAAATCCTTTATCCTTCAACTGGGCTGTCATGGTAAGAGCTTGCCCCATTGATTCCATTTGCTGATGTAAATTATGATGGACCAAGGATCAAATATGTGCACTCCTGTGAAGAAAATTTTAGTATTAAAAGTTGCACAAAACAAAGAAACAGACGATGAGATAGAAGATCAATCTGAAGTTACAAAGAGAGATGAGTTACATCGCTCTGTCTGTGAACGAATTCCAACAGAAAAGATGCTTGCTTATCAAGGAGAGGAGTCAAAAAAAGCAGAGAGAAAGCTTATGCATGCATATGAAAAATGGAAGGCTGAGGCTCGAACGGCAAGAGGGCAGCTGAAAACAGACATCCTTGAAATTCAACTAGCAACACTTATAAACACATTGAACAACGAAAGAGACACTGTGATGAATGCATACATAAGAGTTAGAAGTTATGCAACTCCAGCCACTGATACAAGAAGAATTATGTAAAGATTGCTTATGAGAGGATCTCAGGTGTGGATGGAGACTTTGACAGCGAGAGCGTAAGGGGCATCTTCATGAATTGCTTGCTCACTCTATCTACAGTTCTACGTTTTCACATATCTGCTCAAAGTTGAGTACGCCCATAAATCAGCCTTCACTGAACTCCATCCTGATGGCTAAAATAATAGAGGTAGCAGCTGAGCTTGCAGCAAAGGAAGCAGAATATGCAACGATAATGGAGGAAAAGGAGCAAAGAGAAAAAACAACTACTTCTAGAAAAGAAGCAAAGGAAAGAATTGGATGCTCAAAGGAGTGAGTTTGAAAGATTACAAGCAATAAAGGAGGTAAGAGCAGCTAAAGCAAGGCTAGAAGTTTATGACAAGGAAGAAAGCATTCACTCTGGTAACCAAAACAATAAGCTGCTACAGCCTCTAAGTATTCCCACACACAAACCTGTCCATTCATCCTCTGTTAAGCCAACACTCAATGAAAGGCTCTCGTTGCCAACTCCCAATGCTGAAGTGTCTTACCTTGCACATGCTGTCCAAGACAATATAACGTTGAACAGACTTCCTATGCCAGAGCCTACAGTTTTCAAGGGTTACCCCATTCACTTTTTAGAGTGGAAAGCTTATTTCCAATCACTCATCGACAAGAGACATATATCCTCAGCAGATTAGATATACTATTTGAAGAAGTATGTTGCTGAGTCTGCTCTGAAATCTCTAGAAGGCATGTTTTACAGAAACGATGAGGAAGCTTACAAGGATGCGTGGAAAAGACTTCAAGATCCCAATGGATAGCCATTCATCATACAAAGAGCGTTCCGAGAGAAACTCGCAAACTGGCCCAGAATCTTGCCCAAGGACTCTGAAGGACTCAGACATTTCTCATATTTCCTGAATTAATGTAAAGACGCCATGCCTCATGTGAAGGGACTGGAAATACTGAATGACTGTGAGGAGAATAGGAAACGTGTGAGCAAACTTCCTGATTGGGCGGCTGCCCACTGGAACCACCAAGCCACACAAACACTGAGTGAAACACTCAAAATAAGATTTTCCAACTTTCCAAAATTTTGCCCATTAAAGCTGAGGTAGCCTGCAACACAGTCACGTCCTTTCATGCCCTTCATGATTCTGAAGCTAATAAGGAGAAACATAATCTCAATGTTAGTAAGAACAAGGCCAGTGTCTTCCATACGAAGATAGTCACATAGTATGAGAATCCAAAGCCCACTGGTAAAATCACTAAAACATATCTATTCTGTCAAGGCAGTGTTACGTCCCTTTTGTTCTATTTCTCTGTGTTGTCTATGTTTGGGAGGTGTTTGTGTGTGTTTCTGTGCAGGATGATTTCTGATTGGTTTCTGCAGTCCAATCGGTGCCACACCCTGCCTGGTCAGCTGACTCCTGGATGCCTATAAGACACTTCGTCATTACTTCCTGTTTTAGCTTCGTGCTCGCTTGCTGTTTGCTCTGCTAGTTAGTTACATGTGTTAGTAAACCTGATAATCTGTGTGTGTTTGCTCGTGAGAGAGATCAATTGTTGTTTGCTTTGCCCAATTGTTTGTACCGTTGACCACCGCCTGTTCTCTGACCTAGATTCTGGATTGCCCCTGTTTAGTCTTGTTTGATAATAACTGTACATAATTGTATATACTAACCTTTTGGGGAGGTAGGGAGACCGACGCCATTTTTGTTGGATATTATTTGTTGAATGTTTTGGGATAGGGAGTTAGGTAAGTAATCTGTATTTTGTTTTATTTTTGTTTTGTGAATTAAGGAATTTAGGGGACTACAATTAGTTGGCTTTTGTTTGTTATTTTTGCCTTGTCGGCTCCTGAAGCTGAATTACCCCAATTGTACAGTTGAAATCATTGTTCTCATTAAAATATTGATAATTTGTTTTTCAAAACTCCACTGTGTTCTCGTACTCTTTTCATGTTGCGCCTTTACCCCTAGACGGGGCGTAACAGCAAGTCAAGTCACCTTTATTTATATAGCGCTTTTAACAATACAAATTGAAACAAAGCACTGCACAATATCAAATAGGAAAATTGTGTCAATAATGTAAAATTACAGGATTTAACACTCAATTATCAGCTGAATGTATTTCATTATTGAATTTAGTAATGGCATTGTCCAGCTTAGTTCCATTTAAATAATATCTGTGCAATCAAGTCGATGATTGTGCTGGAAATGAAGTGTCCCCAACTAAGCAAGCCAGAGGCGACAGCGGCAAGGAACGAAAACTCCATCGGTGACAGAATGGAGAAAAAACCTTGGGAGAAACCAGGCTCAGTCGGGGGGCCAGTTCCCCTCCGGCCAGATGAATCAGTAGTTTGTTCCAACTGCAGCAAAGTCAAAGTGTAAGTGGTCCACTGGTTCCAGGGGTCTAGGTGACGAGTTCCTCACTGGAGATCTGTCTCTGGGGCTCATCTATGTCCAAGACTCCACTGACGGTCAGGGCTGTAGAGATTGTCTCCAGGTGCTGATCCTCCATTTATGGCAGACTTTGGTTAAGTCAGTATAATCGCTGATGGTTGGCTTCCTCTGAGGTCCTCCGAGGGGTTGTCATCATCTCTTCTCAGGTGTTCGGTCATCTCAGATCGTTTAAGGGTTGGATCCAGACTGAAGCTTGTGTAATTCCTAGCTACCACGGGATGTTAATCCTGTGGCAGAAACATAGAAACAGTAAGACAATTAGCGTAGCAGTTGTTCCATCCAGGAATAACCCTGGATGAAATTATCAGTATAACCAAAGCTAAAGCATAATAATGTGCATTTGTTCAGATACACTGACAGTACAAGATTGTGAGATGCATTATATGAATGCTTGGCTAAAGAGATGTGTCTTTAATCTAGATTTAAACAGAGAGAGTGTGTCTGAACCCCGAACGTTATCAGGAAGGCTATTCCAGAGTTTAGGAGCCAGATATGAAAAAGTTCTACCTCCTTTAGTGGACTTTGCTATCCTAGGTACTACCAAGAGTCCAGAGTTTTGCGACCTTAGGGAGCGGCTTGGATTGTAGCGTGATGGAAGATTAGTTAGGTACGCAGGAGCTAAATCATTTAGGGCCTTATAGGCAAGTAATAATATTTTGTAACTGATACGAAACTTAATAGGTAGCCAGTGCAGAGACTATAAAATTGGAGTAATATGATCATATTTTCTTGACCTGGTAAGGACTCTAGCCGCAGCATTTTGTACTCTCTGTAGCTTGTTTATTGAAGATGCAGGACAACCACCTAGCAGTGCATTTCAATAGTCCAGTCTCGAGGTCATGAATGCATGAACTAACTTTTCTGCATCAGAAACACTTAACATGTTCCGTAGCTTGGAAATGTTTCTAAGATGGAAGAATGCTGTTTTTGTAACATTGGAAATATGATTTTCAAAAGATAGGTTGCTGTCTAATATAACAGCAGTGAACATCAAATTCACGATTGCTCTAAATTCTCTGCAAGATCTCTTCAGGAGTGAAGACAGTTCATAAAGGATACGAAGCTGTGCTACAGATGTTTGAAGCTCGGTCACAATGCCAGAGACTGTCACTCCAGACATAGCTGTAACACCTGCAAGGGAAGATATCCTACCTGCTTACACGATGACTGCTTCATTAGAAAGGTAAAGTCCTCCTCCGTTCGAGGCCCAGAGAATGTAAACGAAAACATATTTATGTGTAGAATCTGTATGCACTCCTGCTTATATGAGTGTGCCAGTGTGGTTGTCCTCACAAAACAACCCAGTCTCTGAGAAACTTGTCTACACTCTGTTAGACACACAAAGCGACACTGTCTTTATTGAATATGCAGTAAGTCAAAGTTTAAAGGTTGACTCATGCCCAGTGACACTTAAGCTCACCACTATGGTTGTGAAGGATTCATTGATATCAAGTGAAAGAGTTTCTGGTCTTAGAGTTAGAGGCTTTAATTCCACAGTAGTACTAGACCTTCCCCCTGCATATACTAAGGCATTGTTTCCTAACCCTGTTACTAGAGGCACACCAACAGTGCACATTTTGGATGTCTCCCTTATCTGACCAATATATTTATGGTCCTGGAGTCTCTTCTAACAAGCTGATGAGTTTATTCAGGTATGTTTGATTAGGACAATTTGTAAAACGTGTAGTGTTGGTGTGCCTCCAGGAACAGGGTTGGGAAACACTGTACTAAGGAATGTATTCCTGTGGATCGTACCAGAACCGGGAACACTTCCCATAAAACATGATGTACTTGTTACATCGTTAGAAGATTTCCATCTACGCTAATATTAGTCTTTTTCTTTCTTATTCCGAGGTCACCGTAGCCACCCGATCCGGTCATTATACAGCCTAGATGATCACTTCAGTCAACAGATCTAGTTCCTTATCCAGATCAGAACGTTAGCAGAGACCAGGACACCTAGATGAGCCCCAGAGACAGATCCCCAGTGAGGACTTCGACAGAGGGCCTTGACCTAGATAGCCATCGGGAAAAGAACACTGGAGACCTTACAATCTGACTTTGCTGCAGTTGGAACAAACTACTGGTTTGTCTGGCCGGAGGGGAACTGGCCCCCTGACTGAGCCTGGTTTCTCACAAGGTTTTTTTTCTCCGTACTGTCACCGATGAAGTTTTGGTTCCTTGCCGTTGTCGCCTCTGGCTTGCTTAATTGGGGACACTTCATTTCCAGCGATATCACCGACTTGATTGCACAGATACTATTTAAACTGAACTGAGCTGGACAATGACATCACTGAATTCAATAATGAAATGCCTTTAACTGAAAATTGGGCGTTTAATCTTGTCATTTTACATTAGTGATACACTATTTTCCTATTTTGATATTGTGCAGTTGCTTTGACACAATTTGTATTGTTAAAAGCGCTATATAAATAAAGGTGACTTGACTTGACTTGGATCGTGCCCCCATCCCTACCAGAGAGACTACCAGGTGTTGGAAACAGCTTGCTCCTCTGACAGACAGAATTCCCCCACTTCAAGATTGTGAGGTTGGTCTATTAATAGGATATAATTGTTCCAGAGATTTAGCCCCTAGAGAAGTGAAACTTGGAGCAGACAACGTGCCATATGCTGTTTGGACGGATCTCGGATGGAACATTGTGGGCCCTTCCATGACACATCATGTCACAGAGGCGGTGTTACTATGTGTCACAGAGTATATATTAAGAAGATTCCTGCTGTAACACCAACTGATGTGATCAAAGTTCTGGAGTCAGATTTCAAAGATACTGAAGAAAACACAAGAGTAGTGTCTCAAGAGGACATTATGTTCTTGAACAAACTGGAAGAAAACATCAGGATGAACAAAGACAGCCACTTGGAAATGCCTCGTCCATGCCTTTTCCAAGAAAGGACCCTGTCTTCCAAATAATGAGCCTGTTGCTGTCACGATACTTCAGCATCTAAAGAGGAGATTAATGAAAGACCAGAAGTACAGAGAGCATTATGTTAAGTTCATTGAATGTGTAATAGAGAATGGTGATGCATCGCTCATCAAGGAGTGTATCACTCGAAGAAGTCCGGGAAATTACATGTGGTTTTTGACTGCTCTGCCAGATACAAAAGAACCAGCTTGAATGATCATCTTCTTAAAGGCTCTGACCCGATGAACAGCCTGACTGGCATTCTTCTGTGGTTCAGATAGTACTCTGTAGCCCTCATGTGTAATATTGAGAGGATGTTACACCAGTTCCATATTTACGAAGCAGATCCTGATTACTTACGATTTATAGGGTGGAGAAATTTAGATTTCAACTCACAGCCTCAATCGTTCTGCATGAGAGTACATCTGTTTGGTGCCTCGTTGTCCCCCGGATGTGCTAACGATGGACTGCAGCATCTTGCAAGAGAAGGTGAACATCTGTATCCCCTAGGTACACAATTCATTATGCAAGATTTCTACATGGATGATGGGGTCTCCAGTGTTGAAATTGCAGTGAAGGCCATCAGGTTAGCTCGAGAAGCTTGCCAGCTGTGTGCACTAGGAGGTTTAAGGCTGCATACATGTGTATCCAATGACAAGGCAGTTTTGGAGACAATACCACCGTTTTGTGTCCTGTAGATGTTACCATTGTTGGTCTCTCCCTCACTGACCAGCCTTTGGAAAGAGCCTTGGGCATTTACTGGCATCTGGAACATGACCATTTCAAATTTTGCATCATTGTTAAAGACCAGCCAGCACACTGTAGGGGTAAACTATCTACGGTGGCCTCGTTTTTCGTCCCTTAGGGTTTCTTGCACCATTCTTGCTCAAATGAAAGCCTGTTCTTCAAGAAATGTGCCAAAATGGCATGGGCTGGATGATCCCTTACCTGATGGTTTGCAGCCAGGATCACAAAGAGAGAGATTCATCACTTCTCAGATGCGAGCAGTGGTGTGCCGTGGGGTTTCAGTCAGAGCCTTCAGTAAGCAACTGTAAACTACATGTACACATCTTACACATCTCTGTTACATCTAATGCAGCCATATGCATATAATGCACTTTATGCCGCACACAGGCTCTCAATAACAATGATCAACAATTTCAATAGGCTAGATTAATATGGGTTGAATGCAGAGTAAATTTCCCTACATGGTCAGTAAAAGTAATCCGCCAGTATATGGGTCACATATGCACATTCACGTCACTCTAAAATAACGATGCGCCCAAAGCAGCAAAACAATACAAATGCTGGACATCCACATATCACACCACAGTATTATCAACGCACCACGTACACCTCCATAACAATGTGCATGATACAATACTCATCAAATAATAAAGCATTTACCGGTCACTTGTAAATAAAGTCCATGGGTCTGCAATACACTGTCCCTTTACTCGTATTGGAACGTAAACACGGTCAACAAAATATATTGTGTTTGGTGCTAGCTATTGGCCACTCAAGGTACTCATAGTTGCAATCTTTAAAATGGCACATAAAAACGTTGCTGGTCTTTGATAGCGAATTCGGTTTGAGTGTATGTCTTCCTTTCTCTGTTATTCTCTTTTGTCTGCAAAAGAGCACATTGAAAAATGCGTTTTTAGTAGATTGGCAACAAGATGTAGGCGCCGATGACTGCAGCTGTCATTTTCTTTTCATTAAGTTTCACTTTCGTTCCTTGGAATTCCCTGAATAAAGAGGCGGTCTAACGCTGGGGGTAGCACTGGGCACGTAGCTAGACCTAGAGGGTGGACTGTCATTGAACGTCAAAATTTGATTGGCTGATGATTCTGTCAGTAATGTCCGTAACAAATCAAATGTGACATCTTTCAACAAAAGGGTAGCACTATCTGTAGTGCTGGCCGCAGAATTTTTATGTAGGATATTCCAGTTCAACCTCAACTAAACTAATCATAAGCAATTTTGTGGACAATACAGAAATTTAAATGATTCCTAAATAATCAATAAAAAAAAATTTCACACAATTTTATTTTTATAGGGCCAGCAGAAAAGGCCCTGCTGCCCCTGATGGTCCACCACTGGATGCCAGTATGATATGATATGGCCAGTGTTCATACCGTAGGCTCAAGAATGAACAATGTGGCGTCCATTGTTCTTTGCTCATGGCTAAATATAGAGTTGCCCCACTTAAGGGCACAGCAATTCCTAGGTTAGAGTTAACTGCTGCAGTTGTGTTAGTTGCAGTGAACGATATAGTAAAGGAAGAAATGAACCTTGCAGATGCAGAGGCATATTTATGGACTGACTCTCAAGTAGTGTTAGGCTACATAAACAACTAAGCTCGCCGCTTCCACAGGTTTGTCGCGAATTGGTTTCAGAGAATTAATCGCACTACAACGCCTCAACAGTGGCGATACATTCCCTCGGATGAAAATCCAGCCGACTATGCACCATGAGGTCTGAGTGTTAATGATCTTGATGCTTCCAGCTGGTTCAGAGGACCGAACATCTTGTGGGAATGACAAATACTTCCCCCTGTGAACATTAACACACAGCTTCCAATCAGTGACCCAGAGGTCAAGAAGGCTCAGTCTCTTAAGACAAAAACACTACAGTATTCCTGCTTGTCCAACCATCTCACAAGGTTGTCCTCATGGTCCAAAGTCATCCAAGCAGTTGCACCTCTACTTCGTCATTTCAAGAAGGACAAGTCAAGTGACCACAGCACATTGGCAGAATGTGAGCATGCTAAGTGCATCATCATCAAGGACATACAGAGTCAGATATGTGCAAAAGACCCTTAATCCATAAGGGCAAACAGCTCCCACACAGCAACAGGCTATACAATCTGGATGCCTTCGTTGAAGTCGGATTTCTCAAGGTGGGAGGAAGGCTTTGTGATGCTTCTGCCCCTAATTTTGTTAAACATCCAGTAATAATACCAAAGGAAACCATCTTACAAAACGTCTGATCGCTGAGTGTCATGAAAACAACATCACATAAAGGAAAGGGCTTGACTATAAATGAAATCAGATCAAGATGATTTTGGATAACAGGAGTAAACAGGACTATTTACAATAGTGTGTGAGATGTCGCAAGCTTCGCAGACCCACAGAAGAGCAAAAAAAATAGTTAACCTACACTCAGAGCATTTAGATCCATCCCCTCCATTTACGTACAGTGGAATTGATGTGTTTAGTCTGTTCATCACAAGCCAAGGTCGTAATCATACAAGAGGTATAGAGTTATCTTTTCTTGTTTCTGTTAAAGAGCCATCCATATTGAGATGCTGGATGACATGTCCACGGACGCCTTTAACAATGGCCTCCGTTGTTTCATCGCTATTAGAGGAGCAGTTCATCATGGTGTGATCAAGGCAGTAATGGAAGAGATTGACACCAACCATCTGGTAACGTTCCTAGCAGAAAAACAATGTGACTTTGTCTTTAACGCACCCCATGCAAGTCACACCGGCGGAGTTTGGGAGAGACAGATTAGAACTGTGAGAAGTGTTCTTTATTCCACTCTGTCCCAGTCATCCGGAAGACTAGATGATTCTTCTCTGCGAACCCTCTTCTATGAGGCCATGGCCATTGAAAATAGCCATCCACTCACTGTAGATAATTTAAGTGATCCCTGCAGTCCTGAGCCTCTAAACCCTAATCACCTCCTCACCCTGAACACTACCCAAGCCCTACCACCCCCTGGCAAGTTTGTCAGAGAAGACATATTCTCGCAAGAGATTGTGTCATTTCCAATACTTAGCGAAACAGTTTTGGGGATGTTGGCGCAAGGAGTATGTCTCTAACATTGCAACAAGGCAATGCTGGCTTACATCAAGCAGGAACATGCAAATCTTGGAGAAGGCAGATGATCTGCCCAGGAATGAGTAGTGCTTGGCAGAAGTCATCGAGACTGTCATTGACAAAGATGGTTTGGTGAGAAGAGTGAAGATAAGTTTCGGAGACAGAAATCTGGGGAACGATGGTAAATGTCTGAACAAACCTTCAGTAGTCGAACGTCCAGTGCAGAACCTGGTCCTGCTGCTGGAGGCACCCTGCAATTCCTGACATATACTTTGATTTAAGTAGTTAATATTAGAATACGATTCAGTTTTACTTTCACATATAGTCTTACATATTGGTATTTTAATTTAGAAATCATCCGTGACTAAAGTTTGAAATATGTAGTCACTCATGATTGGAGGGAGTGTAAATAACCCTCAGTTATTAGAATTAGTTACCAGGATTTATATAATATACTTACATTATTTAATTATGTCCTTTCTTAATATTAGTTGTGTTTATTATATTTTAGAATGTTAAATTGCACCCTTTAAGCCATTTAACCGATAGAGACTTACTTTTGAAAGGCAGCTTGACGGAAGTGTCCAGAGCTTACTCACTGCACGGAGAAATCGCGAATACAGAGTAAGCGCGCAGAAGATGGAGACAGTTCACAGAGTTAAATTAAAGGATTAAGGCCATTTTCAAGTGAATTTAGGCATTTAGTCACTGTTTGTTGTTTTATTTTGCAGTATTTTCTTTTGTTTTTTACTTTGTTGTCTGGCACCTGTTGGAAAGGAGAACAATCTCTTACGGAGTTGTGAAGTCTATAAGGACAATAAACACAGTAAGGAAGACAGTACAACATCAGTGCACGAGTTAAATCGTTTATTCTTCAACCGGGCTGTCACACTTCCTGAACCTGCATAGACTGAAATTCAACTGCAATGTTCCCAGACCCAGAAACGTAGTAAGGACCTCGGTAAAAATGTTAATGTGACATCAGTGGTTCAACCCTAATTTTACAAAGCAGCCAGAATACTTTTTGTGCACAAATAAAACAAAAATAGCTACTTTATTCAACAATTCTTCTCCTCCAAATTACGTCTTCTGCCTTTATTAAGAGTACCTCTGCACTTAAGAAATGCATCTGCTTGATGCTTACTCTATTTCTCAAGTAAATATATATAGTTTTATGAATGTTTAGACATTTGTACTGGAAAACAAGACAAACATACAGAGGAAGTAAATTAGTTTTGCAGTGTGACTAGGCGAATCCTTTATGTTGTTCCGGATGTAACAAGACAGATTTGCATTTACACAGCAAATGGCATGTTCATCTACATTTCTGGCTTCCTCCAACTTGGGTTTTATTTGTGACTGGCTCACCTGAAGCTGATGTTGATGTATATATGCTTCTCTTGTACTCTATATACCAAGACACACACTCATATCCTTTAGACAGCAGGTGGGCTCAGTTTATTGAGCTCAGACCTGACTTGGGCTTCATCGCCTCTGGGCACCATGCTGTCTTTTCCCCCGTCTATTCATGACATCTTTAGGTCACGTACATTCATATCGGATATAATGGCCTGTGCTGGGCAGAATCGCGGCTAAAGTGAGGAGTGCGGCATTCCTGGCTGCTCTCCAGAGATACGAGTGGATTTATGAAGATTGGAGGCCGGGACAATGAAACACTGTGTGCTCGTTCAGCCGTGGAAAGGGGCTTTAAAGTACCTCTGAGACACGGTTCACCATTCCGTTCCCCGGGGTCCGTGTAGATGCCGCTCACCTCCTCTCGTCCCACGTAGAGATTGGCTTGATGGGAAGCAGAGGAGGGAGTAATCCTCCCGCGCTCCTGGCGCCAGGAGATGATGATGAGGAGATGGCTCCCAGCACTCCTATGGAGATAATTACCAGCCATGCTCCCGCCGTTTCACTGTGACGTGTGTCTGTCTGTGAAGAAAAAGAAGAAACTTCTTTGAACCTGGAGCTTGCCAAGCTACATGCTACTTATAATTTGAAGTAATTAAATTGTGCTTTATCTGCACTACAAACTGTTAACATAACGTTTTAAATGACTGTCAGATTATATAATTCACTTCTTTAATCAGAGTATTATTTATCTGGCACAAAATGAGGATTTTAAGTGAGAATCATTTAAGGATCATTTAAGTGAGCCATTTATAGACTAATTTACCCAGAAAATAAAATTCTGGTAATGTTTTCTTACCTTCATGTGGTTTTAAACCTGTATAAATGCCGTTACATTTTCTGTGGAACACCCCTGCTGAAAAAAACTAAAAAACAATAGAAACCATCACCAGAATTCTAATGGTTTCCACTACAAATACCATTACAAACCACCAACTTTAACCATAAAAATGGCTTTCTGTCTGTTTTGGGACATATTCCATTATGATTTAATTGTATGCCAAATTTGGATTAAAACCTATTTTGTAAAATATTTATTTTATACAAAATACATTTTATTTACAGTAAAATTACATTTTTATATATATTTTTTCACTTTCATTTTTTGAAATAATTTCTGACTTTCTTTACTTCTGCAATAATCTGCTGATTGTATTTTAAAAGAGACCAACCTTAAGTCTGTATTCAAAAGCATTCATGAATTAGAACAATTTAACTTTAAATAGTGCACTTTCAAGGTTCTATTGTCCAAAAAGGGGAGGGGGGTGGGTTGAAAGTTAAGGGGTCAATTTATGCTATAGATGGGGGTTATTTAATATATATTATATATGCAGTAGCAGTGCTTCCTATATGCTCACAGCAGCATGTATGTGGATGTGTTTGGCAGTAGCAGCATAGCTGCCATTTATACTATCACGCTAATCTTTCAGAGAGTTGTCATGACTGAAAGTTTTTCTCCACAAAAAGAGAATATAATAGGATTCAAATGATTATTTACTAATATATAATAATTATTATATTTACTATAATCAGTGTTTGAATATTGCCATAACTCATTTAGCTTTAAAGGTCAATGTGGAAGACAATTTTTCAAAAGCCAGCAAGCCAGCCAGCCAATATGTTACTCTGTTATTCATTGTAAAAACATTACGTTACTAGAAAAGTTACGCTATTCTGAACAACTGTTATGCTACTGAAAATGTAATTGAAATATCAGCCTTGCTACTTTCAGTTATTCCCAACACTGACTTTTTTGTAGTTACTTTATTATATAGGTGCAATGTGAAACTGCTCTTTTATCCTCTTTTAGCTCTTTTTAGTCCACAAGCCATTCCTTCATGTTTGTTGACATATCATAAAATCAACACTTACAATGCTCTGTGAGTGTAAAGCCTGTACCAGTTCAACAGAAAACATAAAACGCAGTGTTATAATGTCAACAGGGCAACATATTCTGTCTTGTAATGCACTTGGCCTCAATCTAATAGCGCTATTAGGATGATGTATTTTTTTTTGTCCTAGCCTCATAAAATTTACATCATTTCAAGTACTAAATTCAATCCAATAAACAAGGCGGAGAGACACTGGTTGTGAAAGGATGATAGAGAATCAATCAGGATTCATCTGGCCTCATATTCAATCCCATGAGGCTTTGCCACTTGAAAGTCATGAAGCTGCTATTTGACCCCTAATCACGAGCATTCTGCAATCATTTCTAGTGTTCTTCAATCTCACAAATGAGCATCTTCGTGTTTCAAGCTTTTTCCAAGATGTTAAACATTGGAAGCATGCAGGCAGGAAGCTGAAATCCCAAGCATTTGGAAACTGGGAATCGTTCTTAGGTGGATATTTAATATTGCATTTTGATGAGGTATTTTAGATTGATCCGTGTTTATCATGACATAAAGAGGGTCTTGGGCATATGAAATGTGAAATTAAAGTGGGAATGTTGTTATTAGAGGATGTTATTTGTAATGGCATGCTGGTCTTGCAAATGTCTAGCAACAATTTGAGGCAAATCAAAAAGAAGCCAGCCACAAGTAAACACAATTTTTCAATGGCAGATGTAAAAAAAAAAAATTATGTTTTAATCCTATGCTTTTTTTTCATATCCTTTACAATGGACGCCAGGGCTGAAGCTACATGAAAATCCTAATATTTTAACTATACTTATGACCTAGTGTTAAAGATTTTGAAAAGAACACATGCAGAACTGTAAGAATGAGAAATGCAATGATGATGTAAGGAAAGGTAAGATGATATGAGGTCTCAAAAAATGTGTTTGATCCTTTGTGTTGGTTGCAGTGGGTGAATATGAGTATGTGTGTCAAAGTATTTGTGTGTCAGTATACTTGCTGGTTGTTTTAGCGTGAGTGTGTGTTGCTGTGTATTCATTTTAGTGAATTCACATCCATCCACTAAGGCTGTTTCACACTAAAATCAATTCACGATTTCACACTTACATCTACTAGCATGATAAACGTAATGCGTATTTGGCGTGTATGGTAATACGTTGTAGGCGTGCTGTCCTGGGAGAGGGCTCCTAGCAGGGAATGGCCCGAACCCAGTGAACCCCCAAAAACAATATAATGTAGGACAGCCGCCAGACTAAGATTCCCCCCCAAATACGCGTTTGAGATCTGGCGGGAGCTAGTTCCGAGGAGTAACTTGTGTGGCAGGCCGGGGGGGTCTACGTGCTCTGAGGGAGCGGTTTGGCATGCATGAGTGGGCCCCACCGACCGGAGTAAACTGCGTGGTTTTGGGGCGATCGGGGCGGGGGCTCAACCGAGGCCCAGCGATGGCTCACCGCATTGGGACGGGTGAGCCCTGCCCGCCGATGGAGGAGCAGCGTGGTTGGAGCCCTGGCCAGGAGGACCCGAGTTGCCTGCAGTGGGATAGTTCACGGAGTCGGTGTACCGGCCCTACTGGCCATCGGCCCCTGCTAATCAGAGGACAGAGGGCGATATCTGGCCGAGAGGACCCATGAAGCCTCCGATAGGGCACAATACCCCTCCGACGGACGGATGGGTCCTATCGGCTAGGCAGATAAAAAGAGTTTGGGACGCCCGACAAGGAGGCTCTCACAACATCCAACGGGAGATCGAGACTCACGGCATCGAATGGATGAGCGTCGCATGCGGACGGCAAGCATAGGAGCCCACCGGGAGACCGCGTCAACGTCTTGACATGAGACCAAGGCTACGCTGCCAGACGGATAGTCTCCTCGGCGAGTAGGGAGAAGAGAAACCCGGAACTGGGGAAGGCCCTCGCAGCATCCGATGGGAGATTGTAAGACTTAGGACATCGGACGGGTAAGCCTCGCCAGGCGGGGGGAAAAGGTTTGAGGATAGCAGAGACAGTTGAATGGTGTTCGGCGGGCGGACGAGGACCGCAGCGACGGCTAGGCCTCGTCGCCCGTCGGACGGAAAAAATTGATGGGTGACTGAGACTGACGCCGAACTCTACGGGAGGCCAATACTCACTGAGTTTAACGGGTTAATCTCGTCTGCCAATGGGGAAGCGGAAAGACGTCTCGCTGTGAGGCTCACGTCGACGCCCAACGGGGGCACAATACCCGCTGTGTTGGATGGGTAAGTGTCGCCAACGTGGGACTAGAAAAGGTAAGGTTGTCTGGCCGGGAGCACCTCGCCGGCGTCCGATGGGAGATCAAGACTCACTGCGTCGGACAGGTGAAGACGGAAAGGTAAAGTTTGGTCGGGATGCTTAGCCGACATCCAACTGATGGGCGTGCTCGCCTGTTTGATAGGTTAGCTTCGCTGACGAAGGAGGAAAAGGTGAGGTTGTCCAGCCGGGAGGCTCTTGCGGCATCTGAGGTGAGATTGATACTTGTGAGCTGGGTGGTGGAACCTCGCCGGTGGTGGACTGAAAGCTAAGCTTGCCAAAACGGCCGGGTATGTCGCGTTCGACGGGGTTCGATATTTTTGGTGCGAGCAGACGGAATAGCGTTTGTCTGGCCGGGAGCACCTCGCCGGCGTCCAACGGGAGATTGAGACTCCTGTGTTGGACAGGTAAAGACAGAGAAAGTAAGATTGTCTGGCCGGGAGCACCTCGCCGGCGTCCAACGGGAGATCAAGACTCCCCGTGTTGGACAGGTAAAGACAGAAGAAAGCAAGATTTGTCTGTATGGGAGCACCTCGCCGGCGTCCAACGGGAGATCAAGACTCGCCATGCTTGGACAGGTAAAGACATAGTAGCAAGATAGTCTGGCCGGAGCATCGTCGGCGTCCAACGGGAGATCAAGACTCGCTGCGTTGGACAGGTAAAGACATAAAAATGTAAGATGTGTGGCCGGGAGGCTCTCGCCGACATCCGACAGGAGGAAAATACTCGCGGTCTGGATGGGTAAGTCTCGCCGGCCGTGGGGTGGAAAAGGTAATGTTGTCTGGCCGAGAGGCTCTCGCCGGCGTCCAACGGGAGATCAAGACTCACTGTCGGACAGGTAAAGACGGAAAGGTAAAGCTGGGTGGCCGGGAGGCACTCGCCGTGACCTGACTGGAGATGGCAGCTCGCAGCCTGGATGGGTGAGACACTCCGGCCACAGGATGGAAAAGGCAAGTTTTTTGCTGGGAGGCTCTGTCGTAAGTGATGGTCCGCGGTGTCAGCAGGGGGAGCCTCGCCAAGCGTGTGATTTGAAGGAAGTCAAAGCCAGGAAAGCTCGCACCGATTTTTATGAAACAAGAGTTTGGTGGGCTGATTTAATGTGAGACTGGTCCGTTCTGATGTAGCTTTGGAAAGCTTCTGAAGACCATCGCCTAGGGTTTGGATCTGGTGTTTAGTGAGGCCTTTTGGGCCGCTGACGTTGCTGCCCGATACGAAAAGAGCGGCTGGAAAAATTTTGTTGAGATGCCTGCTGATAGCAGGACCGCTTAGATGTTTTTGGAACCAGGTGCGACTGGCTGGTTTCCCGGCATGGTCTAAAAATAAGGGTTCGAGGGGACTTAGCTTGGAAAATTCTGAGGCGGAGATACTCGCAAACGGCTTGGTAAGGTTGGAGAGGCGACGGAAGATTGAAAATGTAAACGAAGTGACCTTTCTTGACTTGGTCTGTCTTACTTTGTTTGATCAAAAAGGAGATAGTTTCGCTATCGAGGATGGTTAGGTCCGAGATGGTGGGGTTAGTAGCTGGGTCAAATTTGGAGGAGATGGCTAGCTCGGAGCATCTCAAAAAAACAAAAAAGGCTAAAATGAACATGGTGTCGAGTGTACGGGCAGTACTGGGGGTCTGGTAACCTGTGCGGAGGGTGTGGATGCACTTGGTAAGGATGTCTAAGGTAATGGGTAGCCTGGAGTCAGGACGAGTAGGTCGGGTCCGCTGAATTCCTCTTATCAACATGGCAGTTTGCAAATTGCTAATATTGGGTGACGGGGCGCCGTACAACAGCTTGTGAAAGAATTGGATACCGCTTATGTAACCTTTGATGGAGCTGACTTGGAGGCATTTAATGCTGTTGAGAAAAGAGATAAAAGAGGTTATTGAGAGTAGAGAATTCAGGAACGGAATATTATGAGAGAGATGGAACGACTTGAAGCATTTCCATGCTGTCACGTATGTTTGGAGTGTTCTGGGGGAGACAGCCTGGAGTATGGTGTCGAGTGACTTGTCCAGGAGGGGTTTTAGCGGGTGGCTTACGGAAATATTAATTCTGAATATGGAGGCACTGGGGTTGGGAATTTTTCCGCCTCTGGAGCCAACTTCCTGAATTTCTGAAACAAAATCGAGACAGAGAGTCAGCAACTTGGTTTTTAGAACCTGCGATATGTTTGGCAACTATTACGAATTGGTCGCATGCCGAAATCCATTTTAATCATCTTAGGAAAGGCGTGAGGGCGGGAGAATGGGAACGGCCCTTGTTGACACACTGGACGACTGCTTCGTTGTCGCAGTGTACCAAGATACATTTTGAGGACCATTCGTTTCCCCATAAGAAGGCTGCTACCACGAGGGGGTAAAGCTCTGCGAGAGCTGATGATTGTGGCAAATCCAGTAGCTGGGCGGGCCATGGAGATGCGAACCAGCGCCCTTGGTAAAAACCTCCGAAACCGATTGAAGGAGCCGCGTCTGTGAATAGATTGATGTCGATTGGAGACGAAACTAGGTTATTATAGAAGAGGGAAAGCCCATTCCATTGTTTAAGAAACATGGTCCATAACCTGAGCTCGTCGCGGCATTCTTGGGAGAGAGAAACTAGGTCCTCGAGCACGTGGGCAGACGAAGCGAGTACGAGGAGATGCGAGATAAAAGGCCGACCTTGGGGGATGATGCGCATGGCGAAATTTAAGTGCCCGAGCAGTGACAGGAGTTCGCGTTTGCGACAGCAACGGCTGTTGACAAGGATAGCGGCAACGAGGATTATCCTATCAATTTTTTCCTTTGGTAGCGAAACTAGGGATTTTACTGAGTCTAGATGAATGCCGAGAAATTCGATGGATGTGGCCGGACCCAGGGTTTTTTCCTGTGTGATGGGGATTCCTAGCTCGGAAAAAACTTTTTGGACTGTGAGGATGTGGGCGGTTGGGATGGCTTCGGGGGGCGAAATGATTAGAAAATCATCTAAAAGGTGGATGAGATGGGGAATGGCGTAATTGTTAGATAGAATCCAGCAAATTGCTTCTGAAAGCATGTCGAAAATTTTCGGGCTACTTTTGCAACCGAAGGTTAGGCGGACGGCAAAGTAAAATTTTCCTGCCCATTGTACCCCGAATAAATGCCAAGCATCTGGGTGGATAGGCATCACTTTGAACGCGGAAGTGATGTCTATTTTTGCAAGCCAGGCTCCTTGCCCCGCAATTTTAATTAATTATACCGCCTGCTCTATGTCGTGGTATCTAAGAGAAAATTCGTTGAGGGGAATCAGGCTATTAATACTGGGGACTGTGGAATTGTGCGGAGAAGACAAGTCGACGATTAGCCGTTTCTTGCCTGAAAATTTTCCCGTGGCTATGCCAATGGGGCTGACGCGAAAGACTTTGAAAGGGGGTTCGTTGAAAGGTCCAATCATGAAGCCTGACTTGACTTCTTTCTCAATGAGTTGATTTACGACGGCGGGCTCGGCGTGGGCGGATTGAAGATTGTTACAGATGTGACTTTGCGGCGCATTCGACGCGGGGTTAAAACCGTATCTAAGACCGGACAGGAGATATTCATGGAAATCTTTATCTGGATGGTGGGTGAGCTCGGTGGCTAGTCGAGAAATATTCACGGGAGTCGATAAGTAATTTTTATATTTTTTATTTGCGGCTTTAGACACCGGGCATACACTGCGAGCGTGGGCTCCGCCGCAGAAATTGCAGATATGGAGGTAGCGACATCGATGTCTGATGCACTTCCGGCTATTGAAAGCAAAGCATGTCTGCCTGTTGTCCGCCGGTTGCTGATCTCGGGACATAGCTAGTGGATTTCGCGAAGGTGGGTTCTGGGTATGTGGCTGAGGGATTGATCCGCGGGAAAACCGCGGTGGTGTGGGCTACTGACCGGCACACGTCGCACGCGATGTTCCTACAACATAGGAACACCCTGCTGTGGAGATCTAAATCGAGCGCGCCCCAGTAAGGGCATTGGTTCCACTGTGCAATACGGACGGCACATTTTGCGGAGAACAGTTTGTGGTAAGTGTAGAAGTGCCCTCCTCCATAGGACAACGCAAGTTCGGCTATGATAGCCAGAGAGTCGTTGAGCTCGCGTCGCCTGTGAGGGAAGACTGAGCAAATGACCTCTGTGAAACGATTGAAAGCTATGGAAAACTCAGGAAACGAAAGTATGCGAGACGACAGGGGATTGGGGTTTTTTAACGTTACTGAGAAATCCCCGCAATCTATCTGATGGTTTGAGTCTGACGTGGGCAGGAGGGAAAGGAGTGAGGAGAGATCAACATCTGCACCTGCTAAAATCTGTGCTCGAACATTGTGAGCCGCTTGCGGGGGCTCTGTGGCAATGGCATTCGCTGGGACGGTCATTGGTGTAGCGGTGAAGAGCGAGTATTGCGGTTTCGCTTGGAGGAGAGTGTTGTAAGCGGCCGGAGGCGCTGTATTTTGCGGCCCGTGCGGCCCGGCGTCTACCTGGGTTATCGGCCCTGAGCTGAGAGGGGTAGGCTGAGGTTGGGTTGGGAGGCCACTGCAGCCATGTGCTAGCTTGGGCTACGGGCCCTGGGCCTGGTTGTGGGGCTACGTAAGCCGGCCACTGCGGCCAAGCGTTTACTTGGGCTGCGGGCTCTGGGCAGAAGGGGGTGGGCTGTTGAGCCGGAACTGGAGGTGGAGGTGGCCAGAAGCCCGTTTGGGTTATGGGCACCGGCATAGCTGACTGGAAAGCCATGCCGTACGGCTGAGCTGCAGCCGGACCCTCTGCGGGCCTTGCATCTGCGAAAACGGCGGCGTGGCCTTGGCTTGCCGACGGCCTGGTGCCGCTATCAGGAGCCCTTCGGGGGCTGGTCTTCGAGCGAGAGGAAGAAGGAGGAGTCCAGCGGGGTGAGGCCGTATGTTTGTGCTTTCGTGTAGCCTTCGTGGAAGTTTTCGTAGAGGGTGTTGTTAGTTTGGGATTCTTGTATAACTCATATAACTCCGCTTTAGTGGATTTACGAGGAGCCTGGATGTCGGAGTTGGCTAATGCCTGCCTCAGGCTCGCCACGGTCCACTTCTCGATAGGCGGAAACGCTGGCCTGGTGGACCGGTATGAAGACGCTGGGGAATCAGCTTGTGTTCTCGCCGGAGAAGGTGAACAGATGTCTGGGCGTTTCGGAAGACTCGCCGAGCTACGTCGCGGGCCGTCCGCGAGCAGGAGCCTGGGGCTCGATTGCGAGACCGCGCAAGGGCTTGGAGCTGGTTGACTGCGGGGATGCTACCGGAGAGATAGATTCATCTCCTGACGAGGAAGTATCAACACGCGACATTGTGAAGACGAGCGGACCAGATGCTGCTTAACCGTCGACTAGATGGAGGTAAGACAGCTGTATTTATGTCCCAGGGTTGATTATCTAGATTGTGTACCACCTGTGCTAATTAGCCTGAGTATCTGACGTGCTCCTCCCGAACTTAGTTTATAAACTTCGTTTATAAACTTCATTTAAACTAAATATTGACAAGTTATTGGCACTTTGAAGACATAAATGGAATCATTTCAATAATATTTAATTAATTAACATCAGTGTTTATAAAACTCCAACATTAGAATTTGTATCTCTGTATTCTAGCTTTGAAATGCTTGCACAAATTTCACAACCTGTCATACAAGTAATCCATGAGGTTCCGGCTGATATCTTTCAAGACCCGATGTCTATTGTGATTGACATAAAATAAGACAATCTTGTGTTCTGCAGCTCTGTAAGATCTTCTAAATAACTTCAAATATTATCACTTGATAGTCTTAATTTTATAAAAGGTGCAAGTTGATGAGTCTACCGTGAACATAAATCTGCATAAACAAGGTACAAATCGGGCTTCCTCCTCTTCCTGAACGGCCGTCTCATGAGGGTGCGGTTCAGGGTTCTGAGATCGATAATGGGCAGTAGGCCGCCATCTTTTTGGGGGATGAGGAATTAACGG
This sequence comes from Gymnocypris eckloni scoliostomus, assembly GCA_027564155.1. Classification (NCBI taxonomy): domain Eukaryota; kingdom Metazoa; phylum Chordata; class Actinopteri; order Cypriniformes; family Cyprinidae; genus Gymnocypris; species Gymnocypris eckloni. The sequence goes on from CM050419.1 coordinate 211,646, forward strand.
CTGTAGAATCCTGACTCCCTCTGGGCCGGAGGGACCATTTCTAAGGCGCGACATACATTTCGTCATGGTTTTTATAATCAGATATAAATTTTAGCTTGTCAACGTCTCAAACATCAGAAAAAAGGCTTGTTGATGAATTTTTTTCGTCGTTGTCTTCGTTGACGAAATTAACACCGGTACGGGCCCAGTGACTGCGATAAACACATTGCCTTTGGCACCTGGAACTGAATGGGGTGCTTGGAGGTTCAACCGAGGCAGCTTGGGGGTTATTCCGGCAACCAAAAGGCCCCTCCCTATTCCTGTCCCGTAGATCAGGATGACGCCTTGGGAGCTGGGTCCAGTACAATATTGGGCCAGGGTCCGTGGCGCTTAGGAAGCGGGTGGCCTCTGTTGTACATGGAACAAAACAATGGATGCATAGATATATCAAAATGACATATAGTTGGATGGATATAGAATAAAACGATAGACAGACAGACAGACATACAGACAGACAGACAGACAGACAGACAGATAGATAGAATATGGATCAAAATGATGGATGGATGGGTGGATAGTTGGATATATATATATACAGGTGCACCTCAAAAAATTAGAATGTCGTGGAAAAGTTCATTTATTTCAGCAATTCAACTCCAATTGTGAAACTTGTGTATTAAATAAATGCAATGCAAACATACTGAAGTAGTTTAAGTCTTTGGTTCTTTTAATTGTGATATTTTTTGGCTCACATTTAACAAAAACCCAACAATTCACTATCTTAACAAATTAGAATACTTCACAAGACCAATAATAAAAAATAAAAATAGTGAATTGTTGGCATAGATTCTCTATGGGGTTCAGGTCTGGTGAGTTTTCTGGCCAGTCAAGCACACCAACACCATGGTCATTTATCCAACTTTTGGCAGTGTGGGCAGGTACCAAATCCTGCTGGAAAATGAAATCAGCATCTTTAAAAAGCTAGTCAGCAGATGGAAGCATGAAGTGCTCCAAAATGTATTGGTAAACGGTGAAGTGACGTTAGTTTTCAAAAAACACAATGGACCAACACCAGCAGATGAAATTGCAACCCAAATCATCACAGACTGTGGAAACTTAACGCTGGACTTCAAGCAACTTAGGCTCTGAACTTCTCCACCCTTCCTCAGACTCTAGGACCTTGGTTTCCAAATGAAATACAAAACTTGATCTCATCAGAGGGGCAGTCGTGGCCTAATGGATAGAGCGTTGGACTTGAAACCCGAGGTAACCCAAGGTTGTGGGTTCAACTCCTGGCTCTGGCAGGAAGTGTCCACGACTGAGGTGAGACCCTTGAGCAAGGCACCAAACCCCAACTGCTCCCCGGGCGCCGCAATGTTGGCTGCCCACTGCTCCAGGTGTGTGTGCACTTGGATGGGTTAAATGCAGAGAACACATTTCACTCCTCATTATACTCTGTATAATTGTGTATGTGACAAATAAAGCTCATCTGAGCTTAATTTGTTTGTATTTGTATCTGAAAAGAGGACTTTGGACCACTGGGCAACAGTTCAGTTCTTCTTCTCCTTAGCCCAGGTAAGACGCCTCTGTAGCCAAATTCCTTGACACGTCTGTATGTGGTGGGTCTTGATGCCTTGACACCAGCCTCAGTCTATTCCTTGTGAAGATCACCCAAATTCTTCATAAGGCTGTGGTTCTCTCGGTTGGTTGTGCATCTTTTTCTTCCACACTTTTTCCTTCCACTCAACTTTCTGTTAACATGCTTGGATACTGCACTCTGTGAACAGCCAGCTTCTTCGGCAATGAATATTTGTGGCTTACCCTCCTTGTGAAGGGTGTCAATTAAGGGTAGTATTCTGGAAAACTGTCAGATCAGCAGTCTTCCCCATGATTGTGTAACCAAGTGAACAAAACTGAGAGACCATTTTGAAGGCTCGGGAAACATTTGCAGGTGTTTTGAGTTGATTAGCTTATTGACATGTCACCATATTCTAATTTGTTGAGATAGTGAATTGGTGGGTTTTTGTTAAATGTGAGTCAAAATCATCACAATTAAAATAACCAAAGACTTAAACTATTTCAGTCTGTGTGCATTTAATTTATTTAATACACAAGTTTCACAATTTGAGTTGAATTACTGAAACAAATGAACTTTTCCAAAACATTCTAATTTATTGAGATGCACCTGTATAGATCAAAATAACAGCTGAATAGATATATAGTAATACAATTCTGGATGGATGGATAGTTGGATAGATACAGTGGGGCAAAAAAGTATTTAGTCAGCCACCAATTGTGCAAGTTCTCCCACTTAAAAAGATGAGAGAGTCCTGTAATTTTCATCAGGTATACCTCAACTATGAGAGACAAAATAAGAAAATAAAATCCAGAAAATCACATTGTAGGATTTTTAAAGAATTTATTTGCAAATTATGGTGGAAAATAAGTATTTGGTCACCTACAAACAAGCAAGATTGCTGGCTCTCACAGACCTGTAACTTCTTCTTTAAGAGGTTCCTCTGTCCTCCACTTGTTACCTGTATTAATGGCATCTGTTTGAACTCGTTATCAGTATAAAAGACACCTGTCCACAACCTCAAACAGTCACACTCCAAACTCCACTATGGCCAAGACCAAAGAGCTGTCAAAGGACACCAGAAACAAAATTGTAGACCTGCACCAGGCTGGGAAGACTGAATCTGCAATAGGTAAGCAGCTTGGTGTGAAGAAATCAACTGTGGGAGCAATTATTAGAAAATGGAAGACATACAAGACCACTGATAATCTCCCTCGATCTGGGGCTCCACGCAAGATCTCACCCGTGGGGTCAAAATAATCACAAGAACTGTGAGCAAAATCCCAGAACCACACGGGGACCTAGTGAATGACCTGCAGAGAGCTGGGACCAAAGTAACAAAGGCTACCATCAGTAACACACTGCGCCGCCAGGGACTCAAATCCTGCAGTGCCAGACGTGTCCCCCTGCTTAAGCCAGTACATGTCCAGGCCCGTCTGAAGTTTGCTAGAGAGCATTTGGATGATCCAGAAGAGGATTGGGAGAATATCATATGGTCAGATGAAACCTTTTTGGTAAAAACTCAACTTGTCGTGTTTGGAGGAGAAAGAATGCTGAGTTGCATCCAAAGAACACCATACCTACTGTGAAGCATGGGGGTGGAAACATCATGCTTTGGGGCTGTTTTTCTGCAAAGGGACCAGGACGACTGATCTGTGTAAAGGAAAGAATGAATGGGGCCATGAATCGTGAGATTTTGAGTGAAAACCTTCTTCCATCAGCAAGGGCATTGAAGATGAAACGTGGCTGTGTCTTTCAGCATGACAATGATCCCAAACACACTGCCCAGGCAACGAAGGAGTGGCTTCGTAAGAAGCATTTCAAGGTCCTGGAGTGGCCTAGCCAGTCTCCAGATCTTAACCCCATAGAAAATCTTTGGAGGGAGTTGAAAGTCCATGTTGCCCAGCGACAGCCCCAAAACATCACTGCTCTAGAGGAGATCTGCATGGAGGAATGGGCCAAAATACCAGCAACAGTGTGTGAAAACCTTGTGAAGACTTACAGAAAACGTTTGACCTCTGTCATTGCTAACAAAGGGTATATAACAAAGTATTGAGATTATATTTTGTTATTGACCAAATACTTATTTTCCACCATAATTTTCAAATAAATTCTTTAAAAATCCTACAATGTGATTTTCTGGATTTTTTTCTTCTTATTTTGTCTCTCATAGTTGAGGTATACATATGATGAAAATTACAGGCCTCTCTCATCTTTTTAAGTGGGAGAACTTGCACAATTGGTGGCTGACTAAATACTTTTTTGCCCCACTGTATATAGATCAAAATGATCTATCTATACTGATTAAGAACATAATTTAAAGCAGCGCTCAAAAGTGAGTTGTCAAATGCTTCTGAAGTTCTGCTTACCTGAATTGTGAATGTGGCCTTGAGGTTATATATCATTATGCACAACCTCCAAATTCTCATTATTCTCTTGAGAAATTAGCTTTTTCAGCCCTCGTGAGTCGCACTAGACTGGTAAACATGATGCGGTGAAGACAATGACTTTTACATTTCAGATGGCCTCTATAGCTAGCGTTAGCTCTGTTGTGTTAATGTTTAAGGGCCTTGAATAAGCTCATAGTGATCAGTTGCCTAGCAATTAGCTTGAATAAATGAACATATCCAATTTAGACCTGACAAGGTAAAATTGATTAGGGTTTTAGTAATTACTGGTTATATGGCTTTATGTTTGGACAGGACAGGCGCTGTATATGAATAATTAGCTTAAGCTAAGAATAAGCAATGTAAAAGGTCAGATATTTTGGAGTTGGATAACAGTGGGGGGTGCAAAAGAGGTTTTGGCAGTGTGTTTGATGTCACTTGCACCTCTGGATAGATTTATATTGAGGCTGGATTACTAAAATAATAAACACTTTAGCTGTCTTATCTATTGTGGCCTGCAAATACCGCCTTGGAGAAAGCAAGCCTCTGGAAATGTAAAATAGGTTTGAGAAGTAAATGTATTAGCGTGAGGCTTATCAGCGGTTTGGCCTCTAAAAAGAGCGAAATCACTTTGGTGAGGCCTTGGGGTCACCCGGAAATGTTTCAGGCATGACATTTGTAATGACTTTGCAATGTGCAAGTGTACAGAGATTCTCATAAGTAACTAGAGCTGCATGATATGATTTTAAATCCCATGCGACTCACAACGTAACTAAAATTATATATTTTTGTAACTATTTATTAGGTATGTGACGAGATCCTGTGGCACGAGATCTTGCGAGATCGAGAACGTGACGATATCCTCAAAGTATTTAGAAATGTTTACCTTAGAGCTGCTCATTTAATCATTAAAAACAGCCTCCAGCTATCCCTGTTTAAGATTGTTTTTCTGCCATGTTTAACACAAACAAGACTCTAGAGCAAAAGGTAAAGGCTAATATGGCAACACTTCACCTCATGGAGAGTTCATAGAGCATTCTATTATTATATGACCGTCAGTATATATAGCCAAACTAGCAGCATTTACTGTTATTATTTATTGATAGTTTAACTAAAGAATTCATCAACTGATGAGAAAATAATAAATAGATTAATTGAAAAATAATCGATAGATTAGTTGACAATAAAAATAATCATTAGCTGCAGCCCTACAGATATTTAAATAACAGTGTTCCTGTGGCTCCTGTGGTTGTGGGTTAAATTCCCAGGGAACACACATACTGACAATACATGTATAACCTGAATGCACTGTAAGTCGCTTTGGTTAAATACTTCTGCTAAATGCATAAATGTAAATGTAACAGAAGTACTGGGATAAAAGTTTATAGTTTGTGTATAAACATTAATTGTCTACAGTAGCGATCAAAACTAAAGTATCTTAACACTTGTATTGTAATGTTTATCCTCTTCCGCTAGGATGTGGTGAGAACCGTTTAAAACATTTATTTGACATTGAATCATTCATTCAGGAGATTCCAACAGTGAAACAAGTCTTTATGAAATGAGTTAATCATTATTATTTTTTTTTTTGTTCAAATGAATATATATATTTATATTTAAAAGACTCAAGCAATAAACATATTGTCAGAACCACTAATAAATTACGTTATTTTGTGAGAGAATCGTGATCTTCAATTTACAAAAAATTATTCTCAATTCATCCAGAATTGTGCAGCTCTAGTGTTGTTTATTAGCCTACTGCATATAATTCATAAAAAAATAAGATTAATTTCATAAAGTATAAGTTGATTTCAACATGCACCTACATTTTTTCCATCCACATCCACCTAGAATTTTGTGTTTTTCAGTTGAATGAAAGACTAGTTTTCCATATATATTTAATCTTTGAGGATCTTTAAAAAAAAAGTCTAAAAATCTCGTTTCATTCTCGTGAACCCAGTCTCGTGTCTCGTCGTGGGATAAGTGTCTCGTCACACCCCTACTATTTAAAGATAATTTACTTTATTTAATTATTTATTGGATGACGTAATAATCTGGCAAACATCAATGTCAATTATTGTATAGTTTTATTTTTAACTTTGGAAACAGAGCAGATTTGATATTTCATAATATGTTTCATAATATAGATGTTTTATTTTTATTTGTTTTATATTGTGACATCGGGACTGTTGTGTATATATATATATATATATATATATATATATATATATATATATATATAAATAATAACACACAGCCATTGATGTCTGAACCGCTGGCCACAAAAGTAAGTACACCCCTAAGTGAAAATGTCCTAATTGGGCCCAATTAGTAATTGTATCTCCCCGATGTCATGTTACAAGGTTTCAGGTGTGAATGGGGAGCATGTGTGTTAAATTTGGTGTTATCTCTCTCTCTCTCTCTCATACTGGTCACTGGAAGTTCAATGTAGCACCTCTCTGGCAAAAAACTCTCTGAGGATTTGAAAAAAAAGAATTGTTTCTCAACATAAAGATGGCGTAAAAAAATAAATATATATATATATTTTCATTTGAATTTGTGTTAACATTTATTTATTTATTTATTTATTTATTTATTTATTTATTTATTTATTTATTTATTTATTTATGTATTTATTTATTCATTCATTTATTCATTTATTTATTTATTTATTTATTTATGTATTTCCATTCTTATTTGGTTTGGTTGTTATATATATATATATATATAGTAATCATAAAATCATTGTATGTATGAATACATTTTTTATATGTTTTTATAATAATATAATTATTTAATATGATCTGTACAAAAACAACAACTAAAAACAGTCATTAATGTATTTGTTCCATTTTATTTTTGTACTGTTGTTACAAAATTATTGAGACCTCCCTTACCATACAATAACATGACCCTTTTCCTGTAGTACTGCTAATAACAGTTTACGGCACATGTAATCTATCCTATTGAGGTCTATTTTGGGCCTTTTTGATGGTGTCATTTCTAAATGGAAAACATGAGCAACTGGGTAATATTCCAATACTCCTGAACTCTGCACAAACCATTTCAATCATCTCCAGCAAAACAATGTGAGGGAAAGCAAGTGGCGTGTTGAGACAGTCTATGGAGCCAGAGGACCTCACGGTGCTTTAGTGCTGCTAGCGACATTTTGCAGAAAGCTGAGGCATATTGAAGGTCACTCTTAATAAAACTCAAAGCAGCAGCCGGGCAGACCAACACAAGCACGCAGCTCAAGAATGTCTGAATTTCTCTGAGGACAGAGAAAGAGAGAGAGAGAGAGAGAGAGAGAGAGAGAGAGAGAGAGAGAGAGAGAGAGCGAGACAGCGAAAGAGCAGAGTGATAATGCTACCATGCTAGGAGGGATTTTCTGAGTACTTTAAAAGGGCAAAGTTCAGCCTGAGAAGTCACAGACGTTGGCATTAGCCTTGCTTTGAAAATCTCAAGCACTTGGGTAGCGATAGCTTGATGCATGTAGTCATTTTAGCGAAACAAACAACTACAGAAAGGTCTACCCCACTGGAAAATCCAGCTAGTGTGTTTTGAAACATGGTAGCTAGCTGCAAGCTGTTCGTTTATTGCCATTCATTTTTTTAATCAGCTTTTTTATCTCGTCTAAAAATAATCATCCTTAAAGCAAGGTTAATTGTGGAAGCTCAATTTCACTACATTAATTAATACATTTAAAAAAAAGTGTTTATTTATTTTTTAATCTGACAATACAGTAATTTTTGTTGCAATTCTTAGTTTGTATCTCAAATCATTTTTATTTCACAATGCTGTTAAAAAAGTCAGAATTGAGATATATTCTCATAATTTTCAGATATGAATTTGCAACTGGAATAAAAAAGTCAGAAGTGTGAGAAGTCACAATTACAAAAATAACGCAATCGTGAAATATAATCTCTCTCTCTCTCTCTCTCTCTCTCTATATATATATATATATATATATACATATATATATATATATACATAAATTCGATGTTTGCATTTTTTTTATAATCAGAACGGTGTTCAGTATCAATCAGAATTGCATGAAAATAAATCTGAAATTATAATTGTATATCTTGCAATTTATTTATTTTTGCATAAATCTAAGTCTGAATTGTGAGATATAAATTCTGAATTATGTGGGGAAAAAGTCATAACTGTGACCATCACAATTACAATAAAAACAACAGCAACAACAGAATTGTGAAATATAATCCCAGAAAAAGTCAGTTTGTGTCTTGCAATTCTGAATTTATAACTTTATATCTCACAATTGATTTTTTTTTCTAAGAATGGCAAGAAACTAAATCTGAATTGTAAGCTAGAGATTCAGAATTATGCAGGACAAAAGTCAGATTTTCAATTACAAAATAATACTAATAAAAAGATGTAAACTCAGGAGTGTCCAGAAGAAAACAAGTCTGAATTCTGAGTTTAGATCTTGCAGTTCTGTGTTTTCTTGGCATTCTGAGAAAAAAAAAAAAACTTAACTTGTGGTACATGAATTTAGAATTGTGATACAAAAAGTAGAAACAAGCCTCCATAGTTAATTTACTTGAAGCAAAACTGCTAAAGAAAATAAGGTGTGTTGTCAGATAATACATTTTGAATACATTTTTATTTTCCTACCATGAACAAATTTCTCAACTAATGTTTTATTAAATTTTAAGCATAATCCTCACTAAATGTCATTGTGTATGCTTAAAATAAGAAAAAACTGTTTAATAATAAAAAAAATCACTTTATATTCTCTTAAGACAAATATAAATTATTATACAGCTTTGCCTCTCTGTACATTTTTCTTATTTCATCTGAAAAACGACAAAAAGCTACTGAATAAGTCAATGATTGAAGAAGGTTTGACTAGCTGGTAGCTAGTTTATTGCTGGTTCAAGATGGTTGAGCAGCAACAAACCAACTACCAGGTTCCAAACACAGCTAACAGCTAACTCTAGGTTTGCCAGCAGTAAAGAGCTTGATTGTTTTCAGTCCCGTGGCCTCGATGACCTACAATACTGTGAGCAACTCTGGCAACTAATCAAAGACTAACTACTAATAAAGGTGCTGGTGAGCTAGCAGCTCCGCAGGGAACCTTTGAAAGCTGAAATTAGTTGGTCCTTTGTTTACATTCGTAAATCTGTCACAGTTTATTTTCCCAAGCCTGGTGGCTGTTTCTTTCATAGCCATATTTCAAATCATTTTATAAGGTCTTGATAAATTATTAATTTGGCAATAAATCATTTGCTTGTGCTCTAAAGCCATGCAATTGATTTTTATTAATTTTATGAAATTTCATTAGTGCTGCTAAAAAGCAACCATCACTATTACTTTGCTTTACTCCTAACCCTAAATATTAAACTTGATGCATAACAGTTCTGCAGACCTGATTGAAACCAGAAATAATTTTGTTTGAGTTTATTTTAAGCACCCACCCAGAACAACCTAGATCTATTGATGGAAAGTTCAAGTAATTTTCTTGACATTTGATCTTTATTTGGAAATTACCATAATTGTATTCAAGACATTTAATTCAAGTTAAATTAAATCCCAACAAACTTTGATCACATTCCAAATTATGAAATCCTGATAATACTAGCCAAAGACATTATGAAAAAAGTATTAACAGTTAATTCACCACTTAAGTTGTTCATTCTTTTGTCTTTTAACTGCCACATGTATGGCTATGTACAGAAAACAGAAATACTTATTTGACCTCCCGAGTCATCTGGACTGAGTCATTCGTTCTTTTGTCTCTTGAAAAGAACAAAGGATTTATTATAGTTGATATTCTCTGGAAGCTTGTTTTTCCTGTTTCCAGTCAATAGCCTTTGCTGCTGTCCTGTGATGAAAATAATAGCAACTCGTATCAGGATATTAGGAAGGTCAACTAGTCATTAATATCTCCTGCATTGAAAAGTTACCCGTACAGGAAACAAAATTGTTTAATTCACCTCCCGAGCCATTTTATTCATGCATGAAAGCATGTTGCGCATGCATGGTCACAAATCCCTTTCTGAGAAAATGTGTTACATCCGAGACATATAAAACAATCTTTGAAGATTAATGAATCGTTCATGAGTGACCCATGACTACTCCTTTACAGCTGCAATGCAAAACCCTTGCTTCATGGTGGCGACTCTTGCATGAGTAAGCAACACTAAGGGTACATTTATACGACAATGATGTACTACAAACATGAACATTTTTTCTTTACAATTTTGAAAAGTTTTGCGTATAGACAAAAACATTGTCAAAATGATCTCCCCTTTACACGGAACTGCGAAAACGACTAACAGTCTCAGTCAGAAAGAGATGCATTAATGAGAACACTAGTGCGCTATTAATGAAGGCTATATCTTTAACACAAAGCATTTCTGCAGACTCTGTTGATCTTTTACTGGATTCATTTAACTCAAAAGTTGAGAATGTCATTGATGATATTTGCCCCATGAAAGTCTGCAAGAAGAATAGCAGACATAAATCATGTTGGAGAAAATCAACAGCAGTTCAGAGTATGAAAAGACAATGCAGAAAGGCTGAGCGGATGTGGCGGAAGACGAAACTCGACATTCACTATAGCAGCTATAAAGACAGCTTTCATGCTTTCAATGTAGAACTAGCCACAGTTAGACAGACCTTCTTCAAAAACCTTATAAACAGTCACTTAAACAACACTCGCAATCTTTTTGCTACTGTTGAGAGATTGACAAACCCCCAATTCAGATTCCCAGTGAAATGCTCTCCAACAGCAAATGCAACGAGTTTACTTCCTTCTTTTCTGAGAATAATAATAATTTTAGAAAGGAGATTGGCATATCTTCTGGTTATGCAGAGGTCACACAGATTTGACCGCAATTTCAAAAAGAAGTAACCATGTCTGTTTTTGAAGAAATTGATAGCAAAATTTGGGAAGAAATAGTACAGCATCTTAAATCGTCAACCTGCTATCTTGACACACTTTCCACATCTTTTTTCAAAAGTGTGCTTAACTGTTTAGAAGCAGATCTCTTAGAAGTGGTGAACACCTCGCTTCTTTCTGGGACTTTTCCAAACACCCTGAAAACTGCAGTTGTTAAGCCCCTTCTGAAAAAGAGCAATCTTGATAACACCATGTTGAGCAACTATTGACCAATATCAAATCTTCATTTCATAGGTAAGATTATTGTAAAGGAAGTTTTTAATCAGCTGAACAAATACTTCAATTCAAATGAAGTTTAGACACGTAGTTTTTAAACTAAGTTCGGGAGGAGCACGTCAGATACTCAGGCTAATTAGCACAGGTGGTACACAATCTAGGTAATCAGCCTTGGACATAAATACAGCTGTCTTACCTCCACCTAGTCGACGGTTAAGCAGCATCCTCCACCACCCTTCTCCACCAGTATCACTAGATTTCTAATCACACGGGGGTTCACTGGGTTCGGGCCATTCCGGCCAGGAGCCCTCCCCAGGACAGCACGCCCACAACGTATTACCATACACGCCAAATCGCATTACGTTATCGTGCTAGTAGATGTAAGTGTGAAATCGTGAAATGGATACCGGGACAATTTTCAATCTGGTTTCCAAGCACATCACAGCACAGAGACAGCACTCATTAAGATAATAAATGATATTCGCTTTAATTCTGATTCTGGCAAAATATCAGTGCTGGTATTACTAGATCTTAGTGCTGCGTTTGACACTGTCGATTATAACATACTTCTAGAGAGACTGGAAAACTGGGTCGGGCTTTCTGGGATGGCACTCAAATGGTTCAGGTCATACTTAGAAGGGAGAGGTTATTTTGTGAGTATAGGAGAGCATAAGTCTAAGTGGACGTCCATGACATGCGGAGTCCCATAAGGCTCTATTCTTGCACCGCTCTTGTTTAGCCTGTATATGCTCCCACTAGATCAAATAATGAGAAATAACCAAATTGCCTATCACAGCTATGCTGATGATAGCCAGATCTACCTAGCCTTATCTCCAAATGACTATAGCTATTGACTCCCTCTGCATTGATGAAATTAATAGTTGGATGTGCCAAAACTTTCTTCAGTTAAACAAGGAAAAAACTGAAGTCATTTCATTTGGAAACAAAGATGAAGTTTTCAAGGTGAATGCAGACCTTGACTCTAGAGGTCAAACAACTAAAAATAAGATAAAAAATATCGGGGTGATTCTGGAGACTGACCTTAGTTTTAGTAGTCATGGCAAAGCAGTGACTAAAATCAGCACACTATCATCTCAAAAACATTGCAAGAATTAGATGTTTTGTTTCCAGTCAAGACTTGGAGAAACTTGTTCATGCCTTTATCACCAGCAGGGTGGATTATTGTAATGGTCTCCTCACCGGCCTTCCAAAGAAGACCATTAGACAGCTGCAGCTCATCCAGAACGCTGCTGCCAGGATTCTGACTAGAACCAGAAAATATGAGCACATCACACCAGTCCTCAGGTCCTTACACTGGCTTCCAGTTACATTTAGGATTGTTTTTAAAGTACCTTTATTCGTTTATAAATCCCTAAATAGCCTAGGACCTAAATACATTGCAGATATGCTCACTGAACATAAACCGACCACTCAGATCATTAGGATCGAGTCAGAAATACCAAGGGTTCACACAAAACAAGGGGAGTCCGTTTTTAGCTATTTTGCCGCCCGCAGTTGGAATCAGATTCCAGAAGAGATCAGATGTGCTAAAACATTAGCCACATTTAAATCCAGACTCAAAACTCATCTGTTTAGCTGTGCATTTGTTGAATGAGCACTGTGCTACGTCCCAACTGATTGCACTCTGTATAATCATTTTCTATTCTTAACTGTTTTAAATTAATTTAAACTCAATTTTGTTTCTATTGTTTTTTTATTATTCCTTGTTTTTATTAGTATTATTAATGTATATTTCACTTCCTTTTATGTAAAGCACTTTGAATTACCACTGTGTATGAAATGTGCTATACAAATAAACTTGCCTTGGCTATTATGCATGCCAGGCCAGTAATTGACAATCGCTTTGCAAAGAAACTTGTGCATGTCTACAGATGGCTATATGCATATGATGTCAAGCTTTTCATGAATTTGTTTTTTTTGTAGTTTACACAGAGATGACAATGGTTTTGTTTAAAAAAAAAAAAACTTTGAAGTTTGAGTTTTTCGACCCTCAAAAGACGTGTAAATGAATTGCCAAAATGCAAAACATAAAAGACATATTTAGTTAAAAACAAAGTCAATATCCCTCGGGGGCCACACCCACAGTTTCCACAACTCCGGGCGGGGGTGAAGGATCACGCCCTCCGACTGTGAGAGAACATATCTCCTGACGGGAATCTCCCATGGAGAGCCATCGAGGAGAGAAATCAGGTCCGAGAACCATACAGGTCCGAGAAAGGGCTAGTTCAGGTCACCTTAAAGGGATAGTTCACCCAATAATAATAATAATACAAAATCTGTCATTAATTATTCACCCTCATGTTTTTTCAAACTCGTAAAACCTTCGCAATTGCAAATGTTTTACAAAAGAGATATCAGCAAAAAGTTGATTTATTTCCCAAACAGGATGTATGATGGGATACGCTTAGCCTTGAATACTGCTCCAGAGTTTGAGATGACCTAGGACAGTTTCAGTTCAAAACTTTCTTGATTGCATGTTTCATATGTTCACCTTGAAAGATCTTATTTTATTCAAGGTGTCCTTGAGGTTCAAGGAAGGCATGATATAGCCAGGCAACTTAACAGACCTATGGTGTTTAACCTGCCCCTAGGAAACATACGAACACGACACCCTTTTCTGATTTGCTACTTTCCAGGGACACTTTAATCCCTTTTCAATATGCATTTCCATTTCAAATAAAACCTTCTGTGAGGCATGAGTCCTTACTCCTGCCCTAGCGCCCCACCAAAATACCTTGACCTGAACCCAGTGGAGTGAAACCATTCAGTCTGCAAACCACAATCTGCACGCAGTTTACTGGGGCATCAGTACTACATCCGTTAATAGATATCTAGTTGTCACTCCGATAGCTTCCTAAATTTTCCTCCTGCCCTAAAAAGGTCCGCTTGAGGTGGCAGCTGATAATGGGAGATCTTCGTCTAGTTGTCACCGAGCTCTTAAATGCACCAGAACCATGTGCCTCAGGACACAACGAGTCTAGTCGATGAAAGAAAGGAGGAGAAGAAGGAAAAGCAGCTTTTAAAAGTCCAAGTTATCTCTTCCCACTATTCCGTCCTTTATCTCCCCTCCGCTCTGCCCGAGAGCTGTCGACGTCTTCTTCTAGTTCCTCTTTTACTTTTCTTGTCTCTCATACTGATTGTGAGAAAAAAGAGCCTTGTGACCAGAGGGGTCTTAACTATTTCTCAGAACATACATTAAATATTCATGGCATTAGCATATGCTCTCTCCAATACTGATTTAATTGAAAACATCTCTTTAAAAATGTGAAGATGTGCCCTTTCCGCCCGGAGAGACAGCCTGCGGCTAATTTAAAGCCACTTGGCCTTTTAAATGGCACATTTTAGTGGAGAACATGTAAAGTGCTAGACCACCCTGTAGTGTGAGATGAGAAAGAAACAATGAAAGTATATTTGCAACCACCTCATACTCTACCTGTAATTGCAGCAAGCATTTGTGTGTGGAAAGTTGAGATACCCAAAATAAGAGAAAGTACAAGACAGACTTGGGTGTTTATCAGTTTCAGTGGGCTTTTATGGTGAATGCCTGAATGCATTGATGTCACAAACAGGTTCTCAGTTAACAGTTTATTTGCAGAGAGGAAAAAATATTACTAGAGCTTATTTTTAGATTTGGAGATTTGAACTTAATGTTTAAATCCTCCTGAACAATTTTGACAGATTGCAGATGTTTTTCTGTGGTTGGAAGCATAAATATGTATCTGTAGATGCCTTATTAAAGGGATAGTTGCGGCATGGTACTCTTGTGAATGGCATTGGATGGTGACATGGAAGAGAAGAATTGTTGAATAAAGTCATTATTTTGTTTTCTTTGCACACAAAAAAAGTATTATCATAGCTTCATAACATTATAGTTGATACACAGATGTCACATGGACTATTTGAACAATGTCCTTACTTTGTTTCTGGTCCTTGAACATGGTAATTACGGTCAGAAAGCTCTCGGATTTCATACAAAAATATCTTAATTTGTGCTCTGAAGATGAAGATGAGTAATTAATGACAAAATTAAAATTTTGGGGTGAAATATCCAGTTAATGGCTGTTTCAATGGGCGTGTGTATGTAAGCCATCCTGCCATATTGAAATGGCCAAAGCAGGTCTGTCAACACTCGAGAGCAAGTTGACTTTGCGTCTGTGACTGGAGTTATATGCATGTATTGATATCTATATCTGCAATAGACTTCATCAGATAATTCAACTAAATTAACACACTAAAACATGATTAAGCTATTAGCTAACACAACATAAAACAAAAACTACCATAGTATTAAAAGCTGTAATATTGAATTAATACATCTGAACAAAGAAACCAACCTCATATGTGAAAGTGTGTTCCATTTATTCAGGAATCAAAATTTATTCTGTTTTTACATCAAGAGCATATTCAATGTTATGGCATCTTGGGAAGCTCATTGATTTTTACTGTAAGTCAGGACACGTCTATGGATGTGTCAACATGTCTGGAGTAGTCAAATGTGGCAGTTAGGTAGCTTCTGGGCACCCTACATTTTTCTGGGTGGTTGAGGTGGAATCCTTGTAACATTTGTACCCCTAAAAGATTCACACTACCTCTAAAAGTTTCACACTAGTACCTTAAGGATAAAATGTGCATATTAGTACATCAGAGTAGTAAGACACAAAGTTGTTTCTTTAAGGGTGCTGCCCTTTCAGCTGTTAAATCCTGAAAGGTAGCATTTTTAGACTTTTTTTTCTGACAGAGTAATGTTACCTCAAATCATGTGATTTATTTAGCTGAGGTGAGCTATTACTTCTATAAATTATCATATTTATATTTTTTGTCATGTGAATGATGAAAACAGGTAAAAATATATATATTAAAAAAACAATTTCCGACCAAAGTCATATCAAGGGACCAGAACATAGAGAGTTAGAGGTGGACTCTTTTGTCTTGGCAAGTGACCATCTAGCTACAACCTACAAATAATTAGAAAAATGTAAATTATTATTTCTTTATATTGACTTCTAAAAGCCTGCTTGTAGTGTGCTATACCTGTGCAGACTGCTGTAACAGGATGTTGTTTGTGGAGCATTTTGATGAGTCACAATTTTCCTCTGAAACATATTTCCTTGTAGTTCCAATATCCCAATTTCAATTGACTTGTAAGACGCACAAGCGAGTAAACTGTGAAATAGGGAGACTAAAGTGAATAAAATGGAAGGAGAATTTTAATGCATTTCTCTTTCCTGAAAAATAAATACAAATCATTTACCTCTCAAACACTCCAGGAGCTCATTTAAAACCTGTGAGAGGCTGTTGCTTTAAAGACGAGGAAATTCAGAGACTTAATTTGATTAAATTCACCTGCCTCTCACTGGGGAAATAACACAAGTATGGAGCTCTGAGATATATGGTCTTGTCACTGCTAAATGCTCGTCGATGACTTGACAGGAAGTGACAGCTAATACTGACTTCAAATTCACGCTTCTCTTCATGATTGCGTAAGCATATAAACAAGCATCCCAAGGGTCCCTTTCCCCAGTGACAAAGTAAAGAAAGAATATATAAGTGCAAACTCACTCCTTGGATGACAAATATTTGCTTGGGTTGTTTTGCTATTTGTTGGATTAGAGTCTGGACATCTAATAATACTATTTAAAAAGTAAGGATTTGGAAATGGAGTTAGGGATTTGTTTATGTATGTTAGTGTCAAGTAATCCAAATTACAATAGAAACTGATAGATGACCCAAAATTAGAATATTGTGTTTATGTCCATCAAAGAAACCTTCTATGTTTCAAATAAGAAAACCAACCTTAGAAAAAACAAGTATATGTAAAATGTTTATTTCTGCCAGCAAGCAAGCCTGTTTCCACCTCAGAGTAAATAATTGAAGTGGGCAATTGTGAGAGTTTAAAATAAGACCCAGTTGTGAGATATAAAGTCGCAATTACAAGAAATAAAGTTAAAATCAGAAGACACGTTGTAACAAAAGTAAAGACACAATTGGGAGGTATAAAATCGCAAATGGATGATATAAAATAGCAATCAAGAGTAATAAAGTAGCACTAGCGAGTTGCGAAGAAACAACCAGGAGATACAATGTCACAAAAAAATAAATAGTCACAATTAAGAAAAAGTTAGTTGTTATTGAAAGGTATAAATTCGGAATTGAGAGATATAAACTCTCAATTGTTACAATTGCAACTACTTCACACAATGTGAGTTTTATAGGGAGAAAAAGTGTCACAGTTACGAGAAACACATTCTGAATTAGAAGATATAAAGTCACAAGCAGTTGTTTGAAAAGCTGCGTTTATGAGACGTTGCAGTTGGAAGATATAATGCTGCAAATGCAATAAATAAAGTGAAATCCAATAATTTTTCAATCTGACAGGCTTCTATAGGAAAGTGAATCTCTAAAATATAGCACACTAAAATCTACAATAATGTTTCTGGTTCATTGTTGTGATTGTCAAAGCTTGATGTCCCACAGTTTGTCAAATCAAGGCCTCATTCTTCTCTTATTATGCATTTTAGTATCTCTCTCTCTCTCTCTCTCTCTCTCTCTCTCTCTCTCTCTCTCTCCACAGTGAGCTTTTCAATTACTGCTCTGTTTCAATTACACACCATGTGTAGAATAACACAGTCTTAATAGCTGCCTTGTTAATTGATTTGAACAGTGGATGGAACGGACCACAGGTCTATCGGGAAGCTCCTGCGGCAGAGGAGCCCTGATGACTGGCAGGTGGAAAACCGAGCGAGAGAGAGTTTGAGGTTGAAGGCTATATCTCTGAGCTCTGGCTTTTTGGTGCCGGCTGATTAGCGGTTTCATAGCCGAGGGTATTAAAGGCCTATTTGAGGTCAGGGACAGGCCAGTGACAGGCACTGTTTGATTTCACCCTTCAGTCTGTTTTGCTGTTATCAAATCTAACCATACCTGGAAAGAGAAAGGAAATTCAAATTATGTGATAATTTGCTCAAACCTCAAAGCTGTTTGGCTTTTATTATCCATGGAACATGAGAGTAATTTTACAACATTTTCCATACAATGAAAGGACCAAGCTCCAAAAGTAGTTGCTACTTGTATATTCCAAGTATCCTGAAGCTATATGTTAGCTTTGTAAGGAACAGACCAAAATGTTAAGTTGTTGCTCTCTTAAAATCATGAAATCCTCTGTAAATCAAATCTTGTTCACATTTCAGCAAAATCAAACTTCGTTCGTGATCGGTCTCGAGACATGTGAGAGCTAGTGGTGTCCATACGCTGATTTCACGCAGCCACCATTTTGAAATCGAAAGCGAGGCTCCGGTGGGAAGAAACCCGGAAGTATTGCCTTTAATCACAGGAGCAGCGATGTCATATTGTTGTGTTCCAGGCTGTACATACTATCAACGAAAAGAGTGTGATAAAGAGTTGTCATTTCATCGCTTTCCGATTTTTTATTATAAAAAAAAATAATAATAATAATTTTTTTAACAAAACAGCTTGTGGGATTCGACATCCTTCATCGGCCCATTTTTCAACATCTGCAATATTAAATTGCGGTAGCAGCTCTAGGTTGGTAGTCCAAGTCATTGTTGTTTACCTTTACTTCCGGGTTTCTTCCCACCGGAGCCTCACTTTCAATTTCAAAATGGCGGCTGCGTGAAATCGGCGTATTGATGTCAAACCTAACATGTCTTGACCAGGTCTTGTTTAAGTGTAAATTAAGCGAAAAAAAAAAACATCTTAAAATTATCTCTGTTCCTCGCACAAAATACTTTCGAGCCATATGGACTTATTTTATTGTACTTTTTTGGGAAGTTTAAATGTACAGAATTTGACAAGGCATCTTAAAAACATAGCACTTGTATCACTAATATAATGACAAGAAATGTCCATCTGTGAACATGTACAAACAATTCTAAAAAATTAGAGCAGATATAATGCAACAACGCAACCTATTCTGTAAATGTTCTTTTTTGCGCAAAACACACTCTTCTCAAACATGCAAATGTAGATGCTTCTTACTATGCAAACTTGGTTTTGTTTCTCTGCTTTAATCAAAATGTGTCAGATCACAATTTGTAACTGAACAGTTGCATTGTCATCATTGTTACAAGAAGCCATCTTTAATTATCCTTTTTTTATTTCAGATCAAGTACTGTCATAGAGGCGCAACAGTTTAACGATAATCTTACTGTGTACTAACTTTGTGGTACTTTTTGTCATTTGAGGTTTAGCTGTTCGTACTTTGACAAGACATTTTAAAACATAGCACTCACGTCACGACACTAACATAGCACCAATAAATTATACAGTGGACAAATAATATAAAATGCAACAATGCATATTCTGTGAATGTCCTCTGTAACTGCGCATATTTAGTTGCTTATAGCTATGCCAGCTTGATTTCACATGTTTCTGCATTGCGAAATGATTCAGAACACAATTCGCTACTCAACGCAAGTATGCATCATATTCGTGAGATTGTGACAAGAAGTCAATATTAACATAAACGATATCCTCTTATTGTCCGTTTTCTCTTTCAGGTGGAGTACTAGCATAGCAGTGCAATAGTTTGTGAAGAACCTGCATGTTAGTTGAATTCATTATGTTTATACACTGACCAAAATTATAAACCCTATACTTTTGTTTTTTCCCCCATTTTTCATGAGCTGAACTCAAAGATCTAAGCTTGTTCTATGTACACTAAAGGCATATTTCTCTCAAATATTGTTCACAAATCTGTCTAAATCTGTGTAAGTGAGCACTTCTCCTTTACCAAGATAATACATCCACCACACAGGTGTGGCATATCAAGATTCTGATTAGAAAGCATGATTATTGCACAGGTGTGCTTACGCTGACCACTATAAAAATGTTCAGTTTTACTGTATTGGGGGGCTCCGAAAGCCAGTCAGTATCTGGTGTGACCACCATTTGCCTCACGCAGTGCAACATATCTCCTTCACATAGAGTTGATCAGGTTGTTGATTGTGGCCTGTGGAATGTTTGTTCACTCCTCTTCAATGGCTGTGTGAAGTTGCTGGATATTGGCAGGAACTGGAACACGCTGTCGTATAACCGATCCAGAGCATCCCAAACATGCTCAATGGGTGACATGTCCGGTGAGTATAAGGTGATGTTCACACAAATCACATATTTGTGAACAATATTTGAGAGAAATAGGTATTTTGTGTACATAGAAAAAGTCTAAGATATCAGTTCAGTTCATGAAAAAGGGGCAAAACAAAAGTATAGTGTTGATAATTTTGGTCAGTGTAGCTTGCTACCTGGATCTGTTTAGCTAATACTTTTTTTTTTTTTTTTTTTTGTACGTTTACTTTTTTTAATACGTTTGCTTTAATGTCAGAGGCATTTAAAAATAACTAAATCGCCCCCTAAAGTATGGAGGATATGTTCAAGCATTTTTTCTATCTGGACTAGTCGTATGATTTCTGGTAAAAATGTAAATCGCAATAGAATTTAAAGTTTTGGATATTATTTTTATTTGATTTTGACTAAAATGTTTTCTTATTTTAAAACAAATCAGTCTTATCCATCCTTGCATCGCAATCCACAAATGCTGATAGCGCTTAGAATTTTCCATATTTGCTTTTCAAGTACGTGCCTGAGATAAAATGAAGTCATTCATACCATAACAAAGCTCTCACTGCATTCTATCTCAATGATGAGGGGTGCAACGTCCCCAGGCATGCAATAATCTCTTCCTTTCCCATCATGCCCAGAGGTGCTGGGTGTTAATTACGGGCCACGCTGATTTAAGATGTCAGTTTTACAGTCGGAGACACCAGCTGGCCGCAGCCTTTCTCCACTTCCCGATTATCTCGCTCCCTTTCTCGCAGACATACACGTACACACTGACTACGTAATCCTTGTTCACTCTCAAGCCAAGCAATCAGATAATTGAGCAATGGCAAGACCAGGTTTTGGGTCGGATGTTCTATGCAGGAGCCTGCCTATGTTCCACTTCTTCTCCCACAGACCCCTGCATGCATACTTTCGGGCCCCTGGTGGACCAATGCTAAGGCAGGACTTTTCCTTTGCTGTGTAATGAGTCCATTTTTTTTCATGAGAAATTAAGTAGTCTTCTAGTGCTGTATGGTGTGAACCGCATATCTTCTTTTCCTCAAATTACAGCCCGAGGGGTTTATTTAAACAAACAGTCTGGTAATAATGATGACTTTTTTCTATAATGATGCTGTTGTTAGTTGCATATTTAAATTCACAAAAGCATTGGAATGTTGTGGAATAGCTTTCATGCAAGTTTTGTTTTCCATTGTGAACTCACTCTAATAGTCACCTCAGTACACTGCAGGTGTTCGATAAATACAACTTTTTATGGACACAAATGCTAATAAAAGCATTTATTTAAATAATGGTATTTACCTTTATGTCTTGAGGCTAGTATTATGTGGAGGGAAAAAATAAAGAACAATATTCAAAAATACATAAATACATTTGTTTTTGGGAGTTTTTTTCTGGATGGTCCAGCTACTGTAGTATATGTGTTACAGATACATTTGATAATGCTATATTGTATTTTTATTTTATTCTGATTTCTAAAGATTAGAAAATACCATTATTATTTTAGTATCTTTGATACAAAAATGTAAGTTAATATTTTGAATCGGATTTTGTTTTCTGGTGTCGCTTTAATTTTTGTTTAAGTTTGAATCATTTTGTTTATATAATTATGTAAGTGTAGTTTTCATTCATTAAATTTATTAGATTTAGTTTATTACGGTTTTGTTGTTTTAATGGTTCAAGTTAAATTAAATATTATAAATGCTTGCATAAGTAAATTTTTTATAATTTATCTTATTTTAATTAATTATTTTAAGTAGCAAAAACTTTTTTTTTTTACTCCGACATTTTTACTTATGTAGTTTAACTATTTAGGCTATAACAATTCACTGACATGATATAATTGAATTTAGCAATTATTTTTACAGCAAAACATGATTATATGCTTAAACATAAAGATTTGTACTCATGGAAATTACTAAAGTAATCAAACATTTAATTGGAAGGGGTGACCTAATTTGTTTGGCAATATAGTGTATATATATATATATACAGTATAACATAACAAAATAATGTGAGACATGCTTTTCCTTGACGATTTTTATAGAATACTTTAAAATATTGCAACAGTTGAAGCATAGTCAAACATAACAAAACATAAGATAAATTAAGAACGAGGGAGCTTAAACCTGCAGGTGTCCAATTAACAAATGCGGGAACACATAGACAGTCTGGCCTTTTCAATGAACCCGTTTTGTTTTGCGAGCTTCCTTTCAACAGTCCGCAGGTCTTGTTCTTTTACATGTAATTCAAACTAGCCTTTAGCCTTTCTCTACCCCTCCTCCTAAAGCAGAAAGCTGCTGAGTGGAAATGTCAAGTAATTGATTTATGGTCATCATGTTTTTTGCTAAACACAATATCGTCTCCTAGGATGAAGGAGGAGAGTGAAAAAAAAGCGACTGGGGGGAAATAAAGGCAGCTCTTTTTTCTCCTCACTCGAAGCCCCATGGGTGTCAGTGAGCAAAATCTCCATTTGAGCTTCGCTTGAGTTATGGAAGAGTTTTGTGCTGATCAGGATGGTTTTTTTGTGTGTGTTTTGGGTGGCGGGGAGGAGGGAAGTATAATGTTAATCAGCCTCAAAGCTGGATTTGCAAGAATTTCTAAACCAGGCTGCAAATTCAATATGCTGGCAGGTTGTGTAAATTACTACAAGGAGCAGGATTTATTAGTTATTTATGTATTCATGATGTCCTCTTAAAATGGCTGAGAGGATAAAAGTAAGTCTGGTGCATGCTTCACGTTTAAACTTCCATTGCGAGGCCCGGGCGGCGTGTGATATTTATGTCCTTGAGATGCTTTTGGAATATCTCTGCCGCTATCTTGGAAATTTGGCCTCCTCATCACATTTTAAATGAGTCCATGAGTACAGTGTTTACATAATCAAGAAGTTTACAAATTACAAATTTAAGGGGCCGTTCAAACAGGATGTTGTCTTGAAATCAGGAAAATGCAACAGCATGAGGCTAACCACGTGGGGGTCTTGGTCGGTTTCTAAAAGTTAATCTATATTTAACCTGACAAGATGTCTTAAATATGCTGCAAGACGCAGGGAAAACTGCTAAACTTGGCAAAACTTATATAAAAAAAATGATTTAGTTTTATTTCATTTCATTTTGATTCATATATTTGTTGTATCTAATGTATGGTAAATATAAATAAAAATGAATAATTTATTAAAAGTAATCAAAATGTTTGGATTCACATGATATAGCAATAAGTTGGAACACACAACCCTAAATAACTAAATATTGTATTTAAATTGATTTAATATAATACAAATGTATTTTATTATTATTAATAATAATAATGTTGTTGTTGTTCTATTTGCATTTATTTATATTTAATGCATATTTTATACAATTTGATAAATAATTCAATTTATTTAAAATGTGTATATTTTTATGATATAGTAATAAGCTATATTACATTATATTATAGTATAATTTATTATACTATATTAAAAAACGGAGAAAAAATTATTAAGACAAATAATTAAATATAGATTTAAATTAATAACTGATTATTATAGTATGTTATGTTTTATTGAGACAAATTATAGTTATTTTATTTTCATATATTAATGTAAATGTAAATAATTTAATACATTATCAAATTTAAATAATACAATTATGATAATTTATATAAAAATCAATGACAAATCATATATAAAATAATATTAAGTTAAATATAAAGACAAATTACTTTAATTTTAATATATTTATTGTATTCGATTAAATGTAAATTCAAACCTAATTTATATGAAAAATGGAATTCCTGCATAACAGTGTAACGGGGCACACAAATATATAACAGTGCATATGTTCTTTGAAGTGTGCTTTGTTGCCTAAGATAGCACATATATTCTACGCATTGCAAACTGCAGGAATAGGAGTTGGATGGTATTAGGAACACATCAAGATGCATACAGGTACATCTAAAAAAATTATAAATTGGTGAAAAAGTTCATTTTTATTGTAAATTGTTTCAAAAAGGTGAAACTTTCATATATTTTAGATTCAGACATGTAAAGCAAAACACTTCAAAATATTTTATTTTAATGATTAGAGCTAACAGCTAATGAAAGTAAAAAAATATTTATCTCAAAATATTAGAATATTTACATTGAGTTTCAATAAATGACCACACATTCAGTATAAACTGTTGGTATCTCTTGTTCTGTGAAACCACAATAATGGGGAACACTGCTGACTTGGAAATGGTCCAGAAGATGATAATTGGCACCCTCCACAAAGAAAGTAAGTCACAGAGGTCATTACTGAAAGGGATGACTGTTCAAGGAGTGCTGTATCAAAGCATATTAAATGCAAAGTTAACTGGAAGGAATAAATAGGGAAGAAAAATGTGCACAAGCAACAGGGATGACCGCAAGCTTGAGAATACTGTCAAGCAAAGCAGATTAAAACACTTGGGAGAGCTTCACAAGGAGTGAACTGAAACTGGAGTCAGTGCATCAAGAGTCACCACACTCAGACATCTTCAGGAAAAGGGCTATCTAGCCACTTCGGCAATAGAAACATCAACCGAAGCATCTTACCTGGGATAAGGAGAAAAATAACTGGACTGTTACTCAGTGGTCCAAAGTCCTCTTTTCAGATGAGAGTAAATTTTGTATTTAATTTGGAAATCAAGGTCCATGTTGCTTTAAGTCCAGTGTTAAGTTTCCACAGTCAGTGATGATTTGGGCTGCCATGTCATCTGCTGGTGTTGGTCCACTGTGTTTTCTGAAGTCCACAGTCAACACAGCCATCTACCAGGACATTTTAGAGCACTTCATGCTTCCTTCTGCTGACAAGCTTTATGGAGATGCTGATTTCATTTTCCAGCAGGACTTGGCACCTGCCCACACTGCCAAAGGTACCAAAAGCTGGTTCAATGACCATGGTGTTACTGTGCTTGATTGGCCAGAAAACTCGCCTGACCTGAACCCCAAAGAGAATCTATGGCGTATTGTCAAGAGGAGGATGAGAGACACCAGACCCAACAATGCAGATGACCTGAAGGCTGTTATCAAAGCAACCTGGGTTTCATTACACCTGAGCAGTGCCACAGGCTGATTGTCTCCATGCCACGCCGCATTGATGCAGTAATTCATGCAAAATGAGGCCCAACCAAGTATTGAGTGCATAGAAATGAAAATACTTTTCAGAAGCCTGACTATTCTGTTTAAAATACCCTTTTTGTTTATTGATCTCATTTAATATTCTAATAGTCTGAGACACAGAATTTTGGGTTTTCATTATCTGTAAGCCATAATCATCAAACATTCAAGAAATAAAGGTTTGAAATATTTCACTCTATGTGTAATGAATCTATATAATATATGGGTTTCACTTTCTGAAATGAGTGATACAAAATACTGATCTTTTCATGATATTCTAGTTTTTTTAGATGGACCTGTAATAGGATAACTTCAGTTTGGATTGTGTCTAGATGTGTGCTGTTGGGCGCTTTGGGAAGATCTCACAAAAATGGTTGTGACAGAACATGGCTGCGAACAACTCCAGTCCAGGCCAGAGGAGTAAACAAGCCTGGCAGCGTCTGAAGATCCTCCTGTCATAGCAGAAGAAGAGTGGCCTGTTGCCCACCGCCTGTGCCGCCTAGCAGGGTAAAGCCATGGGCAGCTGCTGCTCAACACACCGTTTCAGCTGCTCCAGTGAATTTGGCCATATGTGCCATACAACAATTGCTTTCATACACCAAGTAGTGGACTCACACAACATATCATTGTGAAGACATGCAAAAAAGATTTTTTCTATGTGCCTTCTCAATCATTCACAACCTTCCCACAATGAACAACATGTGTCCAGAGTGACAGGTTGAAAAAAAGGACAATCTGCTCAATTCCCAGTTGTCTTATTCTTCTTTTCTCTCACTCTATTTTCCCTCCATGCCACATTGGTTGCCGTGGGTTGCCTGTTGAGTCTCTCTTTCTGAGTAGAAATTCACTCGGCCTGTGAACATGATAGAGGAACAGTGACTGGTCACCATGGATATTCAAAGAGTTGCACTTCTGACTGTTGCTGAGAGCTTCCCCGCAACAAGATACACCCTTAGGGTTTCTTCCCCCGGGAAGCCTTCTTTTCATTTTTGGGCTTTTGTCATCGTTGATAATAGGATGGTGTAGAAAACAAACATTAGGGATCAGGACCTGACACAAGCTAATCCAGCTGGCACACAATGTCATAAGACATTAATATTTGGTTGAATTTTGGGTGACTAAAATTCAACGTCAATTCAATGTCTAATGTTAATTTGATGTCCAAAACTGACATCAGCTGACCTTGATATTTGTTGTTTTTAGGTTGTGTAACCAAAATACAATGTTAAGTCAATGTCAAATTGGCATCAAATGCTGATGTCAACCTGATTTTCATTCTCTACCAAAATGCAATGTCTATCCTACGTCATGTCCAATATCAACGTGAGATATATTGATATATTGATGTCCTGTTCCTGATGGGAAGGTTCAGGTTTTTGGATTACATCACCAATCTCTCGTACTTATCAACATATTCTCTTTATCTGGAGTGTAACATCTAGTCTACTTTAATTTGTAGTTGTACAGATTTTTTTAAACCATGTGCACTTTGTTTGCTGAGCTCGCACATTTTTGCACTATTTCGTTTGTCCACAAGGTGGCAACACTGCGTTTGTTTCACAGTTGTAAAAGAAAATGATTAAAGACGGAGCAACAAAAAACTGCCAGAGACACAAGAGCTATATATGACCATGTTGTTATGTGAGGAGGTTAATAGATTCCCACAGATTTAAATAAATACAAGGACCATTTTTTTTTACACATAACGTCTAGTGAGAAATGGTGCATAAACTAAACAATGAATATTTCTAGTGCATGTGTTTAGCATGTGTTTTATGTGTTTGTTATCAAATTGAGTTTCTGTAGTGTAGCTTGTAGCTAGGTTTGGGTATCGTTGCGTATTTTTCGATACGGTTTTTCGATACGGTGCCAAATTGATACTTTTAAAATGGTACGGTGCCTGAACCGATACTTATGAAAATAAAAAAATAACAATTAATAATTGGATTGGCCATTAGCACTAAACACATGGGCCCGGTTTCACAGACAGGGCTTAGATTGAGTCAGGATTAGGCCATAGTTCATTTAAGTATTTTTTATAAACATGCTTAGAAAAAAGGGGTGCATCTTGAGACAAAACAAAGGCTCTGATATATTTTAGGATCAGTCAGTGCTAGTTTATTTCAGTTAAAACAGCTAAGAGTTACATTTTAGTCTAGGACTTGGCTCAAGCCTTGTCTGTGAAACCGGGGGATGATGTCTTTTTCATTCATACTGGACGCCAGAGGGTGCCCTCGCACAGAAAATCCACAGATCCAGTCACAGAAGTAGTGAATTCAAGCATCGCTATTGCTGTAACTGAGTAAACAGTAGATAGAAACGTTTTGAATTATAAAATAAACACTCGACTACGACAATTTACAGTTTAGCTGTGTAATTCAAGCCATCTCTGGTATTTTTATAATAATTAAGTATGTTTATAATCCATTGCTATAATCCATATGCATTCAACTGAGAGTAACGCTAAGAGTTCAAGTAAACAATGTAGGTATATTTTGGACTTTAGGCCGAGATGGGTGAGCTACATCCAGGTGAACCTGGTTTCAATCAGATAGGTCATATGCACTTTATTTTACAACCCGGAATTAATGAATTGTCTGTGAATGTCTGAGACTGATTTATTAACTATAAATAAATAACAAGAATAATAAAGTGCAGTAAAAGGTAAAAACGTTTGCTCTACAAGCCAGTGTGTTTATAGATTAAAATTATATTATAAGCAACACCAGTTCTCAATATCAAGCAGCATAACAGAGTGTTTTTGTACAGCTATAATACCTGGAAGCGTATGACACTGGAAGCCTCGCACATTCAAGTCACAAAAGGCCGCATTAAAGATAAAGTGGATTGGTCAATGTGATATGGGCTGGTAGACCCTGAGCCATCAAAAACTGGAACGCTGACCTTGTTTTTCCAGCAGGGATTGTATTTGAAATACAACAACCTTATAATCAGCAATCACAACTCGAATGTTTCTGTAAGAAGTGTTTATGTGTGCGTATTGGTCTCCTCAAAGCAATCATGTCAAGTACAAAATGTTTTATTCGGGGCTTTGCAGGCGTTTTTCAAACAAGCTGTCAGTATTGCCTTTCCACCAGACTGAAGCAGCTCTCACAAAGAGGACGGCTGCAAATCGCCAAACAGGCACTCTTGTTCGCAGATGTTTGCTTGACTTACTCAAGAACCATGGGTCTTTTAAGGTTACTGGAGCGATATTGTATTTGCCTTTCTCCTGCCGTGCGGCTCTCCTCGGGGACTGCTAATAAGCAGAGAAAGCATTTCTACCTCAGCTAGAAAAGAGCTTTTTGATGTAAAATTTTCATCATGGCCCCCAGCGCATGTCACATTTAGCTTGTTTGTGTTTTTTTTTTAGCTTCTACATCTCTCTCTTCTAGTCGTAAACCGTCTTTTGGCAGTGATCCGGGTGTCAGGTCATTATGAAGTAGCGGTTTCTCTATCCTGAAGATGATGTAGACACAATTGCAAGGAAGATGAAGGGGCGAGCGGCTGTGCTCCATTTCTCTTCATCGGAGGACATCTCAATGACGTACGACTAGGGAAACTGGGATATGGAGGGAGGGGAGAGAGATTGAGGTGAGCTTTGAGACGAGGAATGACAAGGCAGATGACAGGTGAGCAGTGGAGAACAAAACATTCAATTTTTCAATGCCAGTGCGTCCTTATATCTCCGCAGGGCCTGTTGTATCGCCGCGCAGAACTTTATTTATTTGCTACGTCTTTGTAAACAATACCTTCCCTGAAGATTGCTCATAATACGGAGCCGAAACTGCAAAAAAGCCATGATTCAATGAATTATGAAGCAATTATTGTTTGCTAATGAGGGAATTTAGTAACTAATTGGATGTTTTTCCCTCTATTCTTTGTACCAAATAACTGCAAGGTTAGCAATTATTTCTGCATTGTGTCAGCCATCACGGAAACCATGGAAAATACAACAGACTGGTCAGGACTCATTACCACCTGGTCTGGGAACATCACCAAAACGGCAGTAGTTAACCATTTTTCATATAATTTTGTGATGAAGCACTACCATCCATCATTGCCAAGTCAACCACATTAATTAATCTTTCCGGATAGCTACGCACACACAAACTCAACGTGTCATGAAAAGTTGTTCCTGTGGCTCAGTGGATAGAGCATTGCGTTAGCAGTGCAAAGGTTGTGGGTTCGATTCCCAAGGAACACACATACTGACAAAAATGTATAACCTGAATGCACTGTAAGTCACTTTGGATAAAAGCGTCTGATAAATGCATAAATGTAAATATCGAGGCGTTTTGTTTAGATGGTGAACACTAAGGATATTTAGTTCTGAGGGCTTATGGGCTGCTTACATCACTCTAGAATGTAAACATGTTTTTGATACTGTACCTTTAAGACTTCTTTATGTAAATGTCCTCTGTTTTGATTGGCTTAAAATGCAAATGGTTGCTAGGGCCTTCTGAGTGGTTAAGTGGTGTTTAGAGTATTTTTCGGTTTCCAGGGAGCTGATATGGAATTACTAAGTCATTGCTATGGTTTTGGGTGGTTGCTAGGGTGTTGCTAATTTGTTTGGGTGGTTGTAAGTGCATTTATATATGGCCAATAAGGTTTTCTGAGTATTTGTTTTTGATAAATAGTGGTTGGTATGGATTTCCAAGTGATGACAGTAGTTGCTGGGGCATTGTCTTTAAAAATATTAAAGGTGCCATATTCCTTCTCTTTCTAGCTTGTACTTATTTGAACAATGCCTAAACCTTGGTATTACGAACACATCCTTTGTCTCTTTGCCTCTTTATGAAGAATTGCTTAATGTATTTGCCAATTGTAAGTTGCTTTGGATAAAAGCATCTGCAAAATGACTAAATATGAATGTCAAATTAATACAGTGTGTAATATTGACAGCTAACAGATGAAATAGGAGCTATAGTTCAAATTAAAAACACTCAACACTTAGACAGGTTGCCAGATTGAGGACACGCAACAACAAGCAAATTCCTTTTTTTTTTAATATGCCTCTGGTCATAGCGCTTTTTAGATTGGGTAGAATTTGTGATCTCCAATTCAGTTTGTTTGCTGGCTTCCATGGCTCTAATATGCAGTGTTTTCCATCAACTGGCAACCCGGGGAGTTGAAATAATATTGAGTAAATTGGTAGTGGGCGGAGTCACAGAGACCAAATAAAAAACAGATATTTTGACACGGAATGCACATTTTGTAGTAGAATAACTATAGCATTTTTCTTTGGAGAAACATGTATGTGAACTTAGCATGTTTCCTAAATATCTGCAAACAAATTATGGTATTTTGATGCTTTTGTGAAGAAAAAAAAATTACATAGCACCTACAAAGTACACAGTTTTCTTAGTGAAATTACCCCTTTAAGGTCATCTGTAAAATAGATACTAAACCAAATGTGGTTTAACGCAAGAATAGGTGAGAGGTCTGAGCCTTTTGTTGTTTTTAGGACAGGTGGGTCCTCTCCAACCCAGCAGGAGTCCTCCAAACTGCCGTACACTGCGTGAGAGATGTAGCCTTTTATTAAATCTGACAGAATGTATTGCCAAGTCGAGAAGAGTGTGTGTTAACTGCATGGAAAAAAGAGGAGGGTGGTGAGAAACAAATAGAAAGAGGGAGCGAGAGAAAGAAAGAGAGAATCATCTCCTTCTGACAACACAGCTGGATTGGCTTTGTTCATCCGAAAATGGAGCAATGAAAAACTGAAGCTGTCTGCCTGCCACTGACACGAAAGTGAAAACAGAGGCTGTGATTCCACCCGAACAGGAAGGACAAAAAAAGATGCCATAAAATGAATGGGGAAAGCGGAAAATAAGAGCGCAAATGAGAAAAAGCCCTTGATGAATCATTTATGTTTTGTTGGATGGTCTCTTTACTCTCCCTGTGACATGGAGGGGGACGGTTATGGATGATTAGCGTTTTATTTTCTGACTTTGTATCGCCCCAGGAAGCAGTACAGAGCTGATTGTGAGGTGATGTGCGGTTCATGCGAGGGCAGGTAGGAACGCAGCTGTGCTATTCAGAGGCCTAAACTGACAGCTGAGGAAAGCAAAGGAAACCAAGGGGGGATTTCCACACACAATACAGAATTTGCCCTTTTAGACGTATCCAGGACTTGATTTTCCTTTCATATCATGTTTGCTCTTATTGCAACAAACTCAAAACAGATCTTGGGTTCACAAGGATGCCAAAACAAAGTAAACTGGCCACTCAGGAAACACTTTTCGATACCATACATGCCGGTACAAACAGTAGCCAGTACAATGATTCTGCCTTATGGTGCATTCACATCGACAGTGATTAAAATCTACATAGGCTCCAAAAATATACCTGTACATACAATTCACTGCAGTTTCCAGCCAAAATGAACATTAACGTCAGTGAAACGCCAACAACTTTGAGTAATTTTCACACAAATTATGATTTGTCCTTGTACAACGCTGTTATGCGACCTCAAAACACTTTTAACATAGTGAATGATTTGTAAAATAACACAATTTGATGTGCATAACCAGCACCATAAGTATGGCTTGTTTAATGTAGTAAACTTGCTCGGTAGTACACCCGGTACAGTGTCGCATTTGCAATTTGGAGCGCTCAGGTACAAGTCCCATGAAACACGAGTCACGATAAAAGAGCTTGAATGCATTTTTGTCTCACATTTGCTTTTAATGACACAATTGGTTTTACTTCAGGTCTGTTTTGTCTTTGTGGTGAATTATTTTCAAATGCAATAGATCATTTACCTTTTTGCGACACTCACCGGACATTTCATTTCTGAACTGAGATGGTACATACAACAACCTGTGTAAAAAAAGTAAAAACACAACAATGATTCACTTTCCTCTGTTTTGGATAAAGCTGAACATGCCTTTAGCACCACTCAACTGGACATTTTGCTTTGAAAGTGTCACAAAACATACAAGAATGACCAGATGTTGCCAAAGGCATTTTTTTTCCCCAATGAGCCTGAGTTGATTAAATTGCTTGAGGCCAGTAAGTCACTGATTCTTTGACATCAAAAGCAGCAGACAGGGAAAAAGTCCATTCCACACTTTCAAGAGCTTTCCAAAATATATCTGGCACTGGAAATACGTCTATTGCAATATAATGGAATATTTGTCATTTATGTGGCATAAAAGTCCACAGATTCCATTTGGTCCTGGTTGGGTATCTCATATATCCAAAACATAAAGCAGCATAGCATATATCCTGCATGAATAAAGCCCGCCCATAATATTGTGCTGCAAACTTATCCAAGATGGCGGATGACTCAAATTATTAGTAGAAAATCGTTGAAAATTGCTGTTCAAATAGAATTTAGTTGTTAGCTTAACAACATGCTAATGCCAGACATTGCCTGCTGGCTATGTATAGTATTTCAGATCTGTCATGTAAACAGTTTCTATTTCGGATAGGCTCAAATCACTTTGTGTGAATGGACAGAAAGCATTCATGCATTCTTATTGGCCGATGACACCATTTCAGAGGAAACGGTAGCAAACAAAATGAATGTAATAACCCAGACAAAGTGTGTGGAACCAGACCCAGCTGACCATCTGAAGATCTGGGTCATGCCTGTGAAAGTCCACAGCTGCTCCCCTGGAGAATCCTATGGATGGGATGTTCTTATTTGTATGTAAAATTCAAGCTTGCTGTGGAGAAATAGATCCTGTTAACCAACACTGTGAGTATTCAGTGATTCCATAAAGCCCTTAATAAATAGAACGAGTAGAGTTAAATAGAGTTAATTACTGTTTAATACAGATGATTTAAAAAAAAAATGTTTGATTTTCATTTGATTTGAAATCTGCACACTTTTCCCTCACTATATGGACATAATATTGTATATATATATATGTGTGTGGTTTAAATATTTAGCTAAATAGTGACGTTTTTATTTTTGAGTTACCTATTCCTTTAATAGAGATCAAGATGAATCTAATAATAAACACATCAAATTTATAAATAACTACTAATTCATAAATCAAATGTACAAGTAAAGACATTAATACATAAATTATTGCATTAATTAATAGTTAGAAACAACAATAGCAATAATAAACTATTTGAATATACATTTCTGAATTCATATTTAGTAATAATTCATATTTAGTGTAAATATTATGCTAAACAAATAGTAAAATGATTTTCATTTTTGGGTGACCTGTTCCTTTTACTTTTAGAGGTTAAAAGGAATTAAATAATTGACAACTTATTTCACATCTCTTTATGCAAACACGATTTCTACCATTGCTCTGAATATGAATGGGCTCACAGTCTCATTCCAGAACATCACATGGACAGTTCCTGAACAAATCAGGCACAAGAATCTCCATCACGACGCCTTTTGAGAAGAACCTATTTTATAATGCCCCATATATCCTGGTCAGTCAGTTCAGAAGCCAGCAGCTCGAGTGACGTCACCTTCATGCGGATATGTATTACCTAGAAAGAGAGTCTGGGAGAGAGAAAGGGACGAGCTCAGTTCATTTCTCAGGAGCGCAGTCTTTGTGTGGTTACCATGGAAACACTCCTTTCCAACTAAAAGAGCTGAAAGTTTAATATGAATACATCAGTAATTTTCTGTAATGCTGGTGGGCTAAAAATGCTCAATTACTGGTTGCATACAGTCCGTATTGTTTCCTGATGATAATTATGTTATGTTGGGCCTCTTTGGTACCTGTAGGCCATGCGATTTGAGATCGACAAGTAATGCATTCATCGTTATATAGTTCTAATATGTATTTTTTTAAGGACTATTTACAACAGATCTATTTATGGGGTCTAATTGATTGATTGATTGATTGATTGATTGATTGATTGATTATAAACATAAAATAAATAAAACATATTTGTATATAGACTATATTATAAATGATAAGGTTTTTTTATGTATTTATTAGATATTGTAATCTAAATACACTGACTATATTGTGTGTGTGTGTGTGTGTGTGTGTGCGTGCGTGCGTGTAACAGTTGTATGTACATTTTAAATAAATAGATGCGTACAATAAACAAACTAAAACAGTTTAAATAAATAATAGTAAGAACATAGTCAGTGTAGTTTTTAATTAGTCTAACTACACTGATTTGATGTTCGACAAAAATAGTTGTTTCGTTTTGTACATATAATTATATAAATACATGATAAATATTGTTTGTTTGTGAACAAACATAATAAAACAATTGAAATATTAAAATAAATATAGTCTGGTAGTTTGTTTGTAATATAAACTATATAAAAAACGATATATATATATATATATATTACTACTATTAGTATTAATATTATTGTTGTAAACAAACAAACAACACAGGGCTCATTCATGCATTCATGCATGTATGAATCACAGAAAATCTAGTTTGTTTGTCTTTAAGATCTCCATGAAATAAAATGTGATCCCATTTACTTCCTCAATTAATATTCCTGGCTTGACAGTGTGTGATTTATTGGTGCATGTTATTTCAAAAAATAAATATATAAATCGAGTCTTGCTGTATATTTCTTCTTGTTTAATAACCTGTTTTTTATTAAACTGGGTTGTGACTAGCTTTTCATGTTGACTTCAGAAAGATAGTTTGATAATGATCTAAAATGATAGTGTCGCTTCCCTTTTACACAATCAGCTCCTCTCCACACATCTCTTTTATTTTTAATTTTTGCCATGTGGGATGTCAATTAGTTCCAAGTGTGTGTTTTTCACTTTTAGAATAATTCACATTAATTCCACTCCAATTCACCTCTCCCACAACTTCTAATGCAAAATAATGAGACCGTATCCAGGGATTAAATCAGTTTAATTGTGCGTTAGGCTTCACCCAGGTCCTCCAGTGGAACTTAATGATTCGGCTGTGATTGCAGTATAGACCTTGGGGTTAAAACATGTTTGAATGGAGGAGTCCTGTTTTCCTGCACGGCTCTTCAGGATCACTGCTGCGTCACGGCTGACTCGCAAAATCTATGTGTTTTAGCTGAGTTTATTGAGTGTATAACGAGACAGAGAAATAATATATTGACAGTCAAAAGGTTTGCATATACAGTAGTGTGCTTTCCAACTTGTTAATTAATCACTTTATTGCCGCAGGTTTTTCTA
Source organism: Gymnocypris eckloni scoliostomus (assembly GCA_027564155.1). Classification (NCBI taxonomy): domain Eukaryota; kingdom Metazoa; phylum Chordata; class Actinopteri; order Cypriniformes; family Cyprinidae; genus Gymnocypris; species Gymnocypris eckloni. Next base: position 247,059 of record CM050419.1, read on the forward strand.
ACGAATCAGTCTGAAACCAATTAAGAAAGCACTGGTCAGAATTACTGTTCTGGATTTTATAATTGTGCCAATGTGAATATATAGGTATTCATTTTTGTTACAATTATATACATTATTTTTATATAATAATATATTGTGTTACTTTTTAAATGCATAATATTATATGGCAAAAGTATTTATTACTATTATTTGTGTTGTTTTATTACTGTATGCATGATAGATAGAGACAGAATGATAGATACATACAGAATCTCTACCTGACTGTATCACACACACTTGCATTCCCTCAAAGACGGTTCACGCATGATTATAAGTCACTAAAGAATTCCAAGAGCGCACGAGTAGCTCTCACCATCTTGATCAAGACCAACAGTATATCTACTCCACATACAGTCAGTTTCTGAACAAACCATTCGCTTCCGTCTGTCCTGCGGATACAGAAGTGCAACACAGCAAACAAGCCGTATTGAGCTCCGACAAGCGCAGAAGAAGAGGGAAACTTGCAGGCTCAGTCTTTCATCTTTCCCCACGCAGAGAGCAAAAAGCACTGAAACAGATTGCTGGAGCTCTCCTTTCCCCAATTAACCCGACTCTCTGGCAAGCGCCAGTCACTCATTGTATACACTATATTGCCAGAAGTATTGGGTCACCCCCCAATACTTTAAATGTAGACCTTGAGCCAACAACTCATCACCAAACACCAATGACTTGTACATTCATTATATGGACAAAAGTACTGACACCCCCTTCTTTAGAAGAGAAAAAGGCACTTCAAAACTGTGGCAACAAAGATGGAAACATAATTAATGTACTTAAAATGGTATTTCACATCTGTTCCAACAGATTTGAAATGACTGTTACCCAAATGTACAAGTCACTTGGTGTTTGGTGATGAGTTTTTGGCTCAAGGTCTGCATTTAAAGTCACACCAGAGGTGTTCAGATGGGATTAGGTCTTGGCTTTCTGCAGACCAGTCAAGTTCTTCCACCTTAATATTTGTACTCATGGAAATTACTAAAGTAGTCAAACCTTTCATTAGAAGGGGTGATCCAATACTTTTGGCAATATATATTTTGATCAGCGCGTCTTTGATGTCGCTTCACTATTCAGCGCCACACGAGCTGAAGTCACTGTCATTTTTCTTCTTGCTATATAAATTTGGTCCTGAAGACAGAGTCATCTGGCTGTTTTCGATGGCATCCCTTACCTGTCTGAACATGTTGAGGATTGCAGAGAATGCAGAAAGCTTTCTGATGAGGCTTTTTGTTCTAGCACTTATGCGAGAGTGCGTTTGGCCCCGTGAGCCGCTTTGACTTTTATCTGTGCGCTGAGGCCTAGCTGAGGTATCTAGACGTGGCTCAGAAAGTCTTTACCTGCCCATTAATCATCCTCTTGGGCTTCAAGGGGAGTTGGCAGGCCTGCTCGTGTTCAGGAGACGCCGTAATTTCAGAAGATCCGCGTCTGTCTGTTCTTAAACCGTCCAGGGTCTGGATCGTTCAGGACCCTAAAGAAATGTAAAGTGAGAGTGAAGGTGGGGTAAATGCTGTGGGAATGCCAAACATAACCACTATATAGATGTGTCAATGAAGAATGAGAGCATTTTTCTCGTTTAAAACACATGTACCACTTTGTTAGAAAGGTATTTTGTTTGTATTTAATAGGCATTCAAATTTCTATTTCCTGCATGTTAGTTGGACATCATGTATTATTATTGTTATCATTTATTCCCACATGTCTTATTTTATAGTTATAAATAAATAATTAAAGCCAGTGTATTGTATGTTTGTTTTTTACTTATTTTTTATAAATATAATATTTAAAATAAATAAGCTGGTGCAGTTAGATTATATGTGTTTATTACTGGTAAATATTACAACAGATAATTGTTTGTTTGCTTGTTTGTTTAACTACTTCATAAATAAATACATAATTTCTCTAAACGAATAAATTCACAATCTAACTTTATTTATTTATTCTGAGTGAGTGGGGAATAAATCAATTACCCAACCTTATGTATTTATTAATTTAGTGAGTGAGTGAAGTAGTTATAAAAAAGTCTATATATTGTATTACCTTTGTAAGCTTCGCCCCCTGCAATGCTAAGCAGTGATATGTTATGCTAAAGTGTTCCATATGTTAGGGTTAAAAGCCCAACTTTAGGGACCAAGTGATATTCTTGTCACTAGATGTCTTGGGCCCTCCTTCCATTGCATTATTTTCATGCATTTTGGCATCCACAATGCAAAAATCTATTCACATTTTCCTAGAAACCTAATAGCAGACTTTTTATTCACACTCGTAGCACAAACAATGCAGGTGGGTTTCGCACAAAAGCTTAATAAATGGGTTTAGGGCTTTGTAAAATTATAGCATTTATCAACCACTTTTTAAGATTGTCAACTTCTGATGGATAAAAACAAGCCCCATACTGTTCTTTCTCAATGGATACTATCAAATAAGTGACAAGTTCCCGGCGTTTGCACTGTTAGCCACTTCCTGATCTACCGGCAAGGAGAAGTAAAAGACGAATAGCCTCCCCACACATTGTGGTTAAAAATAACAAACACAAAAAACAGGAAGGATTTGCTATACCCCTGCTAGCAAAGTAGCATTTGGCGCAGCAGCCGAGATGCTAGCACTGAGGGGTTTGATAAGTGTCTTTCCTAGCGCAATTGGCAGTGTGGCTAATGGTGTTAACATGCTAGGAGCTATATCCTGGTGTAGAGTCGAGGAAAAAAAGACCAAATGAAAAAATCATTTTAGCTTCGCAGTGTGGGACAGATCTGCGTTTAGCGATGTGGTTTAGCATGTAAGTGTAGCTGTTATTCGCATTTATGGTGGCTGGAGAAAGCCTGGCTGCAGGCTAGTAACAGAAATGGAGATATATGTTATCGCTTGTGTGGCCTGTTTTTCTATGCAACCTTTCTGGAGGATTTTAAGAGAGCAGCCTAAAGTGGTTTGCTGGTCTTATGTGGTTTAAGCTGTCCTGGTTGATTTTCCAGCCAAGCTGGTGTTAAGCAAGATTAGCTATTTAGTTAACTCTTTCTCCCAACTGTCTGTCTGTATATCTACCTATCTATCGTTTTTTTTTGTCTGTCTGTCTGTCTATCTCTCTATCTATCTACCTATCTTTTATTTTTGTCTGTCTGTCTGTCCGTCCGTCCGTCCTTCTATCTACCTTTCATTTTTGTCTGTCTGTCTGTCTATCTATCATAATCATGTCTGTATCTCTCTAGCCATCATTCTATCTAGGTATCATTCTGTCTGTCTATCAATCTTTTCATATATACACTATGAACAAAATGCTAGCTGAAGTGTCAATGCTGATATAAACTGATTTAAGTCTTTATGAGCACTCAGAACAGTATATCGGCTCATCATAGACTGTCTGCTAGTTACGGACCAGCCTGATCATCTAATCAAGCACATTTGCCTGTACTCCATTGATTCAGACCTGACTAATCATGGCTTCGCTTGATAAATTATTCAATTAATTTGTACAACGATCCCCTCTTCTCCCTGATATAGCCATCACTATAATAATAATAACCCAATGCTTCTCACAACCACAGGACATAGATCTTTATAATGTGTGAGCGACATCAATACTGCTATCCACCTCTTTCTTCAGTGTATCTATTTAACTCTACAACTAGGAGATATTGTTTTGCTGGCAATATTAAATTAAGCAACATTAATTGTGTAGGATTTGGCAATTTATTCAATGCACTGCTTTATCACCCAGTCCTATGGGAACACTAGTGTAATAATGCACTTTTTGCATAATTAAAAAAAACAAAAAAACATTAGCATCATTACATTTTATGGAAAATACATTTTGATAAATGTAGGGTGCTTTTGCGTTTAAGAAAATCTGGGGTAGGCGTTTTCTCTAGAGTTGTCTTTACACCAGGAAAAAAGGCAGATATAGTGAAAAAGTGCTTTTACATTTATGAATTTACATTTATGTATTTAGCAGACGCTTTTATCCAAAGCTTATATAAATGTACTTGCAAAGGAATCACAATTGCAATAAACAATGTCATTCTTGTTAATGTTATATTTTTTAGAAAATGTCACCTTCTGTGTTGATTCACATGCACAGCTGATACCGGAAGGGAAGCATGCAGGGCATAATTTGTGCCGGAACAGGCTGGATCCGGCACTTCCAGAATTTGATCATGCATCTATTTTAATGACCTCACATGCCTCTGAGCAAAGAAAAAATATATATTTGATGTACGTTTCATTTCAAATATTATAATGTATAATATAATATCATATATGTATAATGTTAATGCATGTGTCAATAAAACCAGTTGCTTTACACCATTATAACTAAGCTGTCTAGACAAGTGCCTGACGTTGAGTGTCAAGCACACGCTTTGTCTTCCAAAACCACTGATGTCTAAATCTTTATACACTATTAGCCTTTTAAATACCCTTTTTCACCAAGTGTGTTGGTTTTATAATGGTGGCTTGCACAATATTTGCAAGCATTATAGAGGGAGGGCTTTGGCAAACCTAATCTCGTCACACAAACACACACCTCACATGCACAAAGGTCTCTCTGTTTGCCTGTCTTTCTGCACAATGGCACACCACCCTTGATTTAAATCAGCAAGAGCAGCGTGCATTATCAAAGTACGGGCACATACTTCTCCATTCCACAAATAACACCACCGACGGGCACAAACTGACACATAACACATTAACTCAGCATGAGCAGACTGTGTTGACAGTTTTGAGTTTTCCTTAAAAACACCTCATTTATGTATGGCGACAATGTGGCATCAATGTACGCGTACACTTGTCGACTTGTAGCTTGAACCACAACATGCTGACATTTATTTGATAATTTCAGTCATATTTGGGCATTTTTTGTTAAAAAAATGAAGCATAATGACTTACCTGAACAAGTCCATTGGTTCCATTGTGGCTTTATTATCTTTTCTGGAATATTTTAACAAAAAAAGAAAAAGGGAGTCACCAGTATTTACTTGAATAAATGCAAATCTAGTTATGAAGATGTTATGTTTTTGTCTGGGTTTTGTAAGATGGTTTGGTCTAACTGTACAAAATAACCTAGGGGATGACTGAAGGACCTAGCAGACAAGTCAAATTGTCCTGTACAGATGTGAAAACCCTACACTTTGAGATCCATTATCAAGGGAGAAGCTGCACTCACTGCAGAACAAAATCAATACCTACTTCAGAACTAACTGCGCTTGCCGGTAAGACAGTAGAAATCACAGTCATTGAAGTACCTATTCAACGAGATTGGCGATTATTAGTGTGGGGTGCAAACCCTTCATCCGAGGTTGTCTTACATCAAGAAGTAGGCTCTGGGTACTGTTGACAACAAACCCCTCTTTGATTCATTACATCTTACTGTACAGTTGATGCTAAAATGAAAAGGGACCAAATTTATAATATCCTGTTAGAGGGTGAGGCTTGTTCTGCATCTACTAAATTGAAGACATGTGCATGCAGTAGCTTCAACCCTAATTAAATACAACTAAATAAGCTCAAGGCCTTCAGGATTACTAGAAACTTCCAAGCAGGTGAGTTGGAGCTAAATTCTGCAGGACTGTGGTTCTTCAAGAGTTTGAGACCACTGATATAAACCATTATAGACCAGCTAATAACTATCATGGACCTGCTAGACACCAGCAACATTAAACTGGTAGACTGACCAGCTCAACTACCAGCTGGAGTGGCAATGCTGGCTAAACTGGTAAAGTTACCTGAAATTGTAATCCAGCTATTCAACCACCTAACCCGTCATAGACCAGCAATTGACCAGGATGAACCAATTAGACAAGAGCAACCATATTTCAAACCATAATGACTATCATAAACTAGTTCCCAGAAGGTATAAGAAGGTTTGCAAATGGGAAAAATATCCCAAAAGTTTCAGAGCATTCCCCAAATTCTCTGAAAGTTTCCAAAATATCCTGCCCCTTTGCAACCCTTGGTACAAGCTGGTTTAGGTGGTTGACCTGCTTAACTTCTAGCTGTTTGGGCCCTGCATGCTGACCTCGCTGACCTTCTTGCACCAACAACAAAAAGGGACCAAATTCCATAGACCGTCTTAACAACTCTGTTCTTTCCAACAGGGCTTTTGACAAATATAATACAGTTAGTCAACCACCTAAAACCATCTTGGACCAGCTGATGACCATCATGAATAAGTTAGACTCCAGCTCTGGGGCCTCATGTATAAACATTGCATACGCACAAAATGGGCATAGAAATGTGCGTACGCTGTTTTCCAAGCACATATTTGGATTTATAAAAAATAAACTTGCCGTAAATATGTGCACACCATACAGATGCTCTTGACAGTGCGTACGCACTCTTTTTCCTGTAATAATTAAGTAAACAATTATTTTAAACTGTTTTAATTCCGATATACACATTTACATTAAATATTCCACTCTCATCAATGAAGATAAGCACTGAAATTACATATTAAATTAAATTGGTTTAAACTGTTTTCTCCCAGTAGAGTCATTGACTGAGATGGTAGTTCAGCACTATTTTACAGCATTTATCTTTAACCAGCTCCAAAACACATGCCTGGAAGTTTCTAGTGATCCTGAAAACCTTGATTAGCTGGTTTAGGTGTGTTTAATTAGGGTTGGACCTGAACTCTGCTGCACAGTGGCCCTCCAGGAGCTGTTTTAAACACCTGTTCTAAACTATGATTGTTCAGCAAATGGCCATTATGGACCAGTTAGTACAGAAATTAGATTTGAAACTCCATAGACTGCAATAAAAGGGTTTCTAACATGTATTAGCTGGTTTAGGTTGTTAATCAGTTCAACTGCTAGCTGGTAGGGCTTAATTCACTGACCTAGTAGACCAGCTTGACCCCTTTGTTGCTTTTTTGTTGTTGTTGTTTTTCTCAGAGGTGGTAATCCAGTTGGTTGACAGCCTAAACCATCTTGGACCAGCTAATGAGAACTTTTATGAAGCAGCTTTCAGTTGTCATGTTTTAAACTACAGCTAGACTTTTAAGATGGTTTCAATGTGGTTACGTCAGTAGATCAGCTTGACTATAAGCTGATGAGGTTTTTATGTGCTAGCTTTGGGCTAATCGAAATGCTGATGTACTTCTAAATTAACTTTTATCTGAAATATGCAAGATGGTTCCCACAACTAGCATATTTCAAACCACAGCAACCACCTTGAACTTTTTTTTTAATCTGGACTCTACAGCTGGGAAATCAAACACATGCAATTTAACCCATTCATGTTTTGCAGTATACTATTGAAGCAGTGCATGTTCCAGTCTCACATACATGTCTGTCATATTTTCTCTTGCAGAAAATGTGCATTTTATAACTGATTCCCTACTCTGACGTGAGAATGTCCACATGCTTAAGAATCACAATTTTCCAGTGCGAAAATTTCAACCCTTCAATCAACAAGCAGTTCTCTCTTCTCAGTTATGTATAACACTCACAATATAAATATCAAGCCTCGTCAAACCTTGGAGATAAAACTGTTACCCCGTAGCTCTGGTGCCATAATTGACAGGAGATATTTATGATTGTGTCTATGTACATGTGGCTGAGAAGATCAAAAAAGTTGGACAAAGAGTTTCACATCGGCCCATTTTCCTTCATGCACCCTTTTTGCCGCAATGACTGCGGCACTAGTTTTGGATTCTGTCGGCTGGGCCCACATTGTTCTCAAGGGTTATTTTTCTTGCAGTGCGAACAGAAAACGGAGCTTAATACCACAGAGTTACAAACAGTAAAGCAGATTCAGCCCTGGATTAAATCTAGTGATGGTGTTTGGAATCTGAAGGCTTAGCCGCGTATCTGCTGCTGGTCTGACAGGTATGGGAGAGGCATTTCAAATGAGGGCCTGGGTGGTAATCTTGTTGCATGACTGCACTTAAAAGGGAAGGTTCAAGAAAAGTCATTCTGACAATAGATCTTCAAACTGCAGCTTGCACTAAGGTGAATACTGATTTGTTTATGGCATGCTGGTTTTCTTTGGCAGCCTTTCAGCGTGCTGATCCAAGACCATGTAACAATAACAGAGGTTGGGATTTGGCCCTCGCGGTTGGGTTAAAACCACGGTTTGAACCACTCGTAGGGTAGTATAGTTCAAAACAGGAGGTTAGACAGAAGAAACCGGTCTTATTAAAGGATAACTGAGAGGAAATATAAGCTAGTCCAAAATTATGATTTCAGCTTCAGCCATTTTCTTTCACCCTGGTGTGAAACAATAATCTCAAACCGTGCTTAGATTTAACAAGATAGCAAAGTCTGCAATCAACAGTCAGGAATTTCAATAAGAACATTTATGTTATATATCTATACCGATAGTCTATTTTTATTGCAAATCATTTTAATTTTTACTGTAACTTCTCTACATATATCCCCATTAAAATCATATTACATTAATTATACTTTCATAGAAGATTTGTTACATCCCTCACCCCTAGTGTGTTGTTCTCTTCCTTTTGCACCCACTGCCAACTATCCTGGATGATTTCTTCACTAGTTTTCTGCAGATTCACTGTAACATCTGTATTGGGTCTTTCTCACATTCCTAGTATTTAATGGAGCTTTGTGTAATTACTGTACTTGCTCCAGAAGCACAAACTCCATTCCCTCCTAATAGTCAGGGACAGCTGAATAAAACACAGATGGTGTGTTTTATACAACCAGGTGCTGGTACAAGGAAAAAATGGTAACTCCTTCAGCCTTAGCAAGCATAAAAAAATGAGAAGAGAGGGAAAGAAAACCAAGAGAATGTTAAAACTCACAGTAAAATGTACAATCTCTGAGACGTTTTAACTCAACATTCATTGTAATTGATTTGATAGTACGGTGGAAACTCGTAGCCGGTGGCATCAGTTAGCTTGCAAAAAATAATTATCAGGTGTAATGTAGCTGATTCAGGTTGTAGTTCAAAATCCATTTGCAACTTTATTGAGAGAAGATAACATCAGTCAAGGTAGACAAATTCAAATTGAAATCCAATTTATTAAAACAAAATCCAAGCAAATGGACAAAACCAGGCAGACCCAATTATACTCAGGAAAAGAATGGTGAGAAATGAAATTGGCAGGCGAAAGCAAGAATTCACAATGTACAAGAAACATACATAACACATCATTTTCATGGCAACAAACACTTTAATGGCGGTTAAATTTGTTCGGGCAGACACAGAGTTTGACGCAGCTTGTAAAACAGAATGTAAACAAATGTATACAGAAAAGTGTATCTATTCTGTGGTTAATTTTTAGATGGAAACAGTTTCAGATTACTTAAAACAATGCCTAGAGTTATTTTCAGATTGGTTAATAATATTTTCTGGAGTGACTTTGGATGAAAAGACAATTTCAGAGGTGAAGTAAATTGCTTAAAAATTACAAACAAAAACATGTTATTTTACATTAACCATGGGGCCTCTTCTCATATACTTATGCATGTGTTTGTAAATAATTTACTGCCATCTTTAAAAAAAATATCCAGTTGCCACACACCTGCCGACATCATCATGCACAGCTCATCTATAATATGGTCTCACCTGTCAGGGACCTTTGTGCCTGGAGCTCTGCTGCATCATAAATTATTTGTCACCTACTGTCTGTCTGTCTCCACTGTGCTCACAACCTCAGCCTTCTCCCAAAGGACACCGTCTCCCTATCTTCCTTTCTCTTTGCATACCTACTGCCACTCTGTGCAGGTTTTTTGACTATCTCTAGAGAGCTCAAGATAATGTGTCAAGTCAGGTCAAGCCTTTAAAAAACCTGAACTCTAGTAAAAAAACGTATTTGCAATTTAAGAGGCAGACAACTTCAATTCAAAAATGTGAATTCAACTTTTGATAATGTTTAATTAGTGTTTTTCTCGCAATGGTATTTGTAACTTAAAAATGTTGCCTTTGTGTGATGGTACATCCACACCAGTAGGTGTCAGTATGGCATGTTTTATAACCGATCACAACAAATAAATAATAATAAATACAAATGACTTGTAGCTGCTGAATATGTAAGTCATGAGTGACGAATATGCTTGCAAAAGACTATTTTAAAATAGTATTCAGTATAACATTCAAGTCCTTTGTATTTTTGTCCAAACCAAAAACTGTGATTTTCATTTATTTCTACAATGGAAATGGTAACTGAAAATGTGTGATTGTACATCCACACCAGTAGATGTTAGTATGACATTCAGGGTTACCGCTTTATACGGCATCAAAATAAAATATAGATTTTGGTGTAGAATTTGTTTTGTAATGTTTGACAAATACACCAGCAAATTAGTTATTCTACAATGGCACTAATAACCAAAATATTTTATTTAGCATAATGCTTCATCCACAACAATAAGTGGCAGTGTGAAGTTTAATTAGAAAAGCACAGGTAGGTGAGATTGATCAGGGTTGGAGCTAAACTCTGCAGCAGATTGGACCTCCGGGGAAAGGTTTGAGGAACCCTGGTCTAAGGCAATGGTTTCAACCCTGTCTTACAAGCACCCTGCCCTGCACATTTTGCATGTCTCCCTTATCAGACACACCTGATTCAACTCATCAGCTCGTTAGTAGAGACTGCAAGACCTGAATTGGGTGTGTCTGACAAGGGAGACATACAAAATGTGCAGGGCACGACAGGTTTAAAAACCAGTGGTCTAAGGTGATCTAGCTGCTTTCTCCTTTTGGCAAACTGGTGTTAAGCTCTCTGCCCTAAACTTGTCCAAAACCATTGTAAAACCTTTAAAGAGCCCAATTTAACCAGTTTGTTCATGACATGCTGGTTTAAGCTACTTTTTTAGCAGGGTTTATTTTATTACCTAAGCCCATGTTCTCAAAGACGGTCGCAGAACACCTGAAGAAAAGCACTTTATGTATCTGTTTCCAAATACATTCATCATTTAAAAAACGACTGTATTTGGAAGCCAAGCCTAATTTAGCACAGTAACCTAAAATGCATAAAGCATTTGTTTGCTTCCTCCACAAATATTACACAACAATGCCTGCATTAAACACACCAAAATGCATACGTTCGGTGTAGAGCACTGTTTGCGGTTACGATAGAGGGGGTCCGTCTGTGATTGATTTCACCATGGCTGGAGATTTCTCCAGTCTAACCAGTACGTATAAACATTCTTGTAAAATGTTTATGAAAGCCACCGCTGTTCCACATGATTCCATTCTTCATCCACTCGCCGGCATGCTTGCTGAAAATGAGAGTTATAGCCAAGCGTGCACCTGTGGTCCGCTGGGCTGGCTGCGGCCACTGATTTTGTTTTGGGTGGAGGTAGTTGGGGATTGGTAGGTGGGTGCGGGCGGTCCTGAGATGGGGCTATTGCATTAAATGGGTTTGATTGGGAAGCTGAAATTGGAACATATTCCAAGGCCTCTTACAGAAACCCTGACAAAAATAAATCTCCCAGCCAGCCTTGCACTTGCTGCAGGAGGCAAAAGACAGCCACTGTTTACTCAAATTTCCAGCATGCCCCTCAAGCCCACCCGATCCCACAGGAGATGTACCATCCTTTTTTTTCTGAACGCCCATCACTGCACCAAATTGCTCGGGTGGGCGAAGCACCGGACTGTTCAAATTCCTGGCCTCTTTCAGTCTGTCTTCATGGCAGATGTCTGCACATGCCATACTTTTGAACAATAGCTGTCTCTCTGCTACATTCCAAGAAGTGTTTCATTACCCATATTTTACATACTGGTGCCAAATGTATTAGAACACTTGAAAATGTTTAAATGTCAGTAAGTGATGAAATGTCTTATTTTTTAGTTCTGGAAGTTAGAGTATGTGTTCATAAAGTTGAATTCCTCATGATATGTCCTTCCAAAGTTTGGCTTAAGTGTCCAGATACAGTTTGGCTTTTGTATAACAAATAAAATATTTTCTTTCAAAATTTCTTTGTGAAATTCGATCACTAAATGCATTTTGGCTCTCTTTAATAGTATGTTGAAAGATACAGTACAACTTAATAAAATGTTTCATCTCTCCTGTAATCATGTTTCAACCGCAAAAGACCCCAAGTACTGTATACATTTACCTCAGGAAAGTCATTCAACTCCTTTGAACATAGATAAAAAGCGAACTCTTGAGAAGAGTTTTTTCGTAAAATATAGCCCATGTGCTCCATATATTAAGAATTATCATGTACTACATGTTAAAGTAAATATGTCAAGTTATGACAGCCGTGTTTAAATGTTTATATTTCAGCAAAACAAATGTAACCTAATTATAGCTATCATTATATAAATTGATATGAAAACTTTTATTGTTGCAGATATGCTACACTCTTCACAGAGTATACATGTTTATGTTTTATTTATTTTCACTAAAGTTTATTCACTATCCAACTTGACCAGACACATTAATGCATCAGTTTATTGCTGCACCAGGCATATGTCAATTATTTGTATAATCAACGTTGTCCTTTATATGCAAATGTGGCGTATTATAGAATGCACCGAATTCAAATAAGTCAGTATTGTTTGATTGGCGCAATTATCTTGTCGGTATTACCACCAGCGGAAAGCTGGCGGTAATTTAGGAGGCAATTAAAAGCTGACTTTTAATAAAATTAGATGTTTGTGTTTATATTCTAATGATCATAGCAGTCGTAATTCATCAAATGATGAAGGCATGTATCTAGACAATTTCGTCAGAGCCAGTTCTGGTGTTTGAACCGCAATGGTGACATTGTACAGTCGCTGTAAAGTACGCAAAATTGCTGTAATCTGTCGGATTTGTCAAAACCGAGCACTCAGTATCAGCCTACAAGAAGAAATTGTAACTTGTAAATTATATTTAGCACTATTTTTTTGTCTGTTACCTAATTTGCACAATACTTTGGGTAGTGAAACAAAGCAGTAACCACATACAAATGTGTGGCTTGTTGCCACATCTGAAAACGAGACAGTTATCATATCTCATGTCCCTGTTTGTCCTTGTTGTCTTAGTTCACTGAGACCAATGCAGATCAACTCCTTCCTGTAGACCTGTTCTCACACATTCCTTCAGAGTCTGTCAGCTTCCTCTTGGCTCTGAAGGAGCACAACTGCATTAAGACCCGCTGTCTGATTCAGTTCCTAGACAAATGGCATTTTAAGCTCCACTTGTGCTAAGCCATATCCTCCCTCAAAACCAGGAAAACAATAGGCTCACAGTGATTGTCCCCCTCTGCCACCATGTCAAATTTTAGACAAAGACTGTCGAAGAGCTTTAATTGCACTTAGTCTGTGTTGTTGTGAGAAGGTCTCTGCAGTCAGTCCACCATGGAGTATTTAATGGATGTTAATCTCTTTTAGAACCCACAGTGGGATGTAGTCAAAGCAGTGCAATGAGGAAAATATCACATGACCTTCCTAGCCCAAAAACAAAGGTGTTAGTCAGTGGAGGAAATCTGGATCATTGGGTTTCACTGCCTGCATGCCCTGCCCTGCCCTGCCTTCCTCTGTCTGCCTGTCTGTCCATCCATTCAGTTGTGCATGTAAATGCATTAAACATGTGCACGGTAACTGTATTTTTTATTCATTAAAATAAATAATAAAAAAATGACAGAAACAATATTCAATAGTTAAAATACATTCACTCCCGAATGCAATTGCTAGAAATACTGTTATATATTGTGGATATAATAATGATATTTTTTGTTTAGAGATAATCATGTTAACGTTACTGTACATTTTATTGTTTTACAAATTTGCGCATTGAATGCTCATAATTCATTTGCATAGTTACAAGACCTGCCATGTCCAAAAATGTGAATTATCTTGAGTAAACAAAAATAAATAAATAAACAACAACAAAAAAAATGCAGTAAAACAAACCAAACAAAACAAAAAATAACAAAACAAAACAAATACAAATTAAATAAAACAAAACAAGCAAGCAAACAAAACAAAAAAATTAATAGATAATAAAACGAAATAAACAACAAAACACAAAAATGAAATAAGGAACAAAATAATAAATTAATGAATAAAACAACAAAGTAAAAAAGTGAAATAAAATTATAAAACAAAAATGCAATACAACAAAACAATACCAAAAATGTTATAAAACAAAATTAAATAAAGAAACAAAACAAAATAAAACAAACAAATAATATAACTTTTAATTTAGGCTGGTTAAAGTATACTTCATGTTCCTGTAGCTTCTTGAATATGTCGTATAGCAAAAGAACCATTTGTTGCCACTGCTGCAGCAAAATATTGGATCAGCGTGGATGCTGCACCGTCCCTTCAGCGAGAGGAAAGTGCAGCCCATGCTGGAGATGAAACCGCATGATTGTGGTTCTGGCAGGAGGATTAGCGGTTATTGGCAGAAATGGAATTGAGTGTATCGGAGCCAGAGAACGAGAGAGATTAGGAACAAAAAAGAACAAAAACAGTGCCATTTTGACAGAGGCAAAGCAATTAAATGTTGCCAAGGCAACTGTGATGGCTGTGCCCTCATCAGGCCACGGTTTGGCCCCTCTCTCACAGATAGAGAAAGGGGAAGGCAGGACCTGTGAAATTAAATGTGGCCTTCCTAGCGCAGTCACATATTAATTTTGTCTGTCCTTAACCCAAACATCGTGACCTTGTTAGATGAGCCGCCACAAATACGGCCCTCCTACGTCCTCACCTCTCGGCTCAAAGCTAGATGATGCAGTCAAATTACCATCCGCTTTGCCCAGCTTGACTTACAGTGGGACTGCAAAGCAGTTCTTTGTTCCTGTAGGATAGAAAAATAAAAATGGGATGTAGTTAATACCTCGATTATTTTCCAAGACAGCAGTGAGATTAAATATAAAGCAAAAAAACATAATAATCTCATGACTCTCTTAGAGTTTCAGAACATATTTTTTCTTCTAAAACTTTTTGATTTCAAGGTCTATCTATCTGTCCGTCCATCCATCCATCCATCCATTACCTCTCTGCCTGCCATTATCTATCTATCTATTATCTTTCTACCTTCCATTCTTTGCTCTGGCTATCTATCTAGATTAAAGTATTTTTATTTATTTTTTATTTGTTACCTTTATTATTATTATTATTATTATTAACATGCACTTGCCAATATTTTGCAGTTCTGCAGAAGTATTTATTTAATAGAATATATTTTGAATTAAATATTGTTAATTAATCCATGTTACATTTACAATACAATAAAACATAATAATCATAAAATGTAAAACATCTTTGGAAAGCAGATTGAAGTTATATTAATATTAAAATTAAATAACTACTACAAATTAAGCTCAGATGAGTTTCATTTGTCACATACACAATTATACAGAGTATAATGAGCAGTGAAATGTGTTCTCTGCATTTAACCCATCCAAGTGGAGCAGTGGGCGGGCAGCACGGGAGCAGTTGGGGGTTCGGTGCCTTGCTCAAGGGTCTCACCTCAGTCATGGACACTTCCTGCCAGAGCCGGGATTCGAACCCACAACCTTGGGTTACCTCGGGTTTCAAGTCCAACGCTCTATCCATTAGGCCACGACTGCCTAATATTAACAGGTAACTAGCCTACAAAAAAAATTAAAATACGCTTTTGAAATGTTGCCTTTATGCATTTAATTCAATCTTGATTCGATCTTATCCCTTAGAATCTTGAACCTTGAACCCCTTAGATGCACTTAGCAGCCCTAAACACATTTTGGATAAGCATTCATTCATTCATTCTTTTTTTTTTGCCCCTAGTTTTTGCCAGCATCTTGTCAACAATATTTTAAGACAAACATCTGATATAAAGCAAAAACTTGAACAAAACATTGAGATTGTGTATATATCACTTAAAGTTGAATTTAAAAAGATATCGTAGACGAGCTAGATTAAGTCGAAAATGAAAACCGAATGAGCCCTCGTGATTGTTGAGTGCAGACGCTCGGTGTTTGTTTGTGAACTTATGCGTGTCTGACAGACTTCCAGATCACGAGGCAGACGCACGCAATCTTTTACGCGAACCTTCGGCGCTATCATGCGTGAAGACGAGGAGCACCGACGGTGCGCATTATCCCGCGTGATGACTCTCCGGCTCCAGCTTGTTTGAGGTCATTTGGCACTCGCTTTAGTAAGAACACTTCAAACAGATTGTTTTTTAGAGATCCGGCTGCACATTTAACCTCCTCAAAGCAGCAGCTTGTTAGCCGCCATTAGGGATACGAATTGGTCCGATGAATTGAAAGAATCACATTCACATGACGCCCTCTCATCTCCACGTGATATTCTCGGTCGGCCTTAAAAGAAAACCGAGGCCCTAAGCATGTTTTCCCCCCATCCACAACAGATGTGTGAATGGTTGGTCTTTATCTGTGCTCAGAGTTGATCCTGACGAGGGAGAAGGTGCAGGGCTGTAAAATTGAAAGAAGAAATACATCAAAGAGGGGTAATGAACCCTGTCCAATCCCAGCTCGGCCGAAAGGCGCTCTGGGCCAAGAGATGTGGAGAATTCTGATGAAGCCATTTTCTTTACCTGAGCAATGGCCTGGGAATGTGTGTGTGGCTGGCCGTGGTAAGTGTTTGGCATCATGCCAGGTGAACGCTCTTACAAGCCTCACCACTTTTGATTCTTTCACTCAGCTGTGAGCTCCGTTCTTGAAAGCCTTCCCATCCGAGACTGAGGGTCCTAAATGGGTACCATGGTGTTGGTGATGAGGTGGAATCCTGCAGGAGGGGTTCCGTACACCTCATTAAGCTCAAAGCGGGCATACAGCTGTAACTTAACAAGCTTCGCTACACCCATGTGAAACCGAGCTTCCCAGCAGTGTTAAAACACAGGATTGACACCGCTTGAGGAAAACATGCGGGGCTTTTACAGAAAATGTGGTTGCTTTGGCCTCTTTATATGGTCTAAACCCATTTTGAAATCTGTAATTAGCGCTTGTGTGATCATCAAGGACGATATCTGTAATTATAAAGATGTATTAATTCTAATTATATGAGAATAGTGAAGTCCACATCATAACTAATATGGCATAGAGGAATGATATCATTGGAATCAAATTTCAGAAAAAATTCTTCCATCTGATGAATGATGAAAACATTACGGCTAATCAGAATCCAACTGATTTTAATAAGCTTGAGCTTTTAAAGTGGCAGCACGTGTTTATAATAAACAAAGTTATCAGTTGGTGCGAACGCTAGTATGGTTATCGTTCTTGGTGTGAATGGGGCATTTAAGGTACAGTTCATTCAAAAAATTGAATTAGCTCAAAATGTACTCATCCTAGGGCCATGCAAGATGGAGATGAGTTTGTTTCTCCATCAGATTTGGATACATTTAGATTATTGTGATGTTCCCATTCACTCTGCAGTGGATGGGTGCCATCAGAATGGAGTCCAAACAGCTGATAAAAACATCACAATAGTCCACAAGTAATCCATACCACTCCATCATTAAGGTGTTTTAACTTTAAACCATTGCTTCTGGCCAAAATGCCAGTCCATAATCTATAACAATACTTTCTGAGGCCAACCTGAACCAGATGCGAAATATGTGTTGGGAAATATTTAGCACTCAAATTACCAAATGCTTGCATTGCTTTTAAAACGACTTTTATGTAACAAAATGTAAAAATGTAAAAAAAAATCGCTGAGCAGTGGTAAATGTTTTTTATTATTATTTGTATTCACTTGTTTCAAATCCTGAGATTAATCACACAGAAAAAAAAAAAAAAAAAAAAAAGATGCATATAAACTCCAAATATGATAACCAATCTCACAGCATTTCATGACATAGACTATGTTTACATGGACATCAGTAGTCTAATTATTTACCTTATTCTGAATTGGAGTTGTGTTAGGCGCTCCAAAAGAATACATATAAAATAATTTCTAGTTTTACAAATGCAAAGATCTAAACACTGAAGGGGTAACCTGCACCGAGACAATCCCTATTGAAATACATTAAACTGAAAATCTTGCTGAGTGACATGGAAAAAAAGGCACATTTGTGTCCATGAACACAAATCAATAGATTAAAATGTCATGAGACTAAGTTTCGCTACTATATATTTTCATGTTCAAAAGCTCATTGTACTGAATTCAATTAAGTAATATTATATTATTGTTCCTGTGGCTCAATGGTAGAGCATTGTGTTTGCAGCACAAAAGGTCATGGGTTCAATTCCCAGGGAACACATACTGACAAACAAATGTATAACCTGAATGCACTGCACATCACTTTGGATAAAAGCATCTGCTACATTTATAAATGTATTATATTTTTAAAAATGATAATGTTTACAACCCACTTGAGTTGGCATTTTATATATATAATGAAACATAAAAAATGTAGTGCTTTGCCACAAATGTTGTTTCAAAACATGTTATAAAATATTAAACACAATTACTAATTATTTAAATTAAATGTGTTTCATATGATATATAGGACATTTGATAAGGATAATTGTTTTGTTTTTTTTCTGAAATTTTCCACATGCTACCCAGTGGCTTGTATCTAAAACCCCAGTTTCTAATTAACCAACTTTATCTAAGTCTCTTTGACTGTATTGCAATCATTTTACAGTTTGGCTCATGGGCGGCAACGGCATTCTAGACTAATCAATCATTTGCCTCATTTTATGATGAGGGTTATGGATAGATCAGCATATGATTGTTTAATAAGACTGCCGTTCCAAAGTCCAACTTAATTAAATGATGCGATACCAGATTCTTCTATCAGAATAATGCATTTTTACTTCAAACCCACATCTTTTCATCACAAAATATTTTTTTCCACCAATCGTTCAAATGCAGCTGATGCTCAATTGGGTGGGTGTGATTTGGCAAGGCTCGCGTTCACTTTATTTAATGGACTAAATGGTCTGTGCCCATGGCTGGCTGTTCTAGCCCATCCTCATTATCCAAAGCGTGACTGCAGAGATGCCGCAGACTACATCAAACACGGGTGGGATTCCAGCGGAGAGATTTGCGAATCATCTGACACGGCCACAGAAAGAGGATTAGGGGTCGTGTCTTCTCACCTCGCTGAGGTCTTTTGGCTGCACTGTGCTAGTCGAGTTGCGAGTCTCCTAAGTCCTGCTTAGCTGACAACTGCCGTATGAGTCATTATAGAGCTCTTTTGAAAATCTGGCACTGGAGTACTCTCATTTTCACACTATTGTTCCTGGGCTAACGCCTCCCTGGTGTAATTGTCTTGAATAGTATTGGCATTAAGTGCAAAATACCAATTACTTGTATTCAATGACTTTCCTTTTAAGCTAACGTGTGCGAGGAGGACTATAATACTTATGCAGCAGGACTCTCTGGAAGAATGAGATTTAAAATGTGCCTTTTTTTTGCTCTTACTGTAGAAAATTCTCAGCAAATCATCTTAGCTGTTAATGCCATATTAGACAATTTAATGCTTTTAAAATCACTCCAAAAAGAATCGGTCACTTGTAAAAAGGTCAATGATGTGACGTAAATGTTTTTGGTTAATATATATTAATAATTTGTATTTAAAGAAGGTAAATGCAATGTATAAATACAGTGACTTAAAATACTCTTTTGTAATGGGTGTTTTTTTCTGTATTAAAAGTATGTATTTATTTATTTGTTTGTTTGTTTACGGGGTGTAAAGACAATACGTATTTATAGAATTTCAGGGTGATTCAACTGTCCTGGTATCATGAGAGGAAACAAAAAAACGTAATTAAAAGTGTTTATTTATGTATTTATTATAAACATGTCAGGGTGGTACACCGTGTATTCTCTTAAAATATCACACAATTTGACTTTGGTATGACAAAGCAAAGTTTATTCATGTTGTAAAATGTCAGGTGGTGCTACTCTCAACAACAACAAAAACGTAATATGTATGATACAAAGTTCATTCAGATGTAAAATGTCATGTGGTGCAACTCTCCTAGATAACATAATATTTCTGTATTAATAATAATAATTATTATTATTTATTTATTAATATACAGTATAACATGTACACCTACATATCTTCAGGGGATATGTTATAACTTTTTTTTAAGTACGGTTCAATTTTATAAAAACAATTATGACAGACTTAGATTAGTGTTTGAACAGTCGTGCCTGGTTATTTGGCAGACAATCACAGAATATATTTTTTCTCCTGACCTTGTTATGGGACAACCAAGTAATAGAAGAGAGAATTCAAAACAGAAATCTCAGGCTCTGGGTTTCACAAGAAATCTAAAGAATGCAAACGTATCTTCAAATGAGACGTCTGGAGCCGACCTTGAGAGGTTGCTGTTCTTTTTCTCCAATTTTACAAGCAAAGACATGTTTCACTCATTGGATCTTTGAGGATTTGCCCTTCTTTTTTGAAACCGTGCTTCTAATAATTTAATAATTCTACACCTTCCGCCGAGCGCATCTCAACGGGCTTCAACCAGAATGCAGTGTCTTGCACTACTGGCTCTGAATGTGGGCTGGTGTCATTTTTCATCTAGATTTATGGCTTAGGGTAGCTTATCTGCATTTTTAGTGTGATTGAAAAGCGTGCACTTGGTTTTCCCCATCTTGCAGTAGATGCAATCACACCCTTTTCTGATTTAGCCTTGCAATATTGTGCATTAGGAGTAAAGAGTAGGATTAGGAGTAGTATTATCATCAGAGAAGATGACCAGAACGCTCTGTACAAGTCAGAAAACCTGGTACTTGTACGCAACTTGCCAACCTCTACGCTGCTAAGAACATGTTAGAGCTTGTTTTATGATTTTTTCATGTATGCTTTTCAAAACCTTTCTTTTTTTTCTCCCCTGAAGGTGAAGTTTTGATTTATGAGTTTAATATTAAGAGAAAGCAGTAATCCAGAACTAATGCTAAATTAGCTAAGTAATAGCACTTGGCTGTTTAACCCAATGATATGTGATTCATTTTGAAGGTGGGGATTTTGTTTGTGGACTTTGTTTGAATTTTTTAAACTTTGTTTTAATTCACATTACACATTGCATATATTAATTTGTATTATCAAAGCTATTTATATACTTACAGTTTTTGAGCATTTTCACAACCAAGCAAATGGTTGGGGTAGTTATGATAATAAATGATACATTACATTTCATTCAATTACTTAAAATGAACTAACTATCTAAATACGTTTTACAGTAAATCAGTTTAATTGGTTAATATTTTATTAAACAAGGACACCTTGATTTGATCAAATGTGACAGTAAAGACATTTATAATGTTAAGGGTTTCTATTTCAATTTCATGCGGTTCATGCTATTTATTACAAACTTTTGACCAGTTTATGGAGGTTTAATCTGTTAGAGTAAAAGCACAAAGCCTGTAAAATACTGAATTGGATTCAAGATCATGTTAAAGCATGTTAACTATGTTGACATCATTCCCAGAAATTCTTGGTAAATGTTGGGGAAACACTTTTTCCTGAGGCATGACATAGCACAAGAGCTGTGGTTGTCTTAGTCTCGACAGATCACACACACACACACACACACACACAGTTTATAATAATTGCATACAGTATTTACTTTAACAGATATAACAAAAGCACATAATACATTTGCAGATGACATCTTCAATTCAAAATATTTGAATAAACCTTGAGTCTACAGATAGGACTGAATCATGATTTGTCCATTGCTATTTAATCACAGTCATTAAACAAAAAAAATACCAAGCGTTTGACGCATTTGAGCAGCCTGTTTAATTAAATAAAAGGAAAATGAGTCCTTCAGTGGTTCACTCACTCCTGAAATGCTCCAGTAACATCGACTGTATGCGCTACAGGTACATTTATTCAACATAAATCCATCGCCACATGAGATGTTGCATAATATGCACTGTAAGCTGCGATAAACACAATGCGGCTTTTTCTCGCTAACAATGCCGTACAAAATGTCCTACTAGGCAGCTTGAGCATGTGCTAAGAAATTACAGAAGCTGTAAATGAAGAGCGCATTTGCCATTGCTGCAGCAGATAATGTCCTGCTCCGCTGTAGCTGCAAGATAACTGCGCTGCGTTTTTACAATTAGCCGTTTGTCGCAACGCACCTGGCTTTATAGCTATCTTCATGCATGCAGGTGCCTGCTATAAAGTCTGGCTATCTGCAATTTAGCAACGTCTAATGAGAACGTTGGGAAAGAAGCCCTAGTCTGCAGTTAGCAGTAAGATTAACTAAATCTAATAGGAACTATATGTTTAAAAAAATGCTGAGTTTTCTCAGCTGTAGATCCACTGCAGACCAATAGCATTGCAAACGGGTTGATTGCTTCTGAGTTTAGTAGCATTTATACACTATTACAGTTTGTGTTAATATTTAGGATTAAATTCATTTTTAGGGTTTCTATGTTTTATTTTAATTTGACAAAGTAAAAAAAAGTATATTATTGTCTATATTGTGTAAATGTCTTTATTAATGCTTTAGTTTTTTAAGCTTTTTATTAAAGATTTTTTAAGATTCAGATTTTTTTCACTAAATTCTGACTTTTCTTAGAATTGCACGAAAAAGTCTGAATTCTGATATATAAACTCATAATTTCAAGATAAACAAGTTGTGAGACTAAAAGTTACAATTACATTTATTTTTATGGAATTCAACAAGATTTCAAAAGAAAACTAAAAAAGACAAAAAGTCAACATAGCAAGATGTAAACTCAGAACTGGGAGAGAACTTTATTTCCTTTCTTTTTCTTATTAAATTCTGTAATGGAAACACTTTTGATTCTTTCACTCAGCTGTGAGCTCCGTTCTTGAAAGTCTTCCCATCCGAGACTGAGGGTCCTAAATGGGTACCATGGTGTTGGTTCCGTACACCTTTTTAGGCGAGACACGAAATACGTACCAATAGCTACATTACTGCAGTTTGCAAAATAAACAAACACTAGAGGCAGTACAACTCTGACACCTTTTACTCCTTTTCAGACAACTTTAGAGTTTTGATTAATAAAGCGTAATTGTCGCACAATTACTTAAAGAATATCATGTTACGACATCAAAACAATATTAAAAAGCTGGGAAATTTGAAAACTGATGCTTTATCGGCACATATCCAGCCTTGTATCTATGGGTTTTCATTGACGGTAAGTTTGTTCGGTAGTTTGTTCACGGAGTACAGAGATGTACTTAGGAGGCGAGGAGCTCTGGTTTCTGTAGCAACGTAATAAAAACACAGCAATATGTACCTATATCTAGGTAATAAAAACGTGCCAGGGTTCACGTATTGAACCTGTGTTTTAGCGCCACTCAGTGGACATTTCTCTTTGTGGCGAAACATGCAGTAAGGTACGTAAACCGGTGTCGCACAGAAGTACGTATTTTTATGAGACCAGGTTTTGCTGAACATAAAAAGGATATTTTAACAGTTTTCATCTAAACAGTGAAAATCAAATGGGTTTTACATATATTCCAGTGTATTCAATCTTGGAACAACATGATGACAAGATGTATTAATTTATAAAAATTTTAGTTTTTTTACACAATTATCTGCTGTGTTTGCAAGAAACAAAGCCATCATTAAAACATGTTTACCTTCAAATAGTTGCTTCTGGCTAAAATACAAGAAATATGCATGTTTACTAGAAACCTTAATATGTTGTTTATGCAGTTTTACATAAATATTTGAGATTAAATTAAGTAAAAGTGTTTAATAAATACTAATCTCAATGATCATTCCATAAATTCAATGTTTTGTTAACCTGAACATTTGTATGTCTCTGCATATATTCATACCCAGCATGTTTAAATTGTATGTTTTAGATGCTATCATCATTAGATGCTAGATGTAATGTTTTTCATCATTTTAGATTCATAGCATATAGACGTGATGGAAATAATGTTTATTTAATAAAAATTGTATTGTTTTTAATCGCATTTATTAATTGCATTTACCCATTTTAATCTAGAAACCATATTTAAAATGTACGTACACAAATATACTATAAAATAATATAAAGTTGTGCGAACAAAAAATACTTTAGATTTGAGCTAACTTTAGCATTTTAGATGCTCTCAGTTTTTGTACATTTCAGCATATGTACAAAAACATACAAAAATGTACATACAACTATACTTAAGTATTTATACTATGCATGTTTTAACAGTAATTGTTTTAAATTAATTTTTTTGGTTTATTTATCTTCATGCTTCACACATGAAATAGCGTTTGTCTTCGTGTGACATCACCAAGAACTCTTTTATTCCTTTTTCCCCTCCAAGATACTTTAAATGGTCCAATCATCTCCAAAAGAATGAAACTAAGTCCCGCCTTACAGTTGATCTAATTGAATATTCCGCAATTACAATAAATCAGATCACAGATGCAACATCCTTTGAACATACCAAAAACATTTCATGTTATGCAGCAGCCATCACACTCAGAGCGCTAAAGCAGTAATTATTTTGGAGGTTTAGAAGCTAGGGATGAAATTATATACATTTTCTATGACCCAATTTCCTCATATCCACTTCAAATAACCCCATCCCATGAATAATGACATAATAGTGCATGAGACTCCACACTCACCATATCCACAAATGATAAAAGTGGCAGTTTGACTCGTGCCGAGTTATCAGATGCTATCAATGTTTTTGGCCTCAGGTAAAGGGTCTCATTTCAATAAGCAAATAAACCATTAGAAAATAAGCTTTTCAAAATGTTTCTGTAATAACTATAGCATTCATCTCATCTCAATATGCAACTCCACCTCATTGCCAAGACAACATAAAAGTAATATAATTTTTTTTTATTGCATCTCATACCAATTTTCACAGATCAACAAACTACCACAGCAAATACACACTGGATTTCTACCTACAGGATCTGTGTGATTATTTATTTATTATATATATAATCATTTTTAAAGAGTAGAATAAAAAATATGTAATATATAAATACAAATATTTATGTGTATGTATATACATTTAAATATAATTTATATAAATACATGTAAAAATAATAATTATATATTATATTGCTGTTGATTGAATAGTTTATCTAGATAACTATGAATAATGTAAATTAATGTAACATGTATTTATGAATTCTTGAATGTGACTCAGAATATGAGCTGCAATAATTAAATATGTTCGGTATCTAACATTAACCAAGGTGACTAAATCAGACCGGCATTTGGGCAATAATTACTGAATAACAAAATTCTTTGTTTAGCTTCCCTGAAACAATAGATTTTTATGATTGAACGTTGTTTACCAGAAGAAGCCATGGGTCAGTGGGCCCTGGACTTCCACCGGGCCGCGGCAAATGTAATTTGGATCTGATTAAAATTAATGAAGTAATTAAAGAACTGCTACTTCTGCGGGTATCGTCACCCAAGGCCACATGGACCTGAGGCTACACTTTTCCGTGAGTCTATGGCTGCTTATCCTGTCCTGCACTTATTTCTGGGATATCAGTCTGGCGACAACACATCTGGATGCACCTGCTGTATTATTATTCATCTAATAGAATATTAAAGGTATATTTCACTCAAAAACGACATCACTGTCATCAGTGTTGGGGGTAACGCATTACAAGTAATGCAAGTCAAGCAATAATATTTTTTTTTCAAGTAACTAGTAAAGTAACGCTTTATTTTTTTAATTTACAAGAAAATATCTGAGTTACTTTTTCCCATTTATTGGCTATGTGAACATGATCTTACTGTAGTTCTAATCTAGACTAAATGTGAATGTGTATTAATTCATCCCACTCGCAAAAAACAGATTCAGTATTCATCAAAATGAATTAAAAGAGTGAAATGCAAACTCAGAATATGATGCAAACCTGCAATAATTAAATATGTTAAACAACACAAATGTATCTAATCCCATTTTATTAACCAATGTGTTTGCTGCTGACCTTTGATGATCCAGTTCAACCATACTGATAAGCAAAAATGACTTTACATTAACAATTGTGCTTGATTGCTTTTTTATTGCTGAAGCGTTTTGAACCTTCATCTCCTGCGTTATACTGTACAGACGTGATTTTACTTTTCCTTCAGCCTGAGGTTTATTTATTACACTTTTTGGTGTGAAAGGCTTTCCATTTGCTATAAATATAATTTATTGTATTAAAAACAAACAATCAAGCCCTGCTCATATTTAAGTAACATGAAAGTAACGTAAAAGTCACGTAACGCATTACTTTCCATAAAAAGTAACTAAGTAACATAATTAGTTACTTTTTTAGGGAGTAACGTTTTATTGTAATGCATTACTTTTAAAATGAACTTTTCCCAACACTGGCTGTTGTAGTTTACTTCCATGATGTTTCAAACCTGTATTTATTCTGTGACACACAAAAGGAGAAATTGTAAATGCTTCAGTCCCTCTTTCTTCATGCAATTCAGTGCTGTTAACAAATGTTAAAATGTTTGTCATTAATTAAAATAGAATTCAAATATCAAAATAAAAATATATTTTCAGTTAATTGCGAAGGAAATATTTCAAATTTCCCTTTCAGTTGAAGTATTTGAAAAAATAAAATTACGAATAATGTTATAATCCTTCTTTTTTCAATGCTGTTAAGTGTTGTTAACTGAAACTAAAAGTATTAATTTTAAACCGTATTAAACAGTTTATTAATAAAAATATATCTGAAATAAAATACAGACATATCAGATGGAAAAAAGAATAAACGTAGAAAAGTATAGTCTCAAAAATATAATGATAATATTAATAATAATACACCAAAAAAAATGACAATTGCACATTTCAAATGAAAGCTAATAAATACTATGATAGCATATAAATAATGCACTGATGTCATTACAATTAATGGGAACTGACATTTTAAGCTTCAAATAGGACTGAAAAGCACCATAAAAGAAAAGTGCATTATTGCTACTTTTTGGTAATTTAATATATCAAAAGCTCCAAAGGTTCTGTTACGTTGGAAATGTAACTGTGACTCTTTAACATTCAGGTCTTGTTTAATTATTCATAAAGTTCACACATGACTTCACAAACTCATCATTCTGTTGTAATTTCAGACATATGTTCAAAATAAAATCAGTTTAATTCATATTTTCCATGATTTCATAGAATGTATTATTTGTTTTGAAGTCATCGTTCATGACATTCCTATCTTAGACGAATGTATTATGATAAAAAAATCTAAACGTGGACAAGAGTTTGAGTACTTAAATACAGAATATAAATATTTGGGTAAACAACTGATGGTGGAGAGTTGAATCAATAACTTGTAATATTGAATATGTAGTATTAATAATATAGAGAATCTGAGTTTTCTTTAACCCTCAAGTTGTTTCTTTCTTCTACTGACCACAAAAGAAGATATATTAAAGAATATAGTTACTAAAGAGTTGATTTTTTTACCCATACTCTTTTTCTTTCAATTAGCAGAGGTTCTGATTTTGATCGCCTCATTGATCTTGAACTTATGCACTTTGTCAGATCTGTGACATCTATGATCAATCAGTTTCAAACAGAAATATGCTAAGTGAAATTAAACATGTTGTCAAAAATATTGAATCCAAGATATGGTAATAAATAATATAGCGTCTTGAGTGATTTACAAGCAATTTTAAACGGGCCGTTATTTGTAATGGGGAACACCAAATTAGGTTCAGGGTTCGTAAATCATGTGGTGAGAGATCCAGATTGAAATGCAGTAATCAAACCTGGACCTACTTCATTATTGTGCAGAAAATTAATCAACACTTTAGAGCATCTGTAAACCCATCGGAATCAAGCATTCGCCCATGCTATAAAAATGTAATATAGTGCAGACTGGAAAAGCAAAAGCAGGTCATCTGGGAGCTGACAGCAGCTCCAGTTATCCTCCGAGATGAAAGAGACGTGGCGGGCTGACGAGGCAGACGTGCGGAAGCGTCTCCACACTCCTCTGAAACCACCCGGCCCAGGCCACATTGAAAAAGGGCCTGTAAGGGTTCATTGGTATTCCGTTTGGTTAAAACCGCGCTTCGAAAAAACGTAAATGCAGGCAAGACTGACACAACAAGATAATAATGACAGGATCTCAATTAATCTACGCAGCGCTGGACTTGAGATGAGTGAGCTCGGTCTTATGAGAGGGAGGAGCAGATCTTGTCAGGAGAGGAAGGAGCTGATGGCGGAAAATGGAAAGAGCTAAAAAGTTTGTTCAGTCTATTACAGGCGCTAAGTGAGTATCAGTTGAGTGTGTGACTCCAGAACTGTTGTGAAGAGAGAGATGGCAAGTTATGAACATGGTGATTAGTGTCTCTAATTAAATATTTATATTTTATCGCACAGTGACCTTGATATTAATATCACCTTTTGTTCTGCAATTATTAAGACAAAGTATCTGGGTAAGCTTGACTTGGCTTAGAGGCAGGGCCCTAAAAAGAGCAGTGGCATAGCGCAAATCTGCGGGGGCTCCCCGTGAACCACAATTTCCCCTCCGCGCATAATAATCGCTGGCACTCACTGATATCAGAAACACTGCTCTGCCTTCTCCTCATCTAAAGTAGCCTATGTTTGAAATATCCTAAAGTAAATTAAAATTAAATAACTGGAGTGTTTTATTTTAACACAGTGCAAACATTTTTCACATGCCAATCTAAAAATATGGTTGTCAGCATTAAAAGGTATAATTGCTGCTTTTTGCAGTGCAGTTATTTTTACCTACGGATCGCTGCATTTTTTACAGATTTCTGCTCATTCGAAGTCGGATATAGATGAAGTAGCTCTATAATTACATTTGTTTGAATGCATTATTGAGAAACCAATTGCATGTAAATAAGTGTTGTACCTGTTTAAATCATGCTTTCACTTGAAAATATTCAGTATCTAGAAGGAACAAACTAATTTCTTGAGAACTATAATTCCCGTTCATGTTCTTTGCCGTTCTTCACATTCTTTCTGATTTGAGCGATCCCTCTATATCACGCAAGCTAAATGTTTAACATGCGAATTCTTGCTAAATATGCAGTTATATTACGGGTCGTTGGCATGTTACTCGTGATGGAGCAATGGTGGACCGCTCTTGGAACGAGTGAAAACCACGACGCTCCGACTTTTAAAAAATCCGCTCCTCCCTCCAGTAAAAATAAATAAATAAATACACCGCTCCGCTCACAAACTCTGATGCCGGTGAACGTTTTTCAACATGAAAGTGAGACGTTTTCGGCATTTATCGCATGCATTAACGGCGCATATTCAGAGACGACGAGAAACTAATCTCTTACTTAATATGCGGCACAAAACTGTTTTATTTCCTTAATATTTATCTTGTGGGCCGAACAATGAGAAAGGTTTTTCATGTTGAACAGGTTGTTTTTGAAAGTCTGCGCTTAAAATAAGCTGCCCTTAAATTTCATTGATGACTGAAGTGTTAACAGTTTTATTTAGGCTATAGGCCTATACATTTTGGCTACAATAGACCTGTATATATAAAAAAAACATTTTCAATGAGGAGTAGCCTGAGCTAATAATCTAAACTTTTATTATCCCCACAGTATGTCAGTTATGCGGTGATTCGAGAAATTATTTCAGAGCAAATTAATTTCATAATAAACGTAAACTAATAATAATAGCAGAATGTAAAAGGAAATTAATTGAAAATGCCAAATACTTTTAATAATGACAATATCTCTGGCTTGACATGAACATCATCTTTCAACGCACCCCATCGTCTTATCGCGGGGCCCCAACACGCCCCCAGATTTCTTGTTAACACAACTTGTTCTCCTAAAATAAATGCCATTCATTCTCCTGAGAGATTTTGCATTCGTTTACAAAATGTTTTGAATTCCAGATAAACTTTGCATTTATTGTCGGTACTTTTGCTTTCTCTTGAGAATCTTTACATTTATTCGCACAACTGTGGCATTCTCTTGAAAAACTTTGTGTTTGTTTACATAAGTCATGTGTTTTTCTAAAAAACTTTGCATTCATTTGCACAACTTTTGCATTCCCAAGAAAGTTTGAGTTCATTCACACAGATTTTGCATTCTACTGTGAATCTAGCGCTTATTCGCATAACTTTTGCATTCCCCAAGAAATTTTGAGTTAATTCACACAAGTTTTGCTTTCTACTGTGAAACTTTCATTCATTGATACAACTTTTGCATTCTTGAGAAACTTTGTGTTCGTTGTCACAACTTTTGCATTCTCTTTTGCGCTCTTAAAAAACATTGCGTTCATTTATAGAACTCATGTGTTCTCCTGAGAAACGTTGAATTTGTTCACACAACTTTTGCATTCACCTGATCAATTTTGCATTCACTTGCAAGAGAAATTAAAAGATTTTTGAGGGAATTCAAAAATAACTTTTTTATTTTGAATTACATTGGTTATGTAATATTGACTAAGTAGCTGATTCAATTTACAGTTTTAAATAAAAACAGATACGAGTAAAACAAACTACTACAATAGGAATAACACAGAAACATGCTGCTGTTAAAGTAAACATTTCCTAATTCTCACCATGATATAAACTGCTGTATCTGTTGCGTAGATGTTAAACTAGTTTAACTGCTGCTTGCGTGGCTTGAGTTAGCAGACTGAACTCCATGACTGTTGGCAGCCTGTTATGCGGTTTCATGCTATGCCCACTTCAACAATGAAGCCATCCTAGTTGCTCACCCACCAGTAGGCATTCACTGTATTTCTTCCCCTCCACCTCCCCTGTCATGCTTAGCCGCTTCCTGCTTGAGGGTGTCACCGTATTTCAGCTGCCTGCCCCATTCCAAAGCCGCGCTCCCACGGAGAAATCCGTTTCTCAGCTGTGCGCAGATAATAGAACATCACTCTTCTGCCCTGGTCTGGCAACACACGATTGCCCCTGCCTTGCAAGAGTCGTTAAAAAAGTGCTGAGCAGAAAAACGTTCTTTCTTGACAAAGAAAAAAATTCGGATAAGAGAGCAGAGGAGTACCTTGGCAGAAAAATTGGTGAGGTTTGGAGCGCTGAGTTATTGTGGCGATTAAAGCATATGGCTATGAAGTATATGGAGAACATATATACATATGCTAGCCAAATGATTTCATACATTTTAAAAGGGTCTGATAATACGTTCTCCTAAAACAATAAATACAGTTACCATCAGGCAAATTAAATTTGCCATTATACTTTAGATATGTGGCAGGCCTTTAGATACAGCTGATGTGAGGACATATGTTACATTAATTATCTTATATTTCAATACTTGTTAACAGGAGGGAAATATATCTCACAAATATATGTCACTACAACATCTAAATAAAAATAAAAGAATACATTGTTTGCATGTGAAAATTGTTAACGTTTTTTTTTTACCTTACTGCAAAATGTAATGCAATAATGCAAAATGCAATGCAATATTCATCCTAAATTATATAAATATTTAATTTATAAGACATAAGTTTATTTTTTTTATAATACAACTATCATTAACAGTAATATGTATTTCCTAATCTCCCTAAAATTCACTTTTTTTCCAATTACAACAGCATACATGTCAATAAACTAATTTGCATTCACTTTTAAGGATGGACACTTAGCTTTGCACTGTAACCCAGAATGCACTGGGGCTTTATGCACTGTGCCCTCAGAGAAAGGTTAGACCCTGTGCCAATGTCTCTTGTCACAACGACAGAAAAGTCACAGTTTGCAGTTTAGCTTTTTCTCTATCCCAATTTCCCTCTGCTGAGTCACACATTTTCCATTTTACTGTCCTCTGTTTATGTTTTTGTCGACCTGCTAAAAGGGCGACAGAGTAGTGCCACCCTCAGCACCCAGAGAGGAAAGGTGGTTCCCTCTGACATGCCAATGCCAAGACGCAGAAATGGCTTAATAGATCTGATGTTCCAGGTTTATTTGTGTCATTGAGAGCAAACAAGGTGACTTGTCTGACGTAATGGAAGAAGGGCAGGGATGTTTGATGAGGGACGCCCCATTGTGCATATTAATTTAATTCTACCCGGACCTCCACCTGTGTGGGTGGGGGTGCATCAGCAGGACATTTCCTGTTGACGTGGGACACATATGTGACTAGTGACACGTGGTTCCGCTTTATTCCCTTTGAGGTTAGATGCTTGGTCTTTGGTGTTTATTTTCTTTACTTTCAGTAATTTGTACTTGCAGTTGACAAAGCAGGGTAGCTATAAAACACATAAAAAAATGATGAATGTGTATAAGCAATACATAATATAAAGGTAAATCTTATATATATATATATATAAGTGAACTGAGTAAATATGTGTGTGTGTATATACAGTAAGTATATATATATATATATATATATATATATATATATATATATATATATATTATATTGGCATGGCACGTGCATCGAACAGTACGGTTCACAGGGCAAATTCCAAATGGAAGTGATCATCACTATCCCCTTGGAGTGGGGACTTTGGAGTGAACAGGGCACGTGCGTGCAATTATTTTGTCGTTTGAAATGCACTTGGCAAAGGGAGCGATTTAATTTCCTCACTATTTTCAGCTCGGATGTTCCCGTGTCAACACAGCACGGTGTGCATCTGCCGCTGTTTTAATGTCATATGTCTTTTTATTGCTGTTGGCAGAACTGGTGGAAATTAATGTACAGTTTATATTTTAAAATATTTTGTACGTCTTTGTTTTAATAATATAAAAAAAAAATATGTAGGCCTATGCAACTTTTTAAAATATAAAATCTATATTTTTTTATGCCAGTGTCCATCAGCGAATCTGCTGACGCACACCGTGCAGCATTTTCACGGGAACTTCCCGGCTGAAAATAATGAGTAAAATAGATCGGTCCCTTTGCCAAGTGCATTTCAAACAACGAAATAATTGCACACACGTGTCCTGCTCACTCCAAAGTCTCCACTCCAAGGGAATAGTGATGATCATTTCCATTTGGAATTTGCTCGTGAACCATATGGTTTGGTACGCATACTACCCCTAAAATATATATATACACACAAAACACTATTTATGAGAATATACCTCAAGCTCAAATGTCCTGTAGTCTGCTACCAATCTAAAACACAATAAACCCTCCAAAATATGAATAAGCAAGTGTGCAACCAAAAGAAATCAATACACCACTTGCCCCCATCCAGCCAAGGACAATTCCTCCTAGCCACTCTCACTCTTAGGCAACTTGGGAGTAAATCATGGCTGTGGAAACATCATCATGCCATGCTGTAAGAGATAAACACCCCAGCCAGAGAAAGAGCACAGCGTCCTCCCTCACAGTCTCTGGTGGGCTTTTCTCCAGAATTTCCACTACTGAGCTCAGAGCCAGCAATTTGGCTGCCACAGGCAAGATCAGGGCCGGTGCCATAGATGAATCCAGTCAAACCCCATACATGCAGCCCAGTGCGGAGGGGCTCTGCGATCAGCTTCCCTCGAGGAATCGTAAGCATCTTCCTTCAAGACACAAGTTCAAAGGCCGAGGTTGCATTTTCTAGAGCTTTGGAAAAACACTCGGGTATGCTCAGTGGCGGGGGTGAAGCTGACATCCTTTGGCCCTCTCATGGGCCACCAATTTGGCACTCGCTTTGAGTGCTTTTCTCTTTTTGGCTGGAAATCGCCACTGAAAAACAGACTTGGGAGTGTTCCAGTCATCTGAAGAGCTTAGAGAAGCTTACCTGCTTTCTTGTTCTCCAGTGTGTGAGCTAATGAGCAGAGTGCATTCGACTCTGAGGTGAAATAGAGGACCATCATTCACTTGGGGAGGAAAAATACCAGCATTAAATTGAAAACCTTTTTTTCCTATTTTATTTATAGGTACATTTCAAGAAAAAGTGACAATAAGTGAGTAGGGAAATGGGGTCAGAAAATGCCGCAAGTTGGATTTAGGCCCATGTAACCCACATAAGCACCACAGTATGTTGGTGAATTTTATGTAACTGCAGGTGTCAAAATATGTGCTAACCACATATATACATTAGAATAGGTAACAGGGATTAGAAATAGTTGCAGTTTGACTTCAAACCAATATTTTCCAAATGAGGCTCAGCGTGTCAAAGTAAATGCACTAATTGCTAGATCGCCACTCTGACATTTAGAAAAAGGTTTAGCCTTTTTATCATATATACTTTTCTCACATGCTTATTAAATTTCCAGGAATAGAGCTGGAGACACATGAATAGGAATAGTTTGAGGCAAATTTGAACCTGTGGATTAGAACATTAAATCAACATTTGAAGTGGATCAAAACCTTTCATCAAAGTTGTCCTAAAACCTAAACAATACCCGTTCTTGTCTTAGGACAACTTTGATTAATTTTTTTGAACCGCTTCAAATGCTGATTATTATAGTTGCAAGCCAAGTTCAAACCAGTGTAGTCCATATGAGGTCAATGTGTGCACTTAAGTCTAGGACAGTGGTTTTCAAACTTTAAGAGTGACTCTATTTTTTCTTTTTAAATTGACATGACCCATATATATATATATATATATATATATATAGGAGGGGCGGTGGAGCGAATAAATGAGCGACAACTCCACAACTGCAGCACACAGCACACACCGGTCTCGAGTCCCACTGAGGTGCTTCCAAAGGATGCTCTGTCCAAGAATCAAATCACTGAGGGTGCTTCTGATATAAGTGAGGGTGCTTTAACCTTAATGCACATCTATTTGACAAACGTTTTTTGTCCAGTCCATTGTCATGATTATCACTATATCAGTCATTGCGATTTCAAAAGGGAATCCCCCATTTGTCACTCCCAAAACTTTGCAGTGTGTTCTGCAAAACAAGACCTTGGTCCTCTTAGCAGCAAGAAAAACAAAACTTTTATTAAAATTCTGAATGTATTATATAGCCAAGAAAGCAAAAAAGAGCACTCCCTTAATAATCACTAAAAAGCTGTCACTCATTTCGGCTTTTTAGCGATCTCAGAAAATTATGTTATAGCTATTCAAGGAATATCTCTACACTGCACAATAAATCGCCTATTTACATCACGTCTACACTTGTTATAATGAGAGGGTTAGCTTTCAGAAAACAGGACTGAACAACAAGTTCAATGTTTTGAGCATTGAGTGGGTTCTGACTGATACACACAAACACATACGCACTTGACATATAGAAAACAACTGTGACTTAATTTTGTGAAAAAATTAGCACATTTTCTAAATGTGTTGTTTTATTTTCACATTCTCCATAAAAATAATGTATGATATGATGGAATTGGATGAAAAATTACTGAGCTACACCTGTTTGAAGTTGACTAAGTCAGCAAATTCACTTCTGGTAAAATCAAGTTAAAGTTTTCTGAAGGTTACAAAGCAAAATCACCTTGCAACATTGCATAATTTCCTCCACTACCTTGTATTACTATAATGATCACAGTATAGCCAACAATAGAACAAATATAAGAAAGAAACAAATGGTGCACTTTTTTCATTTTACATCTAAACAAAAACAGTCAAGTAAGAAAAACAAACAATAAAATATAAAAATCACTTCAGTGTGTTAATGTTACGTCTGGATTGAGAGGCATACACAAGAAGAACGATTCAGAGCTTTTTTACTGAAGAACTGAAGAATTACTTCAAATAGAAAGTTAACAACTTCAACATAACTATAGCTCATCAAACTGAAGAGTAACAGTCCTTATCTTAATACTTTACAGGGAGATCCCAGGAAACACAGTCACGGAGATCCAGAGTGGTGAGTAGAAGCGTGAGGAAAGGCATGTAGCCTTGAGACCAGCCGACGAGGGACTGAGGTGAATAGCCTGATATAGTGCCGAGGTAAGTGGAATCAGGGGTTCGTAATCAGTAATCTGGTGATTGTGAACGGGTGTAGGTGGCTGGTGTGGCTGATGTTGCAGGTGAATCTGTGACAGTTCATTACAAATAAACTGAATATCAAAATTACAAAAGCTGTTAAATCAATTGCAGTGATTTATTATTTTATTGTTAGATTAACATTAATGAGACAAAGGGCCTCTATATTACGATCTACTGTACCGCACCCAACAGTTACCCACAAGTTAATAACTGTTTATGTTTACGTTAATAGCTTGCTTAAATACAGTTATGTTTGTACGGAACTAATTTTTCTGAAAACCTGAAATTCGATCAAAATGTTAGCAAACTCAGAATTAGCCCATACACATTACGACTCATTTTGCCAGCACGGGTCACAATCTAACATTTCAACCATTTAGCCTTTTCCCTATGCTCATAATATTTTGAGAAAAGGAGAACGATTAGGAATAGTTGTGAGCAGAATTCAAACCAGCAAAGCCTTTCATAGCTCAGTGTCCCATTGTTCCTTTTTTTCTATGTAACAGGCTGACCATGTCTGACCCTAACCAGACACAAAGCCTATTAAGCCTAAAGTATACTTAATTGTCCACTTAAACACCTAACAACTAAAGGTGCACTAGATAGCACGTACACATACATGTTCTTGGTCAATGGAGTGTACTTTTGAATGGCTTGCACATGTGCTAAACGGAGTGGAACAAGGAAAATGAAGTGTACCTGAGCCTTTAGTGAATGCTAAACACTAAGCCAAAGATGTGCCATGTAGTATTCATTTAACAGACTATTTACTATTTTATTCAGACTATTTGAACTATTTACCAATTGCAAAATATGAAATTCTTACTTCGAAAAACCTAAAAATGGTGTCTGCCAAAATGTTTGCTGATTAGACTGCAAGATTGGACATATCTGCTCCTGCCCTCTATCAGTCAAAAAGGCATAAACCGAG
Source organism: Gymnocypris eckloni scoliostomus (assembly GCA_027564155.1). Lineage (NCBI taxonomy): Eukaryota > Metazoa > Chordata > Actinopteri > Cypriniformes > Cyprinidae > Gymnocypris > Gymnocypris eckloni. The sequence continues at coordinate 283,643 of CM050419.1, forward strand.
TCTGCAGGTATGCAGTTTCAGCAGAACACCATCTATAAAAACACACTCCCTCCTGCCCCATCCAGCCCTTCCTAGAACATTCCTCTCCTGTTCCTCCTCTGGGTCACCGAATGGCCAGTTCATCCAGCCGGGGGGGGGGAACATAATCCTCCACAACATATTTCCCACTGAGGCATTTTCTGAGCTCGCTTGTCTGTGAAAAGCTGTGAGATTACTGGAACTATTAAAAGAGTTTTAAAGCTCATTAACTTTGTGGTCACATTTCCGTTTTAGTGCGCTTCAAAACATCAGCTGCAACATGATAGATGCTACGCCGCTTTATCTCGCAGGCCCAGATAGATGAGGTGAAACAGGTGGCACGTGATACATGACATTATTAAACGAACTCAGAGCTGGTACCCCAACACCATGCTCTCGACGTAGAGAGGACAGCAGCTCTCTGTTCAGGAGGAGATGTAGAGTTGTTTTATTGCAGTATCTGAACAAGTTAGAGTAAGGTGTAAAGTGACTGTAGATACAGAAGAAAATGTTTTGTTCAGCCATCAACAAATATGTGACAGATATCATAGAATTTAGTAGTAGAATACGTACGTTTGAACCGTTAATTGTATAGAGCTAATGCGGATTGCATGGCTGAGATCATTTGGTCTTGGTGTCTTGACAAATCTTAAAGTTTGAGACCCTAAGATCTCTTTTGAAACTCTAGAGGAGACACAGGATGTGAGATTGGGGTCTTTTGGTCAGGAGACAAACTTGAGATGCAGGAGACAGGCCAAAAAAAGATTCTATGCTAACGTAGGCTCTAATGGTCATATTTCATGGTTCTTACATTACTGTAGTAGTTAAAAACCTCAGTACTCATGGGAGGTAGCTTTATATTTAACCCAATTCAGCTGTTAAACCAGATGTGTTATAAGCTAACTAGCTAGCTATAAATGTCGATGGTTAGCAATCTAGAAAGATAGTATGGACATTATTAAAATAGTCCATGTGATATCAGTTATTCGAACATAATGTTATAAAGCTACGAGAAAACTTTTTGTATACAAATAAAATAAAAATAATGACTTTATTCATTTTTGAGTACCATGACGACGCATGCAGGTGGTACTGCTGATGCAGGAGCCAGCATTCGGATGTAGAAACTGGATGCGCTGCGGCTGGTTTACAAGCAGTGTTAATGTTGGCAGGCATTTTGTATTTAGTCTTAGTCTTTATCTTGAGACGAATATGCTTAATAGTCTTAGTCAAATTAGTTGACGAATATTTTTCGTCTACGAAATGAACAGTGTTTACAAGCAGAAGAAGACGGATGTATTCGTCTTAGTACTCTTGTGAACGTGTGTCGAAGTCTGTCACAGAAGAGAATAAATCATTGAATAAGGTCATTATTTTTGTTTTATTTGCACGCAAAAAGTATTATTGTTGAATGGAGAAAATACAATTATGTCTTTATTTATTAACCCTTGTGCCATTCCAAACCTTTATTTCTTTCCTCTACAGAACACAAAAGAAGATATTTTATAACATGTCTGGTCATTTTTGTTCATACAACAAAGGTCAGGTGTGTACTCCTGCTCCACTTTTCTTCCCCCTCCACCCGCAATAAAGACACCTGAACCTGCTAATCAAGGTCTTCAGGACCACCAGGCAGGTGTATTTGAGCAGGTTGGAGCCAAACTCTGCAGGAAAGTGGTCTTCCATGAGCAAGATTGGACAGCCCCAATGGCAATGTTGTTCTGTGTTTTGGACTTATTTTATTTTCATTGTCTGAGCAAAAACAGTTGAAACATTCGTCAAAATATATATTTTGTTTTGATTTGTGGGACCGAATTTAGATATCAAAGATAATTTGTTTTAAATTAAAGATATTTAATTCACATTCTTTCTAAACAACATCACACATGTGCATGAATGATTAAAAGAAACATGCAGGTTATGCAATAACCAACAATGTGCATTTTAACAACCGAGACAAGGATGTCTGTGGGCTTCCATAAAAAAAGTGGGGCTTGTTGCTTCATATATTAATTTCTATAGCTGCCTTTTGTTCTGTTAAATTTAAAATTACATTTTTTTATTACTTTCAGAAACTCCACTGGCAAGCAAACATTGTAAAATTGTCTAATGATCCACAGGGCGCCATGCCGTAAGATTAAGTAGAATTATAAAGGTAGGTGCTCTGCAGAGATGATTACATTACTTCACGACATGCCTGGAGGGCAGCATTCTGTCATAGGTTTGCGTTGCAGTTGTGGCGTCAATATGTGGTGTTCCGATGGGAGGTCTAGCTTGGTTTTAAAGTTCCTTGTCAAAGAAAAAATAAGACCGGACCACCACACCCCATGATTTAATCAAATCGTCCCCCTGTGGTGAACATGTCAGACAGTGGAAAATGACACCAGGTGCCTTTCATCCATAACACCCTCTTCTCTCTGTGTGGTCTTGGGTCACAGAGCCCCAGTTTACCATTCCTATATCTAACAGGCTTCAAATCAGTCACTTTAAACTCTTGCCAAATATCCACCACCACACGGTGACGTCAAATCTGATCTAGGATTTGTTTTTGGGATTCGGTTGCCAATACATGAATCCCTGGTGTCTCTTCGGCATAGCAGGCACTGGCTAATTTTACTCGGCCCTACGTATTTGGACAAGGCGGCCGGCACTTGCAGCTGTCTCCTGGCTCGAATTACAGGTGCTTAAACTGTGGCGTAAAAATAAATGGAGGTGAGAATATTGCAGGGGAGATGGAGAGGGGGTGTCTGGCAGGAGAAAAAAGACGGTAGGAGGGAGAACAAGCATAGAGACAACTACAAAGAGACTGGCTATACCCACTACAGTCATTTGGATCAACATTAGACGGTGCATGAGAGCCAACAGTTCTCGGATCACCTGGCTGGCGGTGGTACAGATATCAAAATCACGATTTGTTATCAATAACAGTTCCAGTGGTATTCCCAACACTGGGAACGGATATCTGAAGCTTTTTAAATGCTACAAATGAACAAATATGCTAATTTTCTCTAGTCATTTTGTAAGCTCAGCAGCTTCATTCTGTTTTCTGGGTTTAGGCTGAAGGGAATAGTTTGCTTAGAGATGAAAACTGCCTATTATTTGCTCACCCTCATGCCGTTCCAACCTTGTATTTGTGTTATTTTTCGAAAGAAGATATTTTGAAGAATTTTCATGCAGGTCTTTTCCAAACAGCATTTGGGAGTCAATATAATCCATTCACTATATGAATTTTGGTATCAGGGGGGGTTAAGTCTTATTCACCAAAAATTGACCAAACAAACCAAAACCAACAATGTTTGGCATTAGTGACTAACGGTAAATTTACATGAAAAAAAAATTCCTTTTCGTTTTTGAAAGGTTGTCAAAATGATCCCTGTTCACACGGATCCACAAAAACGACTACAAATGCTGTATTATGCATGCTAGGCTAGTAGTTGGCGATGTCAGTTACGTGTATGTGTACATACTGTACCGATAGACTGAACACATACAGTAATACATATGTGCATTACATCCTGTTTTCACAAATTCGCACTTTTGTAGTTTACACTGAGACAACAATTGTATATATTTTTTTTCAAAAGCCCTATTCGGAAGGTTATTGTTTGTCATATGGACATTTGTAAAAAAAGATTACATATCACATTAGTGATAAAACTTATGGATTCAGATGGTGATTTATTCACAGTGGAGGAGTGAGTTATGTGATCCTACGAACCTGGGAACGCTCTGCTCACATGGCCAGTCACATGATTTTCTGCTTTAAATAAAATATTTACAAATGTATTCTTATTATTGTGTAAAATGTATTTTAAAATACGTATTATTAAGTCAAATGTATTTTTATTATTCCAAGCATATTGCACAATATATAATCCAATGTATTATTTAAGTCTCGTGTTTAAATGCGCTATAGTTTTATGTAATTATACGATATATAGTTATGTATATAATAAATATTTTAAAATTGTAATGCATACCTGCTGCTGCCATAATAAAGACATAATAAAGATTTTTAATGTTTATGTGCTTTTCTTCTCTTTCTGTTCTCACTCGCTGTGGTGTAGCAGTTATGAAATATTATTCTTGTAAGTAGTTGCAAATTACAGCGAAGTAAAACAGTTGCCGTGCGGTGTTCGGCAGTAGTCAAAAAGGTATTAAACATTGCATTTTGAATCTATTTCTTCTCGTAAACTCAGAGATGTGGATTCGGATGGCAATTAAATTACCACACGATGTTGGTGTTTGTCAAAAAAACAGTTGGTAAATCGGCCGGGCATTTTCACGTGGGTGGTGATAGAAAAACACCAATATTCTGTATTTGGACGGCAATAATATTACTGACTACTCCATGTAAATGGTGAAAATAGTTTACGTTCCCATGAGAAAACATTACCGTCGGAATAGGGGTAAAAACTTGACCTTTGAAACGGGTTGGTGTTTTCAGGCCCCCAAAAACAGTGTTGTTGTGTAACTGAACAGCCAAAATACATAAAATACCTTTATTTGAAAACAACGTTGTGTAAACACTTCCAAATTATTTCAATGTCTGAACTAAACAAATGCTATTTGGAATCTCTCTTATCGGTGAATAGTTTGGAAGGTTTGAAGATGTATTACCACTGAATAATTGTCTATTTCTATTGGCTTGTCACGAATAAGCATTTCTCCACAAACCGTGTGATTTCAGGAAACGTTGAAATACGTTGTAAGGACTACTTTTTTTAAGCATTTCCTGGAACTTAGTGGTTTGTAGTCATTATGAATTATCATCATATGATTTGAAAGAGAATCATAACCACTCATTAAAATGGGTTTTGATGAGTGAGCAGCCTTCTGACAGAATTTTTGATATTGGTGTACTATCCCTTTAAGATGATTGAACTTTTAAAACATTGAGGTTGACAATTTTCCTCAGCCTTGTTGAGTATGCTGGATTTAATAAAAGACTCATTAGGTGGCTTATTACCCAGATCTGAATTTACTGAGTCAGTCGTCCAGTTAATGCCAGGTGAGAAATTACTCTTGTGTGTCGAATCTTAGCCTAGCTAAATTAAAACAGACACATAAACATCAGTGACATTCATATACCTAAAAAGTGTACCATTTTCTTCTCCTATCATGTCAGTCACAAAAAGTGCCATGGTATTACCAAGAAAACCATGATAGTTTTTAGTGCCAGTGATGATGCTAGGTTTAGAAATTACACACTTTAAAATGTACTGTAGTGGTAATATTAGGATTTAGGTCGCTAGCTATTAATGCATTGACTAGCATACCTTGCTAATAAGGATTTTCTTCAAAATGTTGACAATATTTGACCTAAAGGAGAAAACTGGCTGTAAAAGATGATACAAGTCAGTTTATGCTAAGGGCATGTGAAAGTTATTTTCATCTTTTGTATCATGACAAAGGCATTACTGTGTCAGCACATTGTCTTAAACTTGCGCTCAGAACATATAAAGCCTGATGTGTCATGACAGACACGTTTAACCTTCCCCGCTATCTTATTTTAAACATCAGAGTGAAGATCTATCAGCAACAGTCCTGTTTTATATCTGACCTTGAGAAGAGAAAAGCAGTGAGGAACAGAAAAACACAAACCCAAAAATTCAGAAGGATTTTTTTCAACTTTGAGACCTGTGGAGAAAATACTTTCTTAAAAGGCACTTTCTGCAGCAGTTTTTATATTTTTCCTTTGACTATGTCCAACTTATTTAGGTGAATCCAGCGTTTCCCCTAGGTTTACGGCTTGGTTCTGTGTTGGCAGGGGGTCTGTGTTGTGTATTTACATTTTTAAGGCCTAAAAAATTCATTTAATTTATCTTATAAGTAATGAAAAAAAAATATTTTGGGGAAAATAAAGAGGATTTAATATTACAATTAAGACATTGAAGACATATTGTATTATTCCTTAAAATAAGGTTTTAATACTTTTAATAGTAGTAGTAATTGCCTATTATGTACATTCTATTAGACAATAGTAATATATTTCTGCCGCAATGTCTTCAAGTTAAACCAAGCTTTTATTTTGACGGGTGGCCGTGAAAACCTTTAAATTTCTGTGAGTATATGCAGCCCGATCTCACGGCAATTCATACATATTTTACGAGGTGGCTAATTCATATAAATTCGTACGACCTCACTCGTTCACATTCATATGATTTTTGCTAAATCATACGTATTTTACGAGTTGCCAATTTGTATGAATTTGTACGAATTACCCACACCTAACACCGCCCCTAAACCTACCTGTCACTGGGGTTTAAACAAATCGTACGAGTGAGGTCGTACGAATTCGTACAAATTAGCCACTTTGTAAAATACATACGAATTGCCGTGAGATAGCATTGGTATATGATATGAGAAATTGTTTTACTTAAATGAAACGGTCAAATTTACATTTATATGTATGCATTTAGCAGACGCTTTTATCCAAAGCGACTTACAATTGCATTCAGGTTATACATTTTTAATCAGTATTTGTGTTCCCTGGGAATCGAACCCACAACCTTTTGCGCTGCTAACGCAATGCTTTACCACTGAGCCACTCAGGAACGTGCTCATGAAATGCTCATGAAGTGACTCAGAGCAGTTCTGAAGAGATTGTTCAAGTTTTTATGTCCTCATTTAGTGAGACACAGACGTTAATATCGTAACAATTAATATGTTTAATTGTTAATACTTTAGTAAGATTCTTAAAAAATCAGGTCCACTCTTCATAGTTGTAGAAACATCCAAAAAAAGAGAACAAAAATTACATGGGTTTTCTGGTTTTCAGTCAAGTCTAAATCTCCCTCTTCTCATCTTGCGTGCAGTGTCTCGATGTCTCTACGCTTGGAATAGAATCAATCTCAAATATCAAGCGGGCCGTAGGTCTGAATCAGCCCCATGACGCTCCACTAACCTCAGCGGAGGAGATAAACTCCTACAGTAGAGGAAAGCAGCTCTCAGGTCAGGGTAAACTCAGCACTAAGTGTTGATATTCGTCATGATCGCTCTGTTAAGACATTAGGGTCTCAGGGAGGAAAGCGGTACCAGGCAGCTACTGGCTGTGTACAGCACCTACAGTATGACCTTATCCTGCTAGCTTTTTGTAGAAGCATAACCGCAAGCCTGTATTGCCTGAGAGTGATTGTCAATAATAGACAACTAGCAGTTTCAGTGAACGATCTGACATTTAGAGCATTAAAGAAGAAATCCTAATATGCCATCTTGGTGTAAAATTATGCTTAAACCACAAAGCCTTTGAGAAGTTATTAAAGGCTTATGTAAGTTTCATGACAGGCTACAAGGAATTTACAGATTTATGAAGGAGAATAGTTATTATTTTACACATTTATAACACTGGAATCCAGACTGACATGCAATTTTATGTTTGACTTAAGAGGCTGTTTGAATGATGAGAGGAAAGAGGCTGTTATTTTCTGCCTGCTTAAGTAAATGTTTGCTAAATGGGACTAAATGGTTATTTTTTACACACTATACTACACGTTTGCCTGGAAGACTTCATTCTGATTGGTTAGTTCAACCTGAGCTCATTTTTAGAGATATAAATTGCATTCATTATTATCAAAATAATGAATACGAATTTGCTATCTCCTAAAAAGAAGAAGGCCACACAAAAACATACAAATGAAAGTGTGTGAATTTATACAAATTTGATACCAATTCAACTAAATGCAAAATTGCACTTGTTGTAGGCCTATAAGGACAACTGTGACTGTGAAACTGTTGGCAATTACTTTTGACCCAGGCTCTACTTTGCATCGAGTTGTGGTTTATTTTCCAATAACCAGTTGACTGTAATTATAACTTACTTGACTAATGTTTTAGCTTTGTCAGAGAAACGTAAAACCATTCAATGGGCTAGAAACTGTGCCAGTCCTACACTTCTAGAGTAGAGGTCTGCTACCCGACCCTAGCCCAACGGGTCACAAAATACTTTCGGTAATGGATAGCTTCGGGCTTGGGTTTTAGCTAAACCAAAACGATATGCAGAGGCTATGCTGCTTTCATAGACGCATGCACACACACATTATTGCACACAGATTTCAGAGATCGCACAGCGCACAAACAGCACGGAAAAATTTAAATAGCTTCGATAGGCTACTGACTCGCAACGCTATATTTATCTGCAATGAAGGGGTAAAATCGATGTTTTTGAAGTAACTAAGCCTTGCTTGTAGAGAAAGAGAGAGGTGCAGACGCAGGTTCACACACTTTCATCCCTCCCTTTCTCTCTCTCTCTCTCTCTCTCTTGCTAATTTAAAGAAAGTATTAATTAATTCACATAAATAAGATCCTACTGCACTACATCTTCGTGTCTGATTTAAAGTAGGCTGAATGCTAACGAGACTTAACTGACAAAAATGGCCATAATTTGCAAGGTGGAAGAATTATCTTCTTGTCCTATACAGTCAATCAAAAACTCAGCAGAATGTATGCGACCGCTGCTGCACCTGATGTTCATAAGCTTTCATAACTGGTAGCCTTGATTAATCTATTTCTTTAGAATCGTAAAAAATCGTTTTTTATTTTATTTCTTAAATTGGCTATTTGTTGTGGAGTCAAAAACAAGATTTTGGGCCAGGTTCAGGCTCTAAATTTAATTATGCCGCTCGGGTCGGGTAGGGTCAGACGATCTCGGGTTCGGGCTGGGTTCGGGCTTCAGTTTAAAACCTCAGACCTGTGTAGACCTACAGTATATTCTAGGGAGCCTAAGCAAAACTTTGTCCCAAAATGAACCTCAACTCTTACATTTTTACTGTAAAAACATCCATTAGAATAGGGCAAAATGTACAGTAATAATATAAAGGAATTTTCCGTATTTATTTTTTACAGGTGTTTAGCCTGTATTTTGAATTTTGCACATTGGAATGTATTTTAGGGTTAATTTCCATAAAATTTCCCACAGCTGGAAAGTAAACCAGAATCCGATGTCTGTCAAATTTACCAACCTGATCTCACAGGAATTTTTTCATATTTTATGAGGTGGCTAATTCGTATGACCTCACTCGAACGAATTTGTATGATTTACGAGGACAACACCTTACGGTATGGTCGTACAAATCCGTACGAATTAGCCACCTTGTAAAATACATATATATTTTTTTATGAGCGAGGTGTAAAGGAATTTTCCTTTATGGACAGTAATCAAACAGTGAGACATAGATTCAGATGTATGTATTATATGTTTTCTTCTCGTAGTTAGATAAGCATTCTTTGTGTGATGATTTACTATGATTGAGAAGTGATAGAGGTAAGGAAACGCAGATGGTCAAGGGGCATTTGCCTCCTTTTCTGTATAACCATCAATCGGTAAACAACTGGTATCTTTCCTCTAGAGGAGGGAAGGAGGAGGCCTTGGAAGGAAAGGACTATAAAACAGACCAAAACTGCTTTCCTTAGCTGGCTCTCTTGCTCTCTTGCTACTTCTTATCTCTGGCTCTCTGGCTCTCTTCTTATCTATCTCTCTCTCTGTCTCTCTCTCGCTCCTGACTGACTTACAGCTATGTGTGTTAGAACTGAGGAGGTCTTCTCTTGCAAGAGAATAAACACTTTATTATTATAATATGGACTCAGAGTTGTCTCTTACTCAGTGATGATGTTTGTTAGAAAATTGCCACAACAGTTTGGTGTCAGATAGTGGGATTCCTTGGACGTGACTTCTGGACCTGACAGCGGACGGAGGCTGATCACCTTGGAGCTGAAAAGTTCCAACCCTACCTCGCAAAAAAGATTCAGAGACGAGGGACCGTTCCGCTGTTGGGACCGGAGGGATCGACCACTGGAATCAAAAAGAACCCAGGTGGCACAAAACGACATCTCTGGTAAGAAACAATTAAATTCAATTTAATTAGGTGAAATTCAGTTTAAAGAGTGAAATTGAACCATATTGGCTGAGATTTGTTTCTGTGGTAGAGGACTCTGAGCACGAACGCGTTCAGATAGGTAACCTGAGATTAATTTGAGATCTGTACGGATCAAGAGGGTTTCAAACAGGTACCGAGGACTCTGGGCACGAACGTTCAGATAGGTAACCTGAGATTAATTTGAGATCTGTACGGATCAAGAGGGTTTCAAACAGGTACCGAGGTTAATTGGGGTTAGGAAAATCGAAAGATTTTGATAAATCACAATTAAGAGGGCACTACTAGTGCAACCCGATCCGATTGCGGGATAAGAGAAAATCGGATCTGCTGGAGACGCCTAGCAGATTAAAGAAGCGCGCGCGAGCAAATCCACGGGAAAGCAGAAGACAGCCAGTATGGGGATATCTCAGAGCAAGTTTGTGAAATATGATACACCGGTGTACTACCAAATTAAAAAATTTATTATGGTCAGAAATGTATGCAAGATATTGAAAAATTAATCAAGCATCATGATTTTCCCGAAGAGGGAACATTGAGTCTCACAAAACTGAAAGTGGTTTCAACAACCAGGTTGTTGTTGCAAATGTGTTAAACATGTATGTTAAAAATGTGAACAAACAGTAGATTGTTGGCTCAAGGAAGTAGATGGTTGGCTCAAGGAAGTAGCAGGAAGGAAAAAAAAGCAAGTGCAGAAAGTTAGCAGGAAGGAAAAAAGCAAGTGCAGAAAGTTAGCAGGAAGGGAAAATGAAAAGTGTGAAAGTCTATTTGTATGTGTCTGCACGACCAGAACCGAATGACCCACAGTATGTTTGTGTTTCCCACATGAAAATACGGTGAGGCCGGCACCGCCAAAACACCCATCTACCCAATAGCCCAGCTGGGTGCATTGAAATTCGCCCGACCTCGACTGTTTCTCCGTCCAAGACAACCTGCGAGACGCTGAATGAACAAGCACGAGCAGCGCGAGTGACAGAGGGGAGACAGATGCAGCTGGCTGTTGTACAGATTAAAGCAGCACGAGCAGCGCACAAATGTGAACATGACTTTTCTGGCTGCACGGAGTGCAGGTTGTCCAAGAACCATGGACACTGGGCACAGGATTGTCCAGAGGCGCGTAAGGCGGATTGAAAGGAGAGGAACGGAGAACAGGAGAGGAGAGGGCGGGTGACAGGCATTCAGCAAGCTACGAAAAAGGGAAGTAAAAATTTATTGACACACACACACAACACGCTCACATACACTGATTCAAATACCGCTCTCTGCAATGAAGACATGCTTGCAAACCTTTATGTGTGAGTGTGTGTAAGATTTGAATAAGGCTATCTGCAATGAAGACATGCTTGCAAACCGTTAAATGTGTGACTGTTGAAGTTTTGAATAATGTTAGTTGACTGATGAATGTCTGAGAATGTACAAAAGTTTAGGGTTTTAAGGCTACAGAGATATCCCATGTTAGTTAACGGGACAATGATAGACTTTATGGTTGATTGTGAACCAAGAATGACGGATTTAGTGTTTGAAAGCACTTGAAGTCAGGGCATAAATTTCAGAAAACTATACTGTGCCATTAAAATGTGAGACGGAGGGGGGGCAGGGCATTGAAACATGCGTTGTTGTACTCTGAAACCTGTCCGGTTCCGTTAATGGCTGAGGTATCATGATCTGTAAATTAAAATCTGAAACTCACTGCTGGTTTGGGATTTACAGGAGAGGAACAGCAGATGAGAGATTCTGATTGGGCACAAAAGATTTTGAAATTGGCAAAGATCGAACAGTATCAGTATCAGTATCAATGAATAACATTCATTGATATATGCATATATCAATATGAGGAAGAGTGGATTAACGGGGCAGAAAATGTTTTTGACAAGGTTTGATAAGATTTTCTGGAGTGGGAATGTGTGTGTGCTTCGGCATAGCCTGTCAGAAAACAAATTCAGCTGTATTTGATAAACAGAGGACTCTGCGCCTCACTATCAGTAGACAAGGCCACCGAGCAGAAATGGGAAGAAATAGGCCTGTTTAGAGAAAATGTCTTTCTGCCACAGATTGGATTGAAAACCAAACGGGCAGAAACACAGTAGAAATGCAGGTGTTTTTAATGGAGAACATGAGCACGGATCTATTTCTGCCACAGACATTCATCCTGTCCTGGCAGAAATACCTCCAAAATTGTGGGCAAAACACAAATATGATGTTGGGTTGATTAAAGGTTGTGAACCAGTTGTAATCACTCCAAAGTCTGATTACAGGCTATGTCAATCGCAATATCCCTGAAGAAGGGGCATTGAGAGGATACAGCCGGTTTTGAGTCTCTCTGAAGGACAGAGTAATAATTCCCTGTCATGATTCTCCAGTGCGAACTCCTATTTTCCCGTAAAGAAAATAACATCTAACACAAGTGAACCAGTCACGTGGCGATTTGTGCAGGATCTGCAGGCTGTAAACTCAGCCGTTATTGCAAGAGCTGCCCGTACCTAATCCATACACAATTTTGTCACAAATTCCGCAAAATGCAATGTATTTCACTGTGGTTGATTTGGCCAACGCTTTTAGCCCCCAGTGGAAGAAAAAGTCAGTTTTGGTTCGCTTTGATTTTGACAACAAAGGGTACACGCTACCAGGTTGTGTCAGGGCTATTGTGAGTCTCCGACGATTTACAATGAAGCGCTCAGACAGAGCCTTGAACCATTAACTCTATCGAGCGGAACAGCGCTATTGCAGTATATAGATTATTTATTGATTTGTGCACGAGATGAGGTTACGTGCGTGGCTGACACTGTAACTCTCCTGAACCACCTGGTGAGAGAGGGTCACAAGGTCAGTCTGACAAAGCTACAGTTTTGTGCAGCAGGAAATAATTTTTTTTGGGTCACACTAACACCAAACAGTAAAAGCTATCTCTGAGAAACGCATAAAAGCTATCAAAGATGTACCAAGACCTTTAACAAAGACAATTGTTATCATTCTTGGGAATGTGTGCATATTGTCGAACGTTTATTCCAAATTATGCATTTCTTGAAAAGCCCTTGAGAGCCCTGACAACAGGGAAAGGGCTGAGGTCATGTGACAAGGTTGAAAGGCTTTTTTTTTACACAGATGGTAGACGCAGTCTCCATGATTTTGCAAGAGCAAAGAACATCACATTTATCAACAGCCCGATGGCTGAGGTATCATTTGCTTGACATGCCAAATGTAACGGTGAAAAGATACACCACTGTTGTCTATCAGCAGGAACAGGTGTGTACACCACGTCCAGACCTGTTGGACACACCTTTAGAAAACTGTGACAATGTCCTCTTTGTGGATGGATCGGCCCAAAGATCCACAAACAGGCTTGAATAAGGTTGGTTTCGGTGACCACTGAATTTGAAGTCGTAAAGTCTGGCAAATTGCCATCAAATTATTCGGCTCAGGCAGCTGAATTGGTTGCTCTGACAGAGGCGTGTAATCTTATGGCAGACAAGTGTGTGACAATTTACACAGACTCGCGTTATGCTTTTGGGGTCACTCACGACTTTGGGGCGCTTTGGAAGCACCGAATTTTTGAAGTCGGATGGACATCCGATATTAAACGCAGCTCTGGTGGCTAAGCTTTTGGAGGCCATTCTTTTACCAGACAAGGTCGCGATCTGTAAATGCGCAGCGCACACTAACGATAAAAGTTTTATCTCCACAGGAAACGTGAGAGCAGACGCGGCAGCGAAGGCCGCGGCAGCACAGGAGACAAAAGAAACGACTTGTGCTTTGGTATCTGTGACTAACCCTGATATTTCCCCTTGTTTACAGAGTATGCTGACTTTTTTCCACAGGAGCGGAAAAACAACGATGGAGGTCGTCTGGCTGCAGTCTCCAGGGGGGTTTATGGATGAGTGTTGATGACATTCCTTGTTTGCCCAAACACTTCTTTCAGCATTATGCTAAGTTGACACATGGGTTGGATCATGTGTCAAAAGCGGGTATGATAATGCAGATGAGGGAATTATGGTTTACAAAAGGGTTTACAGTGGTTGCTGAAAATTTTTGCAAAAGATGTGTCACTTGTAAACACACACAAGTTGGCTAGGGGAATAAAAACACCCTTGGCATCTCAACCAGCACCAGCAGGTCCATTTGAATATCTAATGATGGATTTCATCGAATTAACCCCTTGTGGGAAACAGAAACACTGTCTGGTGATGGTTGACATGTGGTCAAAATGGGTTGAGGCCTTCCCAACCTCAAAGAGTGAAAATAAATCTGAGCCCATTTGAAATTTTGTTTGGCAGGCCACCATTCATGGGCATAGAGGGGGGAAAACAAAGGCTGCCATCAACGGATGTGTGTGAAAATGACATGTTGAAGTACTGCAAAGAAGTGTCTTGTCTGTTGTCAAATATTTCTGTGCAGGTAAAAGCTGCCCAGGGGAAGGTTGCTGAGAGATTCCTGCACGAGGTCAGACCTGGTGATTTCGTGGTGATTCGTGATCACAGGAGAAAGAGCTGGAGATCAAAAAGGTGGCTAGGGCCTTTCCAGGTGCTTCTGGTGACGCACACGGCAGTGAAGGTCGCAGAGAGGGCTACGTGGGTTCACGTTAACCATGAAGGAGGGTGCCGCCCATTGCGGAGGCGGAGCAATCGCTGGAGGAGGTTCAACGCGAGTGTCAATAAATGCTAAGATCCAGTTTGAAAAACCCTTGCATTGCAGCTGTGTGTTTAGGCGCAACCGGCATACGGGTGGACACTGTAATCAACAGAACAGATAAGACTCTTAGTGTTTCGAAAACAGCACTTTCTCACATTCTTTGGTCATAACAGCATCTTTTGATAAAGAGTAACTGAGAGAACGGAGCGCCCAAGACCGTGGCACCCATTCAGAGTAACAGGAATGTGTGGCCTGTATAAAACCACATGTATAATGACTTTGTTGTCAGTAACAATTTGCTTGGTAATACTACACTTCACAACAGGTCTGAAGGTGTTGCCAATTATAGTTATAGTAGTACTAATTTTGTTATGAATACCATGTATTATGGAATGTGTGTCTAGCTTAGTACAGAGACTGGTTAAGGTCGGAATGTCTGTTCAATTGGTGAAAATGACAGTCTATCCGGATGATGATGTTAATGTTGATGACCAACAATATGATGACACAAGTAGCGGAAGTTACAGTGAAATGTGTTAATTGAGTTATGATGTTTCTATTTTTCTTCCTGAGGATGATTGGTATGTAAAGAAGGTTAAAAGCAGCAGTTATCCGTGTACGAGAGGACGACAAGGAGAGGGGTTGAAACTGAGGGATTTTTACATACTTTTAATATTTACATTTTATATTACAGGAGTAACTCAACAGTGATAAATTGATATGTTTATTTCCTACTTTGAACTATACTTTTCCTTATTTATACTATTGTGACTGAGGGTTCGGTCTAGGCCGAGAGTGCGACAGCAATGCCTGTCCATTCAGCCCGGCGATAGAATGAAATCTTTACTGTGCTTGCTAAACATTTACAGCCTAAGCATTTTTCAAATATTCAAAAAAACTTACTTCACAGGTTCAAGAAGAGTGATCATTTATGTGAAAATCAGAGATGAAGAGTATAAGTGTGATGTAATGGCTTGAACTTGTATTTATTATTATTTGTACTATTATTATTACAATGTTTGATTAATCAGTTATCAGAGAATGATAAAGAGAGAGGAATTGTAAAGGAATTTTCCTTTATGGACAGTAATCAAACAGTGAGACATAGATTCAGATGTATGTATTATATGTTTTCTTCTCGTAGTTAGATAAGCATTCTTTGTGTGATGATTTACTATGATTGAGAAGTGATAGAGGTAAGGAAACGCAGATGGTCAAGGGGGCATTTGCCTCCCTTTTCTGTATAACCATCAATCGGTAAACAAACTGGTATCTTTCCCTCTAGAGGAGGGAAGGAGGAGGCCTTGGAAGGAAAGGACTATAAAACAGACCAAAACTGCTTTCCCTTAGCTGGCTCTCTTGCTCTCTTGCTACTTCTTATCTCTGGCTCTCTGGCTCTCTTCTTATCTATCTCTCTCTCTCTGTCTCTCTCTCTCGCTCCTGACTGACTTACAGCTATGTGTGTTAGAACTGAGGAGGTCTTCTCTTGCAAGAGAATAAACACTTTATTATTATAATATGGACTCAGAGTTGTCTCTTACTCAGTGATGATGTTTGTTAGAAAATTGCCACAACAGAGGTCATACAAATTACCCACCATTGTTAAAATATGTACGCATTGCAGTGAATGATTCACTCGTATGCTTATGTTGATTGATTAGCATTAAATGTAACGTCACTGCTTTCATGTTGATTGACTGCTGCCACTTTAAGACATAACTGACTGTGTTTAAGTGGAAACTTGCAAGACAACTTTTTGAGTGTATTTATTTGTTTATGTGCATGCCCGGAGCCCAAAGTAGCCTATAATTGTCTGTGTTTCTCTTATGATATGCTTTTAACTATTTTTCTATTTTTTAATATTGCATTGATTTGGATGTTACAAAGAAAGGATGACAGTGCCCAAATTTAAAGGAAAGGAGCAGAATACGGCAATAACAATTATGTTAATTACGCAGCAAGGGGGCACTCTGGTGGATTTGGGACCCTACGTGCAGTAACTTGCATATGGGAGGACCGGTTCTGACAAGAAAGTCAATAAAAAATAAAAAAGTACCCAATTCACTTTGGATTCACACTAACTTGAAATCGGACTCACACTGAATTTCAAATATCACAAAATTTTATTTTATGCTTAAAATATAACATTTCATGTATCACTTTTCTTTTTTTAAGAATGATTAAACGTTTTGGTGGATTTTTTTTATTTTAGGGCTGAGCACAGATTTACGAATTTTCTATGTGTAAAATTTCCTGATGTTTCCAGGCTTTCTTTTACAACCCGAACCCAGTTTCTGTATTTAAGCTGCATTTATTAGTCATTGAATTGCCACCTTGTTAAACACGGGGGCAAATGTGATGTATATCCACCTCATTTTATTAATATTTTCATGAATATAAGAGCATGTTTTGATAAGCAGACTTTGCACATAAACTAAACATAGGGGAAGTGCTGTTTCTCGTCTGATAAGGATTGTTTTATCCAATCAGAAGCAGCTGGCTGCAAAAATGGCTTGTTTAGGGATTACCCACAAATCCATGGGGTAGGCATGCAATGTATGTAGAACTGCCTTAAAGGTTAAATTAAACATTTAGAGAAGCATGAAGGATTTGTGTGGCCTGTTTTGAAGTATTTTATGCAAGATACTTGAGTTATTCCATCATTACTGTTTGAGACGATGGCATTTGTGCAGTCTGTGGCATGTAAATGTGTCTTGAAGCTGTCATAATGTTGTAAACTACTGTCTGCTGAGTGGTTTGCTGAATATCTGTCAGAATAAGGAGATAAGGTGTGTGGCAGCAAGGACATTTATATTAAAAAAAAATTATTTAAAAAAATAATAAAATAGGATTTCATGAGATTAAAATTGGTGGGTTTGAGCATTTTAATGCAGCTCGACAAGCCTCACTATTGCTATTACTCATACTTAATAAACCACGTGATTTGTGTTCTAAACACAAACCGCTAACATTGAGGCAAGGACTGCTATTTGTTTTCCAAATAATCATACTTACAATTTTTGCTTGTTTGATGATATAAAATTGCTGAAATTTAATATATACGCGGGATATCCCCCCCCTTTTTTTGGGGGTTGTAGACCAGTAAGTAGCCCCTTAGTAGCCACTCACACCCTAGCAACTGCATAGCAACTTGTTGAGATACACTGAGTAACTGCATTACATGCCCTAGCAACCACCCCAAAACACCATATCAACTGCACACCAGCTTGTTAAAAGACAGACAAATCACATTAGAAGTCCATTGAAGGTCAATACAAATAATTCTGAACACCTTAACAACCACATAGCCACACATTAGCAACCATATATTGATACACTAGAAACCACCAAAACACCCAATAAACTGTATACCAACTTGTTGCAAACTACTTCAAACACATTAGAAACCACATTGCAATTAATTAAAAATGACTCTGAATGCCTTAGCAACCACTGAAAACACCTTATCTAGCTGCACATAACACCTTAACAAGTGCATAACAACCACCCACAACACCCTACCAAACTGAAGAGCAACCTGCTAGTAAACAACTCAGAAGACCTATGCAATGCATGGGAGCTTGTTCAAAATAACTCCGAACACCTTAGCAACCACATAGCAACATTTTAGCAACCATATAGAACACCCAAATAACATTATAGCAGCTATAGTAGTTATACTACATAAGCATAAGTGTTATGAGTGGATGCTATGCTATTACTATGCAACACCATAGAAACCAAACAGAAATTAGCAATTTCAAAGCAACTCATTGTATGCAACTGAATAGTAAAGCCCTAACAACCACCTAGAACACCCTAGCAACTCAATAGAACATCTATTAATAAGAATACCTAATCACCTGTATAGCAACCACCCAAAACACCCCAGCAATTCAATATAATATTTACTACTTAGAACACATTAGCAACTGCCTAGTAACCACCAAAACACACAAGCAATTGCATAGCAACTGATTAAAAACCTCTCAGATCAAATTATATGTTGTTTAGCAACCACAATGAACACCCTAGAACCTAGAACACCCTACCAAATAAATAACAACCCACTGTATGCAACTGCATAGTAGCACCCTAGCATCCACTCAGAACACATTGTATATTGCTTAGCAACCATATAGAACACCTTAGAAACTGCTTAAGAACCACCCAGAACACCCTAGCAATTGCATAGCAACCCACTTTATGCAATCGCACAGTAACGCCCAAGCAACTACCCAAAACACCTAGTATGTTGCTTAGCGACCACATAGAACAGCCTAGCAACTGCATAGCAACCCATTATATGCAACTACATAGTAACGCCCTGGCAACCACCTAGAACACCTTGTATGTTGTTTAGCAACCACCTAGAACACCCTAGGATCTGCATAGCAACCACCCAGAATCTCTCGTCATGAGTTAAAGCCGATATACACATCTTTGTATTCTTCCATGCTACAGCTAGACAAATTAGGATATTTTATAACCTCGTCGCACAATCTCTCGTCTATGTAGGTCTCTATTGTTGCTGTAGCTAGCCTGCATTTTGGTTTGTTCTGTTTGTGCAGTTTTTCTTCAGCTACCTTTTGAATCGATACCCCCACGGCAGGGTTGCCACCTTGCGGATAAACTACTTACTGCAAGAGAGTTAAATGTGCATGTGCGACCTGCGCATACTATTCTGATGACGAAATGCACGTCCCTCGTGTACGTGTAAAAAGTGAAGTATACTAGACTCACATAAATATATATTTTAAAGTATGGTAAAAATAGAAAAAATATATATATTTTAACATAAAAAAAGATTCACAATATTATAGTTATTTCTGTATTTCTGATCAAATTAATACAGACTTGATGATCATATGCAACTTCTTTCAAAAACATGAAAAATAGTAATGTGTCCAAACTTTTGACTGGTACTACAGTATAGAAGTAAAAGCATAAACATGTTAAAAATAAATAAAATAAAAAGGGTAGGAATCATATTTGTTTCAAGTGCTTTATATTGAGGGTGGGGTGCCTCCAAAATAAATTTTGCCTATAGGGCCTCCAAATGTCTAGAACCAGCCCTGCCCCCAGCACCATGACAACAAGTATGGCATGGTCCAATAAATACTTATGAAAATGTATTTCAGGCACGAATAGAGGAGCTGGTCAACAAACAATATACAAAGAAAAAATACTACCTGGGCTTTGTCAACACAGCGTGTTCTACCTGAATGAACCTGAGGAGGTGTTGTACGAAAAGTGTGTGACTTCATTAAAGACTCCCTAGAAATGAAAGCACGCCGTTAATAACAGTGATTATTTTCCTCTTTCGCTATTCATGCTTTTGATGAGAAGCGCCGGCCTTCCATTGTTCTCCAGTGGCTTTTTAAAGCATCCCAACCTGCTTCCACATCCAAGAGGCAGCTTAATGATTGGCCGCAACATTATGCAATTCAAACAGGCTATTTTTGGCCAGTCGTGGGCTGCATATGCAAATTTGCACGGCATATTTCACGTGGTGTGTAATAATATACACAGAGATGACAGAATAAATACATGCATAAGCTATATTCGGACAAGACCAGTTTTCCCAGAGAAGATCAGAGGCGCTTTCAAAATGGCGGCAAAATGAACAGCAAATGTTGGCTTTTTGAGGCCTGAAGGTTCATTAGATGGTGGCATAACCATGTGGTCAGCAACTCGCCACTTCACATTTTACTCGCCATGTCATGAATCATGCGACCACCAGATTTATTGACCCGGCTCCCATGGGTGCACTTAGCATAGTTTCCCTTGGGCAGATCAATTATTTATAACACATTAAGAAGCAGGTTAAGGGCTTTAAAGGAAATGAAAACACAATGGGGATGTTACGGCTGATTTGAGGCGGAATAGAGAACAGGGTGAAGGAGGGATGACTGTCGTAAACACTGAAGCAGATGCAATTTGAATTAAATACTTTTCCCGTCTGTTAACCTCGCTTAAGGACTGTATTCCTCCTGAAAAGGTCAATGTTTATCGCTTATCTGATGTTTTCTTTTCTGTGGTAATGTTGTTTCTTCCTCTATTTAATTCTTTCTTGTTTGGCTTTTGCAGAGAAGAGGGAACTTCTTGACTGGAGTTTACTACAAGCTAAACAGCTATATTGAACCTATTTTAGAGTTATTGTTGCATGAATATTAAATAATACTTTAAACTAGCCTGAAAAAGCAATGAGGGTTTTTGAATACTGTTGACTGACAGCAATAAACTTCTTAAGAAACAGAGACAGTTTTAATGACAACTGTACATGTTTTGATATAAAGCATAACCCCTCAAATTCAGTTCAGAGAAATATTACATTAATGTGACAGGCATCAATGTAGTGTAATAGTATAACTGTCTCTTGTAAGTTGTTACTAATGAATGTACCAGTAATACACATACAAATATATATATATATATATATATATATATATATATATATATATATATATATATATATATATATACACAACAGAAGCAATCAAATCCAACAAAAGGGCAACAACATGCAAGTGCTATGACAAGTCTTAGTTAGCCTAAAGAAAACAAGTAGACAGAATATAGAAAAAAGAAATATAGTGTTTATATATATATATATATATATATACATATACATACTTATTTGATATATTTGTATTTATTTATTTAAATATTTTACGTTATTTACTTTTATATCAAGAACCATGTTAGCCGAGTCACCACAGCTTTAAGTGAGATGTTGCCTCTATTCTGGAACATAATGTTGACCACCACATACCAGCACTGAGGACATTTCCAGGCAGAACCCCGAATAATGTGACAGCCTGTATGCTTATTAATGTGTTCTGTCTGTCTCTCTTAATGTCCTTCTGGCTCGGGGCAATGCTACAGGTGTTTTAGACTACATTATGGCTCATTCTTTTGCCATCCAAATACAAGGTAGTATTTTCAGTCCAGCTGAATACATTCTCTGTATAAACAGAAGCTGCTTACATATTGATGGTTTCCTGTGTATATTTGTGTCCTGATATAATTTTTCCCTTTTATTTTGTATGTATACATGTATTCATATGTATACATATACATATACAAATTTATATTTGTTTCAAGAAAACACAAAGTAATTTAGCATAATATTTGTATTTGTATTATTATTATTATTAATTACTAAAAAAGACAAATCTGCTTCACTTCTTACTAAAAGTAGTTTAAATATTGTATATATATATATATATTGTATTGTACAGTGGGGCAACCAAGATGCAGAAATATCGAGAGACCCCGACCCTCATGACTTTTTGCCAAGGTCCATACATCTGTTACAATATCAAATATTTTGATATATATATATTTTATTTGTACAACAAGGCAAGGATAGTTTGGGTTGTTGATTGTTCATGTCATGTGGTGCATCTTCCCAAAAACTTGATTATTTATTTATTTATTAATCTATGGTATTTGTAAAAATACCATTTATCTTGAAAAAATATTTTAGAAAATAATGCTAAAGACACCTCAAGACAAATATGCTGCACTGCAAGACATTTTTAGAGTCGTTAAATGTAACCTTTTCTCTGTGGATGCCACCAGCTGGATCCAGACTAATGCGTCAAAAAAGGTTCTCTCAACATGTTACTTTAATTTAAGACATGAGGCACCATCCTAAAATATTCAAGTCGGATAAATAACGCACCAAGGGGATCAACTGTGAGGAGAATTAGAGTTAATTATACGCTCTGAGTGCCTGGCTAGGTTGAATAGCAAAGTTAGCAAGTCAGTTCTTGCCAAAGAAGGCCATTCTATTCTTTTGGAAAACCGCAGTTGGCCAGTTAAGTTTCATCCAATGTTTATCACTTCAGTGCTATTGGTTAAACATGATCCAAATGGGACTACACTGAGATAAAGAGTAGGAGAAAATGCCAACAGGCGCTTAGTCCAACTGAATCGAAGTAAGCGGGAATCCACGGTTATTTCTTGGGATTTGTTTCAGCTCTTTGAAGGATGCCACAGCTGCAGGATAACAGCTTTACCCTCCCAAATCTTAGCGCGCACAAGAGACGGAAAGAACTACGTTCATTGTTTAGTAGAAGTTCCAGCACTTATATTCCCCAATGAGAAATCCTTTTCCTCTATTTCATTTCTCTGAAGCAATTTTTTGAGAGGAAAGCACTCTAGACACTGGCAGCTTAGGCAGGCTCTCAACCAAAGATATCCTTCATTTCCATAGGGACTCATGGCATGAGGCTGGTTTGTTAGGAACTTGGATTCACTAACGTAAAACTCCTCTTATATTGAAAGGCTCAAAATAGAAGGGGCCTGAAACCTGCACTATTTATTTAAATCCAAAGGCACTGACATTTTTTCCCAGGAGTTGTGTGGGGTTTCATTCTGTGCAACGCAAATACATTGCAGCACCTCAGTCTGTGAATACTATTTCTCATTTAAAGGTCACTTCATTCAAACTTTGTTTTTAGTCTGATGTTGCCTGGGAAGTCGGAGTTAAGCTGGGAGCTGTGTTTTGGAACATGATAGCATGTTTTCTAGCCAATCCGATCTCGAGAGAAAACGTGAGTATTTTATATTCGCTAAGGTGGCTATTTTGGAGAAATCATGTGATGTGATTTGAATGAAAATGTAAGAGTTTTAGAAAAACAATAAGCTTGAAGGTCCACCCCAAACCTAATCACGTGCAGATTTTACAAAAACATACAAATTAGATTGTCGAATTTGTAAGAATTAGTAACTAATTCTAATTATTTGTAAAATTTCATGCAAAATTAAGAATCTGTATGAAATTATACATTTTGAGTTAAGTTGGTAACTGTATTTTGAATGATGGTTATATGGACAACCTGATCTCATAAGAAAATGTAACTATGTACTATAAAAAGGAATTGTGAAGGTCCACACCTAAACCTAAATGGTCACTGGGGCACATGCAGGTCAATAGAATATGTACAAATGAAGTTTGTAAGAAACTTGTAAGAATTAGCCACAAATTCAGATTCACCATAAAATGTGCATAAGGACCCTCATTGATTTTGGTGAAACAGAAATATGGATACTTTGATTGTTTACTCAATCAGTTATTAAGAAATATGTCATAAATATCAATGAATGGATCTAAAAAGCTTACGAGAGAACAAACTCTGTCTGCTAGCATTTGCCCACAAGTTGAACTGAGTCGTTCAGCGAGTCTTTATACATTTTTTATAACTCGATGAAAGGACTTTTGTATTAATCACTGTGGACTCGGACAGGTTGTAGAGATGGCCATGAAATATGAATACAGTCTAGTTACACTTCTGACAGATTGGCTGTGATGTGTACAGGCCCTCGCCCAACACAGGGTCATCATCCTGACTTGTCAGAGTGGTCAGGAAAGGTAAATGTTGTTCCTTAACATTAGTTAGGACTGCATATTTCTCCTGCGGTGTTGTGATGGGTCTTTTCTCTTTCATTTAAATGTCCACATGGCCGTCATTGAGTGTAATTACCTTAGGGAGGCGGCGCCTTTATGGTTCGCTCCTCCTTAGATCTCAGTTCGCTTCACAGGAGACTTTTTGGCTTCCTGTCAGTATAAAATCTGGTACACGTCGCAGCTTATTCTAGTAAAAAAACGTCTCCAGGTTACGCATGTAAGCATGGTTCCTCGAGGGAACGAGACACTGCGTTGAAATGCTAGGGGAATCCAGGGGCTTAGCCATTATTTCAGAAGTGAGGGGGGCAGAATTGTAATATATTTATATATGCAGTATATATGACATTACAATATAACATTTCTGTAATGTATATAACCTACCAGTCAAAAGTTTTTGAACATTAATATTTGTAATGTTTTTTTGCTTTCTATTTGAATGTATTGCAAAATGTAATTTATCACATGGTCCTTAAGAAATAATTCTGATAAGCAGATTTGCTGGTCAATAAACCTTTATTATCATTATTATTATTATTATTAATAATTAAAACAGTTGAGTAATTTTTTACAGGATTCTTTGATGTATGAAAATACCATAGATCAGCATTTATCTGAAATAAAACAGATTTTGTAACATTATACACTAAACCATTCAAAAGCTTAGAGTCAGTATAATTATTATTATTTTATTTTAGTATATTTATTTATTTAGTAAAATAAATGATAGAAATTAATACTTTTATTTTGCAAGGATGGTTTAAATTGATCAAACGTGATGATAAAGACACTTATAATGTAACAAAATATTTCTATTCCAGATAAATGCTGTTCTTCTGAAGTTTCTATTCTTCAAAGAAATCTGAAAAATTCTACTCAGCTGTTTTCAACATCATAATAAATGTTTTTAGCAGCAAATCAGAACATCAGAATGATTTCTGAAGGATCGTGTGACTGGTGGATTGATGCTAAAAATTCAGCTTTGAAACCACAATAAATTACATGTTAAAATATATTCAAATAGAAAACAGTTATTTTAAATAGTGAAAATATTTTTAAAATGTTACTGTTTTGCTGTAGGCCTACTTTAGATCAAATAAATAGAGGCATGGGGAGCAGAAGAGTCTAATTTAAAAAAAAAACATTAAAAATTGTAATGTTCAGACACTTTTGACTAGTAGTGTATAGGCAACTTTAATTTTTCTCTTTGTATAGTTTTTAATTGGCTTATATATCAGATACACTGCTGGACAATACCCAATCATAATGATTTGTTTATATACTCCAAACACTTTTTTTATCACATAATAAGGCAGAGTAGTTTCTATACTGTAATGAATGCTATGTCAATTATCACTGCATTGTTCATATACTTAATTTATTACCTGGAGATGACTTGAAAAACACAAATAAACCATATATTGTCGCAATCGCAATTCCAAACTCGTCCGTTTTTTTCTGTGAAAACAGCTGTTTTCATACCGCAATAGTTGAATTTCCTGGGGCAAATTTCTGCACGAGAGCGCCCTCCTGTGTCGAGTATGAATGAACGCACATTGCATGTAATGAGTGTTTAGCCTCTATGATGTTCATCTTCGCCTTAGTTTGAGTCCGAATAAAACATCAGGGCATGATGTTAGATGAAAATACATAATTTAACTCCTTAGAATCAAATGCAGCCAAACCAACAGACAAGTAACACGGTCTGATAAAGAGATTCATATAATGAACTGAGAATGACTCAAAGAAGGGAAGGGAAGGACCGCAGCACAGGCTTCTGAACCCCGAGAGAGCGCTGGATCTGGAGAATGCAGGTGGAGATAGGGCGAGCCTGTCTCCAACCCATCCGCCAAATGCGCACGTCGCCTCGGCAATGCAAGGTCCATGTGCGATAACCCGCGAACTCCGGAACCGTAAGATCATACGGTCGGGAGGAGCACAATCAGCCCCATTGCGCTGACAGCATGAACTCCGTTCTCTCGTTCATAATATGCTTGTGCAAACAATGATTGTGCAACAATGCTTGCTGCTTTACAAAACTCATCGACATCCTCTACATCCACCTCTTCGTAGGAAGACTCTCTTTGGGGAAAGAGACCGTGAGCGGGCTTCCAAACCCAGTGTGTGTTCTGTTCTGATGGGAAAGGGAGAAGATAGGGGCTCGCCCGTCTTCATTCCCTCCACCTGATCCATCTGCCAACCCCACAAATCCTTCCGTCGCTCCAACTCGGCGGCAACAGGACAAGCATCACGGGGAACACTGGCGAGGGCTCCCTGGGTAAAGAGAGCCCTCCGGGAGCGAAGTGCACGCCGAGGGAGATGCTCGTAATGTGGGCAGCCAGCTCCTTCGAGAGCTGCCTCAGCGTGCTTCGCTCCCAAGCAGACCACACAAAGACTGTGTGTATCCCCAGCAGTGATGCAACGTTTGCAGGGACGAAAACACAGCCAATAATGTGATCTGCTCTTGCCTAAGTGGTTAGTTTTAGCAGCACTTATAGACATATTGGAGCTCATTTTAAGTGATTGTGTAGGGTTAAACAACACTAAATAAGACTCACAACACAGATTGACAGAGACACAAAGTAGCGGTTGCTGAATGACAAAAAGCTGACGTGGTTCCATCGCACAAGCTCTTAAGCATTCCTGGTCTCTGACGTCACTCGCCCGTGATGTCTCGTCC
Organism: Gymnocypris eckloni scoliostomus; assembly: GCA_027564155.1. Taxonomy (NCBI): domain Eukaryota; kingdom Metazoa; phylum Chordata; class Actinopteri; order Cypriniformes; family Cyprinidae; genus Gymnocypris; species Gymnocypris eckloni. Next base: position 310,254 of record CM050419.1, read on the forward strand.
TTCCTTTGGACAGATTACACATGTGATTCAGAGTGCGGTCACGCTGGAGGCGTTTCGACGCAGCTCAAGTTCCTGAACAGAGGTTCCTGGAACTAAAAAAAATTAACTTTTAAACATGAGTGTTAGGGAGATTTATTGTGAAATCGGACATAACCAGGGCTCAACAATAAGAAATATTTTAATTTGTTGGTTATTCACGTCACGGTCCTGCTGGTGTACCCAGGCTGGCCACCAGATGTCTCTGTGTGTTGAGCACATGGCTTGTAGTTTGTTGTTGGTGCCATGTGCTTCCATGTCTATTGTCTGCCCCCTCCCGTCTTGTTAACTAATCATTGTTTCAGTGGCTCCACCTGTGTCTCCCTCGTTACCCTTGTTTGTCTCCCTATTTAGCCTCCTGGTGTCTGCAGTCCTGTGCTGATTTGTTGTCTTACGTCATGCGTGTTATGTTGACTGTGCAAACAGTTCTCTGCCTGCCTGCCTTTTTGTTCCCCTTCGGGGTGGTTTTTGTTGCTCTTTGTTTTATTTTATTATGAAATACTCATTGTCCTGCACTTGAGTCCTTGCCTCATCTCTCTCCTCATGCAGCCATGACAGAACGGATCAGCCAGATGAGGACTCAGTGGAGAATAGGCTCACCATCCACCAGCCCCTAACTTCAGCAGCCCCCTCTACCAACGCATCCTCCAATTTCAGGCCCTGAGCTCCCTACGTCAGCAGGGTACTAACTTAAGGAAGTTTGCCCTGAGGTTCAGTGGGGCAGCCGAAGACTTGGGGTACAATGATGCAGCCCTCAAGGACCTCTTCAATAATGCCCTTGAGGAGCCCTCAACTGGTGGAGAATGAGGGGCCTGGAACACCTGACGTTTGGGGAATTTGTGGAGTTCCTGGAGGCTGTTCCAGAGCCTGCTCCGTTCCGGGAGCCCACGCATTCCGCTCCGTTCCAGGAGCCCATGCAGGCAACTCCGTTTTGGAAGCCCACGTTACTCTCGAACCTGATAACTCTGTACACAGTGTAATATATGACTACGAATACATTGTCTACTAGCTATGAAGCTTTTTTGACTGAACTTCTGCAGACTCCCTGCTGCTGTGTTAGTGGGTGTGGGGTGAGGTGTGAAAGGCACGGTCACATCTAAACTGAGGTGTCATAAAACCATAAAGGACAGTGTGAAGTGACACCAGAGGCTCTTTCAAAGTACTGTTCTCCTTCTTTAACTCAGAAATCAGTCCTCAGGCATTATGCCCCAAGTGATCTGAGCAGCTCTGTATGTAAACAGATGTTAGCCAGACTACTTGTGCGAGGAGAAGAAACGTAAAGGGTTTAATGACATGGAATTGACAGCTAAGATTTCAGCGGCAGAAAAGCTTTGAGTTTGATGTGACTGGACTGCTGGAGGTTAATCGCCACGCTTAGGTTCAACTAAATATTCAGAATCATATATGAGGCTTTTGGGAGTGTTTACTGTTGCTGGAATGCACATTAATCATTTGCATACATAAGTAAACAGTTTATCTCTATTAGTGTTTCGTGTGCTCTCCTACTTTCTATAATCCTCACTCAGACTTCTTTGAATTATAATGAATCCTTCTCTGTTATACTCATACAGAAGAACATGTGAAAGCATAGGATTATGCAAATGATTGAAATGCATTGCCAGAATGCAGAGCTAAATCAAGGAAACACTTAATCAAAATCCCATATGACTACATACTTTCCATGGGACACAAAATTCAAATTTTTAAAGACACTTTTCAATATTAAATATAAAGTTATATAAAACTAATAATATTAATACAAATAATAATACTAATAATGGCCCATTCACATGGGGCGTTGGCGTCAACACTTGACGGAGGGCGTGTCGACCATCATAGTGACAACAGCCAATCACATTACTTTTCTGGTGTTGCATGAACGGGATTGGTCAGCGTCTGTGCTAGGGTATTTGCATAAGACGATTTGATTGGCTGACGCCTGCATTGACACTTGAAAAGTTGAAAAAATGTCAACTTCAGCCACGAGCAACGCCAGTGAAGTGACGCGATGGAGCCACAATTCAGTTCGGCAACACTTAACACTTAAGTACGTAAGTTGTACTTACATTCCATTCAAAGTAAACGTGATGGGTTGACGCAGATGCCCCGTGTGAATGGTGCGTAATAATAATAAACCAAAAATGTTTCTTCCTTTTTTCCATTTACATCTATGTCAGATTCAAAACCCACACAACTAAAATATGTTTCAAAATATACAAAAACCAAACAAATAAATAATTAAATAGTTGCTACTAATATATTTGTCCAATATTTTGGAAAATATAAATATATTTTAAAGGGCATTTTAAATTACATTTCGCTCCTTCATATATTTCAGTACAAGAAAATAGATTCACATACTGTATGTCACACTTTACAATGTTCCAAATAAATAAATGAATAATATATACAATTTAATTAAAATAAAAATAAAATTACATTATATAAAATTTTTATATATCTCTAGTAGGTTATTCCGTTTTCATTTAAGCAAAATATAGGCAACTGTGAGATTGCATTTTCTTTCTCTTGAAATATACTTTTGACTATGAAGGTTTAAACTGAATATATATTCAGTTTACATTTACATTTACGCATTTAGCAGACGCTTTTATCCAAAGCGACTTACAGAGCATTCAGGCTATACATTTTTTTTTTTTGTCAGTGTTCCCTGGGAATTGAACCCACAACCTTTGCGCTGCTAACGCAATGCTCTACCACTGAGCCACATGAACACCGTTTAAAACACACACACACACACACACACACATATAGTTTCTGGCCAACTGACCATTTGTTCTGGCCTAAATAAAATACATTTTAACTGTTAACCATTAAAGCCATTACCTTTTCTGTGTTTTGTGACATATTCAATTGGGATTTAGTGTTTTTAACATGCCACCAAATGAAGGCAACACATTATCAGACCCACAGGGACATTACAGTTTCCATTAAAACTGAAACAATTACCATTATGACCATTAAAACCATTACAAATCCTATGAGCATTTATATACATTTTTTCAGCAGGGATGAAACATGAAATTACCATTTTAAATACTTTTATTCTATGTAAAGCAAAATAAAAAAAATCATTCATATCCATGTTCATATTCAAAACATAATATGCTAACATGTTTTATCAAGTTTTACGTCATGACCACCACCTTAAAATATTGTTTTATGTAAACGTGTAAAATATGCTTCAAAATATTGTCATTTTGTGTTCCAGAACAAAAATACTTATTGGAAATGTAAAGTATCCTATGTGTTCTACAAACAATGATATATATATATTCACATTTCATGCTACTAGCTCAGTTAAAATGACATTTTCAAGCTGTTTTCTTAACCTTTGGGTAGCAAGTCTCCAAACGTGGCTAATCGTTAGCATGCAGAGCTAATTCAAAAATATGCAAAGTATCCTAATCGAAGATTTCCATCACTGTCATATTTTTCAATAGGGGGGATTTTCCAATGCATTCCGGCCCTCTTAAGCTTAATGTAGTCAATAGTCGGCTTTATAAAGTGCTAATCGTGTCCATTTACATGAGTGCTAAGCATCCATTGAGAGAGAGAAAGAGGGCTAAAACGAGAGGGATGTAGCCGTGGGGGGTGGAAGCGTCATAGATTTACATTCTCAAGACATGTTTGCCAACAGCATGTGGCGGCTTGAAGCTAGTCAGCCCCTTCTGTCTGCTGCTTCTGTGTCATTCCAGCACCCTTCCCCCTCCGCAGGCTAGCACTAGCTCCCAGTCTTGCACTAATCAAAAATTAACATCTGAGAAATGAGGGCAGGTGAGACACGGCTGAAAAGTGTTGATGGCTATCAGAAGGGGAGAGAGATTCTTATCCGACCGATCTGTCGGCCCAGGAATGTGGGAATGTCAGACCCTCCCGACTTCTGGAAGTCTGTTTTAGTAACGTAGCAATCCGAGTTCTTGAACATATGGAGAGGTGTGAAGCGTCGGATTCTTCACGCTCCACTCGTGATGGCGGGGTGGGTTGTGTTTTTGCCATTGTCTGTGAAATTGGCTGTTTGGTTTGACAACCTTCACCAACGGCTTAGTCATGCAAGTGTTTTATTGTGATTCGAGACTTACACAAATAGTTTTTCATGGCAGTCCACGAGGAACCATGCTTTGTGTGTGGAAAAAAAATGAATTCAAATGTAAGCACGCCAGAGTTGAGGTAATACAAAATGTATACCAGTTATAACATAATGACCAAATATTGTCTGCAAAAAAAAAATTTGAGGTAACCTACAAAATGTGTTTTGTGTAGAAACATTGAATATATTGTTTAGAATGATACACTGAAATTAATTAAACACAAACAATTATGTATTTATTCATTCATTAATTCATAAATTAAGTGTTGGTAATTCACATAAAAACATATATTCAAATACATATTTTTGAATATATATCAAAATATACTTTTGCAATTATGTACTTCTACCCATATATTTTTGGTAATATATAAAATAATGTATTATATATCATTATAATATATTTCATAATAAGAAAAAAACTTTTAATGTGTCAAAGCGTAATTGGAGAAATACTAATGAAATGTCACTGTTTCAGCCAATTATCTTGGATCATTAAAAATTGAAAAGTGTTTTAATTTTTTTCAGATGAAAATGTTCAGTCACCGACATTTTGATTCAACACTTTTTAATATTACCTTTTCAGCTAATATTACGTAGTGTTACACAAATAAAAACCCTACTAATGAAGGCTCAAATCAAGTATAAATAGATATTAATTTTTATCATAATCGCTTGGAACCAAATCACTGTAAGAGGTGTGTTGGTATCTGTTTTTGTCCTGTTGCACTGTATAGCTCCACTCACAGCAGAATCTCATTGGTGCATTGGTTTGATTTGTTATGCAATTTTGTTGCTATGCACATTAATTCACTTTCAGTGAGGCCAGAAGTTGAATGGAAACTAGTAGAGTGCTTCAAAAACAGGACTTATTTTTCCAAGTCAAAATTAAACAATTTTTCAACCACAATCTTACAAACAGGATGTATTCAATATGAGGGAACAAATCTATTTACTAGAAATTAAAAGTGAGTGTTACATACAAGAATGAAACCAGGGGCCGGTTTCATAAAACACGTTTACCAAATGAGCCAGGTTTATTTCAGTTAGTCTGATTTATTGTCAGTTGATTTGGTTCAAAATAAGTTAGACTCATTGAAATAAGCCTGGCTTGTTTGGTAAACTTGTTTCTGCCCCAGGTGGTGGAAAGGGAGGTGTTAAAAAGAGGGGTTGATGACATCAGCATAAAGCGTAAAGCAAAGTTGTTTCAGAGGCAGAGAAATTGTTACATTATGATAAACTATTGTAGATTGTGCTTAATAAGTCTGGGATATTAGCTCATTTTAAAACTGCAACATCTGATAACTGAATACGGAAAACATGGCCATCCTCTCTAAATTCCTCTTCCTAGTTCCTCTCTTTTTCTCTCTTTCTAACCAGGCGCTATGAGACAGAGGTTTTTGGCTCTCTGACTTCGTATCATTTTAAGCCGCAAAGAGGATTACATGCACAAATCCAAACAAAGCAACAGACGAATAGTGAGGTGTGATGTTTCAACTGCCTGAGAAGAGCTATCGGAAATACGTTTACAGGGATATAATGTAAACAGTGTCTTTTTGTATAAAATGTCAATGCATCACTTAAAATGTCCTTTTCATGATAGAGCTGAACATTTGCTATTATAACTCATCTTCGGCATTATGTTACTTTCTGAAAAATAAACCATGCAGGTTTATACATTTAAAGAGATATTCCACCCCTAAAAATGAAAATCTGTATGACTTTCTTTATTCTGTGAAACACAAATAAAATATATGTTTTGATGAATATCTCTCTTTGTTTGTGTCCATACAATCAAGTGAATGGTTTCCAATGTTGTGTTTGGATCCCATTGACGTTCATTTTATGGACTGTATCATTTTAGACTTTCTTCCATGTTTGGACATTGGCTTTGGATTGGCGAAACGTTTTGTTGCTGATTGGCACCACTGACAAGATGTGATTTAGCAAAAGAAAAGTGAATTTTTGTTTCAAAGCAACTGAAAATGTGATATAGGAGTACACTGTATGCGGTGTTAAACTCAATCAATCTCTGTGGGACTTTGGGAAAGAAAGGCAGAAAAAAACTACAAAGCATGTGCATTTTCACATCATCCTTCAATTGGTTACATTCTTTAAAGTATGAGATGATCTGGAAATTAGCATTTTGTCATCAATAACTTCCCCCTATATCATTCCAAACCTGTATGATTTCCTTTCTGGAAACAAAAAATATTAATATTTTGTGATGAACATTCTTAAAAATTACACTTTTATTTTCAATTTAAGAAAGACAATCAATATCACAGTGTGTAAATAATTTTTACATTTTGTTTGGATGATATTTTCCATTAAATAAAAGGCACCAACCATGCCTTTTGAGCTTAGCAAAAACAACCAGTGTTAGAACAAAACTGTGAGTTTTAACAGCAAAAATGAATTTGTGATGAAAACAATCCCCTTTCATGTCTCACGTAAGAACGAATGTCAGTGTGTAAATGATTGGTACAATTTGGGTGACCTGTTCCTTTAAATGAGAGGCGCTCGCTTTTAAGCTTAGCAAAAACAGCCAGTGCCAGAACAAAACGATGAGTTATAATAACAAAAAATCCCCTTTTATGTCTCACATAAGAAAGTCAAAATGACTGAGTAAACAATGCAAACCTTTTGGGTGAACTGTTCCTTTAAAAGAGAAGCGCTTGCTTTTAAGCTTAGCAAAAATAACTAGCGCCAGAACAAAACAATGGGCTATAATAGCAAAAATTGATTTGTGATGAACATATTCTTCAAAAATGTCCCTTTTATGTTCCACTTTAGAAAACAATTCAACAGGACAGTGAATAAATGATTTGAACATTTTTGGGTGAACTGTTCCTTTACATTAAAAACACAAACTATGCCTTTTAAGCCTAAGAAAACATAGCGCCAGAACAAAACAAAAACTTATAATAGCAAAAATGAATTAGTAATCAACATGTGTAAAAAATAATAATAATCAAAAGAATGTCAGAAAAAGGTGAGAAAAATCTAAAACACATTTGGTGAACTGTTCCCTTAAATGAAAGGCACGGCACCTACTTTTAAGATTAGTACAAATAGCTAGTGCCAAAATAAAAAAAATGATTTGTAATACAAAATTTGTTTCTGATGAACGTAATTCTTAAAAAACTAAAATATATATGTCCCACATGAGAAAGAAAGTCAGTGAGTAAATATTTTGACTATTTTTGGATGAGCTGTTCCTTTAATTGAAAGACATCAACCACGCCTATTAAGCTTAGACAAAAATAACTAGCGCTAGCACAAAACAATGAGTTATAATAGTGAAAATGATTTTGTTATCAACATTTTCATAAAAATGATCTTTTATGCCCCATGTAATAAAGATAGATATCGGTGAGTAAAAGATTCAGCGTTTTTGGATGATCTGTTCCTTTAAATGAAGGACATCTATTTTTAAGACTAACAAAAAAACAGCTAACCCCAGAATACCCCAGAGTTAAAATAACCAAAATGAATTTGTGATGAACATGTTCTTCAAAAATTCCCCTTAATGTCTTACAAAGGTAAGAAATTCTAAATTCTACTTAAAAGAATCTGCTACTATTAAGCTTAGCAAAAGTAACTAGCGCCAGAACAAAACAAAACAAAAGTCTGTGAGCATTAATAACAGATCCTCCCCTTCACAAGTTGCACTCTCAGCGACCTTATGTCTCAGTTGTCAGCATTTTGTAACCAAATTAGTTTGTTCTCTGTTAATGATGATAGCCTGGGTCTGAATAATGAGATTTAGCCTTAGGCTACGCTACTATCAAGCTTTGTAGCATTGTTAGTGTATCTTTCCCATCAGACATCCCTTGCTGGATCCATCTTCTCTGCAGCAGTGGCAGCCATCCAAAGAAAACCAACCCACAAGAAGTTAATAAGTGGTAAAATCAGTCAGATACATGCCAACCTTTCGTCGCTTAAAATAGAGGAGTGAGGCAGGATGCAGGGAAAAGTGGAAATTGCTCTCTGTAAATTGTGGCTGGTAGTTAAAATTAGTCACAGTTCAAAAATTTAATTTTGTTTAAAAATTGGATTTGAAACGTGTTGAATGTGGTAAAAAATTGAGATCAAGACCCGCTGGAATTGCTATAATGGTGTTGATGGTGACAAAGCGGAGATGGTCTAATAAACGCAAGGACTGAGACGCTCCGCCAGCCGGAGACAGTTTATTCTCCGCTCTGCTGTCCGATTCGGTGAGTGGCCAACTCAACCTAATCTCCAGGCATACGGCTAACTCCTCGCTTGCCTTTTACTGAGTCATGCTGTCATGTTACAGAAGCACAATAATTCAAATTTCCCCTCAGAGCAAACTCTGTTGTTGTGTTTTTGAACATTTAACAGGTTTCAGTCAAAAGCTATGCTACTCTTTATTGTTTTAATTCTTAATCTTTAATTCAGGGGCTTTGGGGCCCCCCAGTTAAAGTTTAGGCCCTTAATGAAGATCATTAATAATTAAGAAGAATAGTATTAATATCAAAATGATAGAATTCACCAAATTCTACCATAAATAACATACCCTTAAGTTTCAAACAAAGTTTCTTTCTTCTGTTGAATGCGAAAAGAGCATTTTGAAAGATATTGGTAACCACACAGTTGATGGTAGCCATTGACTTCCATTATATGTATAAAATACTATGGAAGCAGATATATATATATATATGACAGCATTACAGCATAATAGACATGACAATATTATATACATTTATAATTTTGCAAAGGATGTATATTTCAAATAAACACTGCTCTTTGAGATTTTATTCATTAAAGAATCCTGAAAAAAACAGTTTCTGCAAAAATATCAACTAACACAACTGTTTTAAAATTAATTATATTAACCATGTTTCTTGAGCAACAAATCAGCATATTAGAATGATTTCTGAATGATCATGTGACACTGAATACTGGATTAATGATGATACAAATTCAGCTGCGCATCACAGGAATAAATTACATTTTAAAACATATTCAAATAGGCAATAATATTTAACTTTTTAGTTTTTACTGTATTTTGAATTAAATAAAGGCAGCTTTGATGAGCATAACATTTTTCTTTCAAAATTTACAAAAATCTTAGAAAACTCTATACTACCTATTAAACAAATAAAAAGATATTAAACCGTTATTTGAAACTATTTGGTTGCATAGTTTTGTATAAAACGAAAATGTTGAAAAGGACTCTGTTCTATTCATGACATTGAATCACTTTAGATGCACAATGGGTCTCATTTATCAATATAACGTAGAAACGAGCGCAGATCCGAGCGCACAAATCAGATTATGACAGAGTTCACATCTGATTTATTAAACATTTGTATGCTGCCTAAATAGCCGACAATGTCAAGCTAAAATGAATTTAGTAAAGCGAAACTAAATGGCATTGGGCTCACAAGCCTCTCTCATTCGACATCACAATGTTTCAATTTTTGCCATATAACATTTGGTTGCTAAACTATTATCTATGATTTAAACAGGGCTTTGTACTTGTGTTCCAATATCTATGTAAAATATCACCCTTCACATTCGCAAAAATGTTTATTTCGACACTGCACGCTGATTTTTAAGGTGGACCTTATAAATTGAGCATTGTAACTTATATACTTGGTCTCAGAAATTCTCTAGGCTGCACATAAGTTCAGGCTACCTCAAAAACTTGCATACACGAGCTCAGACCTGACGTGAGATGTGATCGTAGCCACCGCTCACGTCCATATTTATAAATTCCAAGTTTTGCATAGAAACGACAAAACCTAATTGGTTGTACGTTTTTAAACATTAATTATGCAGAATTCGGTCGTACGTTCGTTTCGTAAATGAGGCCCACTGTATTGGCTCACCATAAATGTCACTTAAAACAAAGCAAAGTTTGATTGGTAGTCTTCCATGTCGTTCAGACTGTGCCATTATCTGAACGAGTAGTTCTTGGCCACATTAAGCTACAGTATGACCTGAATTGAATGCCAACAGTCAAAACTTTGGCTTGCACGACTAACAGCGTTTGTCTAGTGAGAGTGACAGGAAGAGAGATTACCAACGGTTTATAAGACCTGCTGGTACACAAGAATTGCGCAGAAGTTCTAGCCCGGCCCACCTCAGGCAAAGCCCTACAACCTGCCAGAAGGTCATTGTGTATTTCGCCCTGTTTCGATCCACTATATTCTGCTAGAACGCTGTCATTCTTGTCTCGGTTTGGCTTTTCTTTGCTTTGGCTTTATCTATTAATCCTCATTCTGTTTTGTGCTTAAACTACCGATCTGTTGACATCAGCTCTCATGAGAACAGCTTTGAAATCAGTGTATATACCACGCATTATGTATGCTCAACACGCTTTTAATGATGAAGTATAACACGACAGGCATGCATGAAATTAAAAAGGACTGAGACAGACATCGTCTTGAAAATGAAAAGGACTTTTGGCTCCTCAAAACACCAGCCGCATTCCTTCAAGCAGTTTAAGTGCATTGGAAATGACATGTTCGGTGCGTAAATTATATATCTTTCAACCGGCGCACTGGCAAGCTAGTGAACTCTGGGATGTGTTAAGATGTCTGAATCTTATCTGACTTAATGCATGCAGCATAACATTTTTAAGCCACCACGCTTTGGACTTTCATCCATGAATTTCCATCTGAAATGCATCCATGCATGCACTGTTTTGTCAGGTCAGTGAAGGGATAGTCTAATGCCCCAAAACGCCATCCCGCAAGCAATCACAACCACTTCTAACTTGGATAGAAAGAGATCATTAGTGATGACTGGGGCATGCAATGCTAATGCATGGATGTGGGTCAGTTTGTGTGCTATAAATAATGTGCAGTGTGTTTGGATGTTTGGCTTCATATCTGGCAGAGAGGAAAGTCACACTTTGCTATTGAAAACAGCTATTGGAAGGCAAGCCACGGGAAGTATGGTGAATTTGAAATATCCTCATCCTCTCATGTCTGCATGCAATGGAAATTAGACTTTGTAAACAACAAAGAAAGCAGTATTGGTCTGACTGATAAGACTGCATTTAATTCAGTTTCAAATGATATCGGTAAATCATCGCACCACCCCAAATCCCAATATGTACTCATCTTCAGCCCATTGAAGATGTAGATGAGTTTGTTTCTTGATCAGATTTGGAGAATCACTTGCTCAGTGAATGGGTGCTGTCAGAATGAGACTCCAAACAGCTAATAAAAACATCACAATAATTAACACCACACCAGTCAATCATCTAATGACTTGTGAAATCATAAGATGCTTGTTTGTAAGAAACTTTAAACGGTCGTATCTGGCCAAAAACTGAAAATTCACAGATGTATTTGTTGAGAACCGTTGCATTGTTTTTGCTTGTAAACGCTGCTTTATCTGTGCATATTTCTCTCCTGATTCAGGTAAGATGACGTTTCACTGGAAAAAGCAATATTATGCATGAAACCATGCAGATTTTCACTTCACAAAATGTCAATTGATGGACTGGAGTGGTGTGGATTACTTGTGGATTATTATGATGTTTTTTATCAGCTGTTTGAACTCTCATTCTGACGGCACCCATTCACTGCAGAGGATCTAGTGGTGATCAAGTGATGTAATTATACATCTCTCCAAATATGGTGAAAAAAACCTCATCTTTCAGGCCATCAACATATTGGATGGCCTGAGAGTAAATATTCACCAACTTTTTATTTTTGGTTAAACTATTCCTTCAAAACAACAAAGTGACAAATTTGTAGAATTACAGCGTGACTTGGCAGAATTTGAGACATTTTTGCCAGTGTTTTTGAACTAGTTTAGGCGATGTGACAAAAAGTTGTGCAGGGTTTTCTATGAAGCACTTTCTTAATATGGCAAGCTCTAATTTGATTGGCTGGCATCTACACAACATCCGGAAATGAGGGTGAAGCAATTCATCTGAAAACTTCTCTGTAAACTGTCTGTAAGTTGTGTTTGATGTGCTGACAATACATGCTTTTAAAGAAGAACTTTCCACTGGATTTTCCAAAGTTTGCCGAATGTGTGAGCGAATTTTCAGTTATTGGAAATTACTTTTCCTTGAGCCATTCATTAAACAAATAACGTTTTAAGAAGCTGATAGACTGGGATTTCAATTCTTCACTTTCTCCTTTCAAATCATGTCTGAATGCTTACCACAGAATTCTGGATATTTTTCAGCAGAACTTTTGAGATCTCTTACTTGATACAACATTTAAGTCCTTCTCTTTTCGAAAAGCCTTTACTCAGATTTGTCTCCAAGACTATAAAGCTGCTCAAGATCGTTAAGTAGGCGCTTTAGAACTCACAAAAAATGCTTCCTATCATTAGTGAAATTCTCTTGCAGATGTCATGCTTGGCTTGGTTTAATATCCTAAATAGACCTCGGAGTCTGTTTAATTTCCTTTTTAGATTCTGTGACATTTGATGCTGTCACTGTATCTTTGGTTCACTGGAGTAGAGAATATTGGAAGGTGGCGTTTCTGAATAGCTTCTCTGTGTGCCGCTTGTGAAATGTGTGTGCGCGACATGACTCACTACCATCTATTGACTCGACAAGGCTACGTCATTGGCTGTCTTATTGTAACGATTGAATCGCCAACTCTTGAGAAGCCAGTCACTGATTCTGTAAGAACTGCCAGTGGAAAGATAAAATAGTTTTTGGAGGATGTCAATAAGTGTTGCTTTTACTTTTTTTCCTCAGCTAGAAGCAGTAGATAAGATAATTAAGAAAGGGAATCTGTTCCTACTCAATAGATAAAGGACAAAGGCTCTTTTCAGACTTTTTTTTTGTTCGAAAAGTTCTCTAGGTGCTTTGTTGCTTTTGTGCTAGTTAAATCATGGGAAACTAGATTTCTGAAGAAAATATGAGCGGTTGCCCATGCATAACTGAACAGCCTGATGCCAGGGTGTTGTGGATAGTTGCCAGTGTGTTGCAATGCAGTTGCAAGGTTCTGTGAGTAAGTTTCAATGCTGGTCCAAATGTTCTCACCTCAAAATCTCTGTTATTTTGTCTCTAGACCTTCTACTGCAAGTCTAACAGCGAGTCCTAACAAGTCGTGGCAAGATATTAGGCAAGCAGTTTTTTGCAGAACAGTGTGAGTTGGGTTTTCTATATTTGTATGCTCTTTCATAAGGCATGGCACCCGAATGGTGTACAACTGTAAGAAAACAACAGACTTTCGTTGATTGTGAAGGTTCTCAAGAAGTTTTTTTATTTTAGAATCCAACATTTAGTTCAACAATCAGTCTGATGTTTAATATACACACATGAGAAGCAGTATTTTGGTCAAAGTCCCTTTCAAATAAAGTCTGTTCACACTGTGGCTATATTTACAACACCTCCGGGCAGCTATTTCAGGCAACCAAGACCAATTCCTATATACTTGAATGGGGTAAACCTGAAATCTCAAAAACTGCTTGCCACACTCCCATTTAAATAATACATTTTAAATCAGCTAAACAATCTTGCACAAACCGGCTCATATATGTTGTTTCTTAAGCCTGTAGCATTTTAAAAAGCTTATATTTCAGGCTTGAAAAGCTAAAGCACATATGGAGTGCTAAGCACGTGTCTCAGAAGAACACTGATGCAACGACTTTACCAATTAGCGATTGGTTCTTTTATTTAAAGGCGAGACTATTCTGCTACATTGCACACTGCACTTTCTCCCATTCATAAGTAAAATGAGTGCAGCATCTTTGCATATCTTAATGGTAAGTGTACACCAAAAGTGAAGCAAATATTCGCTCTAGATTACTCAGGATGTTTTTCGTGTCACTCGTGCAAATAAAATCATCGTTTAATGCTCTCTAATTTTCTGTTAAGGCCGGACATGTCCGTAAGCACTTTGCTGATTGGTTTGCGTGACAACCCGCCATGCTGATTTTCTACTCGATTTGACATTTTTCAACTTATGTGGAAGACACATTTGAGACGTATATCACACGTTTTTCTCAGCAATTTGTGTCGCCCAGCGCAAATTCACTTCCATTCGCGTCTTTGCATTGACCTTGTAATGTAATCTACTTGTGTCAATAATAAAATTTGCGTTTGAGGTGAAAACACATTTTTTTGTCCAATAAGGTTTCTGGGTGGGCAGAGCCATTTTGAACAACACAGAGACACAGCTGTTTCACGATTGGATGGATTCATCAATGAAAATAACTTATTTTTCATGTTTATTCTGACATCTGTTTGCAAATTTTTCACAAATCTGTGTTTTTAGCAGGAAATACTGTTTTCATGTATTCTTAATATTATATTGTCATGTTTATCAAATCAAAACTAAGGGGTGGTTGATTGGGATTTCACTTTTTTAACTTTAGTTAGTGTGTAATGTGAGCATAAACAACATCTGTAAAGTTATGGCGCTAAAAGTTCAGTGCAAATAGAGATATTGTCTCTTAAAGAAAAGTCTATTTAATGCCTACAAAAACAGCTCGTAGGGACTACAACAAGCTACTTCCCAGGTTGGTGACGTCACAAACCCAAAATATACATAAGCCCCACCCCCAGGTACATGCAACAAAGGGGGCGGGGCCATGCTGCCTGGCTTTAGTGAAGAGCTAACCAAGCTGAACCCAATGCGAATTTAGGAGGGAGTGGTATCATAGAAACTGGAAGTCAGCCAGCCGTTCAAATGACAATGGAGATGGCGGCCATTTAATAAAGCTAAAATATATGAAAAATCAGTTTTTGTTGTTGTTTTTTTTTTAAATGATGCATGAAGACATTTTACACTGCACCCCATAAACACAATCAAGCCATGAAAAAAGCTGTCAACCACCCCCTTTAAATTATACATAGGCTTATGTTGAACTTTTTTTGTGTGCATACAGGCACTGTATAAAGCAGTTCATAAAGTACATAATAAGAAGTGTTACTGTTGCCACATGAAAATGTCTGAGTATTCAACAAATATTGCAGCTAATCCACTTCATCTGTGATGAAGTACACAAAGACTGTAAACAGAAAGTGTCTGACTTCATGCCTCCATTTTAAAATCTGGACACAAAATCCAGCTGCGTTTGAACACACCTATGGTGTGAATTGCTGCTGTCATTTCTAGTTAGGGGAAAAAAAATAATATTAGCAAGCGTGAGGTGGCTTTTATCACTTGTCATTTTGTCATGCCAAGGCTTGTTAGCTTAGGGTGTAAAAGATTTTTAGTTGATTTTATTGTATTGTATGTCTAATTGCTTTTGAAAAGCATCAACACACTTTTCCGCAAAAACCTACAGTATGTGATTTGATATACTAATACTTTTAGTGCTCTTTACCTTTAATAATGTTAAAAAATATAATTAGGGGTTTTGTTTAAGGTCAATTCTCAAGTTAAAATATTGTGAAAACGTCGTTTTGAAATCTTTCTAAACTGTTGACATGTCCAGTTGTATTGTTATGATTATAATGATATTTAAAGGTTACAAAAAGCAGAATGTTTCTGAGAAGTACGTTTTGGGAAGGTTGTTCTAAGAACGTTTTCTGACAATGTGTATTAAATATTGAAAAGGTTTTAAGACTGCCCCACAAATATTACTCTAAGAATGTTTTGTCTTAACCTTACCACATATATAGCCAATCAAATCACTGTGCTGAGAAGACATTTTGTCATCCATCATTTTATCCATCATGCTTTACTGAACTGTCTGACACAAACAAACATTTAAATAAATAAATAATAGTTAAAAAATGGCACATGTAATTAAAATACTAGATATTCAGAGTGGCTATTTCATGGAGTTCTGTTCGTTCTGTTCCCAAAATCAGATAGCAATCTTGAAAGATTCTGTTAATTTTATACTTCCATGATTATGTGATGTTTTATTCATTAAATAAGAAGACTGTAGAAATAAAGCATGTGATAATGAATTGTATAATAAGTAATTTAGCATCCAGCCTTTATTTTAAGTAAAAAGGCCTCTGTTTGCAAGTGTAAGTTTTAAGATAGTTCACCCAAATATGAGAATTCTGTCATTAATTACTCACTATTATGTCGTTCCAAACCTGTAAGAATTTCGTTCATCTTCGGAACACAAATTAAGACATTTGCGCTTTGAGTACCCAGAAAAGCGCTATATAAATGTAACAAATTATTATTATTATTAATATTATTACATATGAGATACTCTCCAAAAATGGCGCTATAGGGTGACGTGAAGGAGACAAATTGTTGAATTAAGTCTTTATTTTTTTGTTTTCTTTGCCCATAAAAATATTCTCGTAGCTTTCGTAAAATTACGGTTGAACCACTGATAACACATGGATTATTTTAACAATCTCCTTGCAACATTTCTGGACCTTGGTCATGGTAGTACCCTTGCTGTCTATCGAGGGTCAGAAACCTCTCGGAATTATATCTTAATTTGTGTTCCGAAGATGAACAAAGGACTTACGGATTTGGAACGACATGAGGGGGAATAATTAATGACAGAATTTTCTTTTTTGGGTGAACTAACCCTTTAATGGGCTTATGACACTTCGAATGTCTGTTTTCTTGACACTTGGGTTTTCTCATTGTCTAGTGTTATATTTCGTTTTTCATCCAAATTCATCAGGTACAGCACAGAGCAAGCCATTTTTCATTGTCATTTTGTTTGATGGACAGGTTGAAGGTTGTGATTAAGTAACCACTGTCGTAAGCTACATTTTGTTACTTTTGATTCCTTAAAATTTGGAGGCAGGACTATCTTTTTGTCCTTCCAGTGGAAACAAGTTTTATAATGGCATTGGCTTCGAAAATGACACACTTCACCTTTAACAGCGTACACTATTCAGAGCGCGCAGCAGCTGGTGAGCTGAGTCCGTCTCTGAATGCCACACTGACAATGAAGTTTGAGAAACTCCAAGGTCAGGCTTCAGCTGTAGACAAAAGAGCGATGTGTTTGTGTGTAAGCGTGAGTGAGATAGAGAAGTACATGCCACTTCAGCACGTGACGATTGCATTTCAAATTAAGAAAGCCTGACAACAAGCCATTCATCTTGAAACATGTAAAATTCACTCATTTAAAGTTCTTTGTTTCTCTCTAGACCGTCTAAGCTGCAACAATCCATCACAATCGGGTTGATCCTACACCAATTAGCTTGTTGCAAAAGGTTCTGTGTGAAATTGAAATTAATTAGTCCCTTTATTTGCGCCTAATTCAAAACAGCTGGTTGGTGAGCCACGGGTGACAGTTCTCCCCTTTGCTGTAATATCCTGACTATTTGCTCGGCTAAGTGGAGCGAAGCTACCTTTGTTTATCTTGCTCTCTCAGGTCATATGCACTCATTCCCTCCCTTCCCTCCAAATGACCTTCCTACAGGTAGAGACTCTGGGCTCGAGTCAAAGCAAACACAGTGGACTCCAGCTGTGCCTGAAGAAAGACAAGACAAGACAATTCATCGAGGAGTTTCAGTCTTGGCAGGATCTGGGGTTGCAGATTGAGTTTTTTTATGTCTAACAGATGAAACATTGATTATCACTGTACTGTTACATATTGCATCATACTGTATGCATATATAGGGTAGGTTTGTAGTTAGTAATGCAATCAATTGATTATACATAAAGTAATGTATCAACTAAAAAGTAAAAGTAATGACTACTTTTAGATTACTTTTGACTTAACTCTAAAATGCATTGCATTCATTTATCAACATCGTTAAGTGTATTAAACATTCGTTAAATTAATCCACGGTTTCTCAAACTGTTGTCAATGGAAGAACTGCAGAGGTTTCGTGAGTTGATAAATAGGAAAGAATTTAGTAAATCTTATAAACTTCAAATTATTTTTTTTAGATAATAAACTAATTTTAAAATAAAACAATCAAAATGCATCACTTGAACAGTAAAAAAAAGATTTTTGTTTTACATGAATAATAATCAGAAATGTTTCTTGAGCAGTAAATTAGTATATTATAATTATTTCTCTAATTATGTAACACCGTAGACTGGAGTAATTAAGCTGAAAATTCACCTTTGCATTACAGAAATATGGTAAAAGGTAAAAAAAACTGTTGTTTTAAAATGTAAAACTATTTTAGAATGTATATGTATATCTATATATATAAACACACACAATGTATGCCTATTATTTAAGTTTATAACCATTAATCAAATTAGTATTTGCTGAGAAAGCCCCTAGATGAAAATGTTTCAAAGACATTTGTTTTAGACATTTTATTTCCATGTTATTGAACAACCATCTAGTTCATCAATCTACACAAGGTACATTTAGTGGTCATTCACACATAATACAGTTGTATATTCCATCTGCAATATATTTTAATTGTTTTGTCTTTAGTCATATCTGTAATATTATTAGTATGCTAAAGTCTAAACTTCTGAACCTGAAAGTACATTGATTCATATTTGTCAGATAAATTGAAGCAGAGGAAAATGTGCTCCTCTTACTTTATTTATTTAGTTCTTATCATTCTGTGCTGCTGATAATTGCCCCGAATGTAGTCGTCCTGATAGAGTGGAGTCGTGGGAGTCTCAGGGCGATATCATTGGTTAGAAGTATTAACACTATGCAATTGGCTCTTTGCATCTTGAGCCCTGGCGCCTAAATACTTGATAAGCTTTCCCCTTTGGACTCCCATGTCTCACATTATCAGCCGTAATTCGCATGTGATGATGTATTTTCGGCCACACAGAGACCTGTTTTCCCCCTCTAAATTTGTCTTTTGTGAGGCATAGTAAAGATAGCTTCAGTTGACAGGAGCACTAACTAAGGATACAACTGTTAGTGTTTGTGTGATGAATTTAAATAGAACTTGTTAGAGATGAGTGGAGCTACTGTAACACAAGGCTAAGCTAATAGCATGCGCTCCACACCAAGACTCGGTTGGGCTGCCTTTTCCTAACAACATTTTTTAAAGTTGCACATTTAAGAATGACATCTAAATCCAGAAGACAGTTCTATATAGTTCAAAATGACTGTGATTTCATATTTGTGATTGCTGAATTGCAACAGCAAAGGCCATTTAATGTTTGCTAACAAGGAAACCAATGTATTATTGCAAAGAAGGCTTAGAATTTAGCAACACGAGCTACTGTTACAGTGCTTGCAACATTTGATTGTTATTATATATTGTTCCCACTGCGATTAGTCATTGACTTCACAGCCATGAACTGACCTGCACCCAGGATAAGCAGTTCTCAGCAAGTTTCGCTTTATTATTATCTTTTACCATTGCTTTTTATTCATGTTCTCCATTACCCAATCACAACACATCTGCATACAATTTTAAGACGCAACCCATCGGTTGGAAACAAAAGAACATCAATGACTTAGGCTTTGTCCACATTAATCCAGATAAATTTGAAAGACCATATTGTTTCTCTTTTTGGCCTTTTGTTGACACCGAGTGGAATTGTATCCTGAATATTTTAAAATGGCAATATTCAAAAGCAATGATGCAAAAGCAATTTAGTCATGTGACGCATATTGTACCCATATATATCTACACTGTAAAAAAAAAAATCTGTAAAATGTGCGGTAAAAACTCGCAGCTGTGGTTGCCAGAATTTTACCGTAAAAACTATGGTAGTAACATTTTAGGTTTTTACGGATTTAACTTAATAATACATTTAAATACCGTAATTTCATTATCTAATATAATGTTAATATACCAACCGATGGAAATACTGAAATCTGTTTAGTAAAAAGCAGACAAAATAGCAAAACCAAAAGCAGGTGGTGATAAGAAAGTCACATGATGAACCAAAGCCCATCACAAGCAACTTTTAAATACATATAAATACATATATACATGAGAATATATGAGAAATACAGTGTTTCCCACACGGTGATTTATTTGTGGCTGTCCGCCACAATATCCACATCGACCGCCACAAATACCCACCGCCCCCTACTATCAGCTCCCACATCTCACACACACGAGCGCGACTTCAGCACTATATTTAGCAACTTTCAGACCCTTTTATTGGCTTTTTCCCATAAAAGGTACATACTGACAAACCTAGCTATTTTTATAAATCTTTGTTTTCATTCAGTTGGAAGATGTCGCCAGTGCTGCCCCGCGAGCACGAGGTCTGACTCTCCCGGTGCAGTATCGCCTCTCTCGGCATCTCTTCTGTGCAGTGAGAGGCAGTGAAGCAGCGCTTTCAGCTGGTCGTAACGCAGCAGGCTCATCAATAAATGAGTAAAAGGCTGTGTTTCCACGTATGCTTAATGTCACTTAAAGCACACTTGTCGCTTACTGACTGATTGGACTTTTAGTCAAAGTTTGTTACTCAGACGCAGGCAGTGCGCTGAATGAGGCAAGACAGTAATATAGCCAAAACCATCACATATTGTCGCTTGTTAGTGGAGATGTTAGGGGTGTGACGAGACACTTATCCCACGAGACAAGACACGAGACTGAGTTCACGAGAACGAGACGAGACGAGATTTTTAGACTTCTTTTTTAAATCCTCAATGATCAAATATATAGGGAAAATAGTCTTTTATTCAACTGAAAAACACAAAATGCTAAATAATTTCCATGCATTTTGAAATCAACTTGTACTTTATGAAATTAAACATATATTTGAATGAATTATATGCAGCTATTACAACATGTAAACTAGAGCTGCACGGTTCTGGATAAACTGAGAATCACAATTTTTTATATGAATTGGAGATCACGATTCTGAAAAAAAAGATTAGGAAACTAAATAAAATAATGTAATTTACTAGTGGTGCTGACAAAATGTTCATTGCTTAAGTCTTTTAAAAATGTATATTAATTTGAACAAAATCAATACAAAAATCAATGAAGGAGTCAGTGTCTCACTTCATAAAGACTTGTTTCACTATTGGAATCTCCTCAATGAATGAATGATTCAATGACAAATACTTTTTAAACGGGTTGTCGTTAACAATACAAGTGTTAAGATACTTTCGTTTTGACCTCTACTGTAGAGTAGCCTACTTATATTTGATTACTATTGTAAGTGTTTATACCCAAACTATAAACTTTTATCCCAGTATTCTTAAGGATGCACCGAAATGAAAAATCTTGGCTGAAGCCGAACAAAATTAAATATAGAGGTGAAGGCCAAATACCAAACATGGTTTTTTCATTTCTTCCCCATGTAGGCCTATTTTGCAATTTTTTTCACCATTTCATAAATTAAATAGCCAAAAATATATTTTTTTCTGATTTGTCCTGCTTTTCAAATAAAACAATCAATTACAAAACAACAATTTAAATAATTTACTTAACACTGAATATTTTTTAACATTCTAGCAGACATTATATATACCAACAAAGCACAATTTTTGGCCATTTTTGAGACCCCTTCTTGAGTCAGGCATGTATTTTTATCTGTACAAATAAATGCAGCCTTGCTGAGAAGAAGAGACTTATTTTAAAACATTATAATATATTACAGATCCCAATTTGAACACTATGCGAAAGTTATAATAAATGTAGTAATAGAGCTCTTGTATGGTAATTATTATTATAATTATTATTGTTTTACTTTTTATTTAATTTTACAGAACAACAGTACAATTACAATGCTAACATTTATGAATGTTGATGGAGCTTTTATTTTGGCAGAAACACGCAGGAAGACCTCAGTGCTTCTTTTTGTTGATAGCAGATTTATAAATGATTCTGACGAGTTTGGGAAGATGTTTGTCGCATTTCTCGCATTGGCACATGCCTATAAAAAAAAGTTGCCGAGTAACAGTGTTTTAGCGCAGATTTTTCTCGCGCTTTGGACTTTGAACCCTGGCGCCGCGAGCTTGTACAGCGCTGTTTGAATAACTTACATGCAATTTGTGCATGTATTAGAAAACACAACATTCTGCAGTTTATTTACTAATTGTTTGAGGCCATTTCAAGATTTCAATCATCATACAGTAGCCAGCATCATCCACCCTTCCTCTTCTCATTGGAGACATGAGATGCAGTGCTAAACCATCTCGCAGTCGGTGCTTCCGTCTTATAATGAGTTTTTCATCTTTCTCTGACAGCTTAAACTACTTCCACACTGCAGACACATTTGCTGCTTTAGTGTGCAATAGACATAGCTGAATCTTTGTCATTCAGGAAAAAGATTGCATTGGTGTTTGAAGCGAGATCGCAATTTTTTAACGATTAATTGTGCAGCTCTAATGTAAACACAACAAAATGTTTTGCAAGGACATCGTCACGTTCTTGTGAGACCAGTCGGATCTTGCAAAGCACATCAGATCTCGTGAAATCTCGTGCCACAAGATCTCGTCACATCCCTAGTAGATGTATAATGATTTTATCAGATGATGTCTCGTTATAAATCAGGATTTAAGGAGTATAGTGAGAGAGACTACTGGTTTACATGTATTATTAATGGGTCGTGTTTAGTCACTACTATGTATACTTGTTTTATGTATGACAACAGAACATTTAAATGTGAATAGCTTTATGGGGCATTTAGTTGAATTACAGTATGTGACAGTTCATAGAGTAAAATAGATCTGAAGTGCCATAACTTGTCTGAATGCAAACTGGATGCAATGAATTCATAATTATGCAAATTAATATGTGACATCACCTGTCTCACAAAATCCAGTGGGAAACGCTGAAATACATATACAAAACATAAATAAGGTGCACAGTGTCATTCACACAAACACTAAACACCAACACAAAAGCATCCAATGTGAAATGTAGCGCAGGGAATTCTGGGAATGTCAATTTACGGTTATTCGCTGTAAATTACGTTATTTATTTCCCTTCCAAAAGCGGTATACTACCATAAAATTACATATCCTTTCCAATTTTCACAAATGAGGCTCCCGTACCGCCTCCACCGCACCATCAGAGGGAACCCTCAACAGATTATTGACTGACAATTTTGGACTCCAATTCCCATCAGCCTACGTACCTGAGCGTTTCTTCATTCTGGAGTGCTTATTCTGTTGTGACCTGGACTGTTTCTCGTTTCTGGATTCTCTGCCACCTGCCCTGACTCGTATCTGTTTACTGGACTGTGATTCTATGCTGCCTGCCCTGATTCGTATCTGTTTACTGGACTGTGATTCTATGCTGCCTGCCCTGATTCGTATCTGTTTACTGGACTGTGATTCTATGCTGCCTGCCTCGATCTTAGCCTGTACTGTTCATGCTCTCATCTCGCCTTTACGGCTGCTTGTCTGTATTGTTCTGCTGTTAAATAAACTGCACATGGATCCTCAATCTGCTGACTCCTCGTTACACCAATACAGTTTCTCACCAACTTACCGTTAACAAATGAATAGGTTTTTTACCGTATCATTTTACAGTCTTTTTTTACATTAAACTCATGGTAATCTTTTACAGTGTCTGATTATACTGGCATTGTTGTGCCCGTTATTCACTAATAATGTTGCTAATGATAAATGCTACTTTGTACAGTCTTCTACTGCATTCCTGCAAAGATGGCAGAATATTGACTCGCAATTGCTGTCTAGTGGCAAATGATAATATTTGCATTTTATATTATACATGTAATGGCAATTTTGAGTGCGACCTGGACGTACCAGCAAGTGATTGGATATTTGCTAATAAAATTATTGCGCAGACAATTTTAATATTGCATAAAACAATTGTGAATATTTGCGTTACTATCCCATCTGTTCAAGATAACAAAATCATCACTTCCTGGGAAACTGGCACAAAGTATTAATGATACAAATTAAAGTTGCTGCATGATTTGTTGAAGCAAAGTCAGTTTTTTGTTGAGCATCGAGGAATTTATTCGGTAAATGTCTTTCCATGTTTTCATATCGAATACAAATATTATCCGCCTTAATTTAGCAATTTAGTCAACCGAGGGAACAAATTAGTACATTTATATGCACAATTTAGTCAAACAAGACAATGTATTAATTGTGCACACGATTGTTTTTGTCTTTTGCCTGCCTGGCTCTATACAATTGCTTTTTTATGCACATAAGATCTTATGCACATCTTTGTGTTTCCATTCAGATTTTTTTTTTTTATGCAATATTCCAAAATTCACATAAATATACACAGATGGAAACATAGCTACTGAGTGTTTATGATATTTTACGCACGTGCAGCTTTAAGCATTTTCAGACATGTGGATGAGACAACTTTTGGAAAATGCTTAAGAATTTTCTGTGGATAGAGGATTTTTTTATTTTATTTTTATATATCAGATCAATGTGGACTCAGCCGTTGTGTCTAATAATCTTGCTAAATTGTACAACCTCAAACCTGTTTCTAATGACTAATTGAACATCGTTGGGCAGACTAAAATCGGGGAGAATTAATAATTCCATGTTTTTAGATTAGCACGACTGGAATAAATAAGAAAGCATTGGGACTCATTCATGTTACAGGGCTTCTTATCTAGCAGTAGGTGGTTTATAGTTATTTCATGAAGATTGCTATGGAGGGCTCAGCAGGGCTTAACCTGAAATAACCTGTGAGGTAAGCTGGATTTTAGCCATGCATTCCTGAAATGGCCCACCTATACCTCAGTGTTATCAAAACATATTTTGGTTTCTCACTTCCAGAAAGCTCAGGTGGAAGGTACATGTACATGCTTGTGTAAATTAAGATTTGGGGTTTTGTTTTACTTTCACTCAACAAATTCAGAGCTATTGCGGTTTTTCTTTTTCCTTAGAAATTTCATATGTTCAGTGAAAATCACTTGTGAGGTCTTGAATGAATCGACACAGAGCCCATTTATGTTCCACCATTGTGTTTATTTTATTTATTTTTTCCCATTGGCCGCTCGCTAAAGCTAAAATCAATTGCCTCGTATGGAATGCCAACCCAGAGATACAAAGTTCAATAGGCTCAAAGTGTGCTCAAAGAAACTTCCCAACATATTGACAGCTTGGAGGAAGATACAACCTCATATGAAAAGACAAAAGCAAACGTGTTCCTTGAAATAAAACTAAATGAAAGGTCTGCTCTCGGAAACAGGGTACATGATTAATGTAAACAACAGATTCAGATTCTGGAAAAACAGATATTGCTCTTGATGTCCACATGGCTGTCAGCAAGATTGATAAACAGCCCATATAAAATGCATTAGCGTAACATATTATTTCCTAGTGTTCATACTCATAAGTCAAACAAAACAGCTCACAACTTTCCACCTTTTGTTTTTGCTAGGTGTTTGTGTAAGCAGATTCCCCTCAGCCATTTATTACAGTGTATGGAATTCACAGGGCTTAAAAGGGGCAATTTTGGGTGGAATTTGCAAGTAAATAAATCCAAAATATGCAATACTGAACTAAGTATCAAATTATTATTCCAACAAAAATTGTGTTTTCCCCCTTAAAACACAAGTGGTCGGACTAAATTACTATTTTAGTTTTTTTTGTTTTCAGGGCTCAAAATCATATAGAATTGTGTATGGTCCAGGTATAAGTGAGACCGGGGGCAATTGTAAAACTCTTAATTTTTGTATTTAATTTAAAATTAAAGTCTTGTCCTTATTAGTGAAAATATACCAATTGTATTAATATTTAGTGCACCTATATTTTTTTTCCTGAAGCAAAATATGGCAAGTGTATTTCAAGTAGTTTGGGAGTTATGAAGGAAAATGTTTTATTTTTGTTTTTACAATTGCTACCAGTCACCCCTACCCTACATTATACAGATAAATATGGAGAGAAAATGCCCTTACAAAGTAGCAATATCCTTCTCCTTTTTTTTTTGTTCTCATGAGGAAAACAGCTTGTAAATCATACAGAACTAAGTTTTTTGAAAATCTAAAAATTCAGAAAATTGTGTGAGGGGTAGGTTTAAGGTTAAGGGGATATAAAATATAGTTTGTTCGGTACAACAACCATTGCATCATTGGAATGTCCCCATGCAACGTGGAATCCAGTGTGGGTGTGTGTGTGCATGCATCACAACTTAAAAACGTCCAAGCATGACAAAAATGTGACACTGAACTTGGTGAGAGTAGTCTAGGTTAAATAAAATTGTTTTACTCTTTCTAGAAATGTATTGTGTCTGATGTGACCAGGCTGTAAATAATAAGGGCGTTATATATAAACCAGTGAACAAACTCAACAGTACGTGTTACAGGCAGGTGAGAACAAATGACAGGGTCAGAGATTATAGATGATTCTTAAGAAAATAATATATTCCCATGATAATTTTTTGGTTATAGTGTTTGAAGTCCTCCTTTCCACAAGAAATTCTTTGCAAAGTTGAACGACTCTAGCCTGTAATAAGCCGGGAAAATGAGAGCAGATCACACAGTGAGATATACATCATCTCCACAACCTTGTCACCGAACACCCCCAAGGGTCAGTGCATCTGGCGCTACACACTGAAACCTCGATAATGAGACCATGCCATCACTACTGAAGGACTCAAATTTACTTAATGGTGGAAGTTCAAAGACTTTTTTTACAGCAGAGATGACAATGATACTCGGGAGATGACCTTAACAATGCTGTGGTGGGAGCAAAAACCGGACAAGCTGCTGACAAGTGTTTCCCTGTTTCCAGTACAGATGTTCTCAGAAGCAAGAATAATGGAACAAATAGCCGAGAATAGCAGAAATCAGTAAGTAGGGGGTGTTACATTGGTTTACTGTTGAGTCAGAGTTTTTTTTTTTCATTCAGATTCATAAGCGTGTTTGTCCTACTGACATTGAAAGTTGTCCCTGCACACATCAGCGGATCAGCACCTTCTTCTGTTAATACACTCACGTCTGTCGAATGAGTTGTTTGGAATGGAACACTTGGGAGTTTAACCCTGCTGATTTGGAATCGGGATCATTAGAATGCTCCGCAATGTTGTTTCAGAAAGAAATTGCCAATGCTTACTGTGTACCAGAGTGAAAACGCATAAAACCAAGGACCATACCCTCAAGGATTGGTGGGAATTTAATCTTAGTGGTGCTCGTGACAGATCAGACTCTTAAACAGGTGCTTACGGTACTTGTTTATTAAATTCATATTACATGATAACGTGTACCATATGCCGATCTAATCTAGTCAACCTATCCAGGCCCACCACAGATACAAGCAATTATTCTGTACAGATTGAACGTGGATTTATCAGAGGTCCGGTCCACTTCCGAGTCATTTAGCCCCTGGAACGCCAGGTGAGATGAGCAAATATCTTCTTCAGCTGTAATTAATATGTGCGGCTCCCGCTTTGGGCGCCATGTCTTGCCCTACTTCTTAAAGCCGGAGATTGGTGAAAAACACAAGGGGTGTCTTGACTAATGTTTCTCATTAGTTAAAAAAGGCACTTCTAGTGTGTTTCCAGATTCTCGGTGCGAATTTAGACTTCCCTTCCAGATCATTATAGCTTTAGGCACGTAATATCAAATTTGGCGTTGGACCTGCATGCTCAATTTTAACCAAAGCCAGTAAGTACAAGCAAATATTGTCAATCAAATACTCCGAGTTCGATTAACAAACAGCCAAAGGAAATTAAAGAAATTCTGCGGCAAATATTTGCAGATATTTGGAAGTACCCTACTTTTACATTCTTTGTAAATTAGCACCAGCATCCTGAATCGTTGGTTGTTTTCATGTTTTACACATTCCATAAATTGCTGATTTGTGGGTATAACAGGAATGTAACATGCTCAGTTTGACAAACCCTACATATATGATTTATGTGCTGGGATCCATGCTTTCTCATTGTAAACTGTAGAAGAATCGAAACAGACAGCGAACTGTGGTTAAATTGTTATTTCTGTATCTCTTGCAGGTGTTTTCAAAGCCCATGTGAGTTGTTCTAGCTCAAGAAAATACCTCAGTGTTTGGGTTGTAGATATCCTACCTTTGTACATCCCAAAAGGAGCACCAAATTATTGAAAGCATATACATTCATCAGAGCCCAAAGATGGATCCAACTTCGGTCTTGTTGGTCCCACTTGTTCTAAACAAAATCACCTATAAACAAGAATCTGCCTAGCAACACCAGAATAGACTTACTGGTCTCACTGAGTTTAGTACAAACTCCAATTCACGTGAAAATTTACTGCTGTTCACAACTGGGCATTTAAAAGAAAGCTAAGATTTGTGAGTCTTGGTAAGCCGAGAAAGGCTTGAAAGCATTGTTTTGGGAAAAAAACTGCTGCTCAGGCACATCTGTTTGGTCAAAGCAACACAATCGGGACTGTGGCATGAAAGGGCGGGGGAGTGCAAACCTGTCAGCACATCTAAATAACAATGACCACCCAATAACAGCCTGGAACAGAGGCGGCCTGGTGGCGTAGGGCCAATCTCTTCTCACTTTGCAATTACAAAGAGCAGAAGGTTTCGAGTAATCGCTATTGATCTACTTCAGAACGTCCAAATTTCATTGATCTGGTTCTGGGGCATTCTAAAATAACTCTTGGAGGTGTATTCAATTAGAATTCTGAATATTTGTATCTGGTATGGAAGTCTGCAGTCTGTCAAGGCCTCACTCCCACTTGACTGTAAGAGTATGTGGAATTCATTGGGTTGGATTGTAGGCGAGGTTTCAGTGGGGGTTGACCTTTTCTCCATGGTTCAATAAGTTTTAAGCAGCCGTGACTGAGTTACTTAGGCCTCAGCGCCATGGAGGGGGTGAACAGGTGGTCAATGGATTATGACAACCATGAGAATGCGCATAGACGCAATGCGAAATCAATGATTTTCAAGCATTTTGATCTTGAGCAGAAAATTGCCCAAAAGCAAGTCATGCAAATGGATTCATTTCTGAGAAATATGTTCCTGTCTTTGCTTTTAATCCCATATGACTGGTGGGAAGCAAGAAAGGAAATTGGCCTTCTTGAGTGCTTTTAGAGACAGTATAGTATATTTGTCAGTAATTCTCAACTACACAGTTGTTTAAGTTGCACTTGCTTCTTTCTTAACTTGCCATGTTTGAAATGGGAATGAAGTACAACAATATTAGTTGAGCATTTATGAATTTGAATGTTTTGTTTTGAAGATGTTCACTATGTCAAAACTGAAGTGAATTGAAGTGCACACCATTTATTAAAATCTGTTTTTATTTTAGTATCTTATATATAATATTTATTACTATTTTAATTTTAATTTAACTTTTATTTATATTTTCAGTTTATTTTTTAATTTTGTTATGTCCTTTTGTCATTTTCTTCAGTTTTTTTTTTTACATATATAGCTTTTTCAGTTTTCGATTTTAGTCATTTTAGTATTCAAATAAAATAAAAACTTCAGTTAATTTTTTTTTTCATTTTTAGTTATTATTTTAGTCAACAATAACAGCATTGGCTATTATAACTGTAGTATATATTGCAGAATGACAACTAAACTTATGTATAATTGGTTGTATAATTGTGGTGGTTCCATTCAGATGCAAATACTTACACAGTGCGTAACATGAAAAAAATTACGGTAGGAATTCAGTGAAAATTTGGCTTTTTTGGTTATGCATAAAAAAGAGTGCTAGCAACAGTGAAATGATTTTCTAGATTTAGTTTAATAGTTGTTGTTTTGTATGGTTTGTTATGCATTTAGGCCAATGAATAAAATCTAATGTTTGAGAAGAAATTACAAATAAAAAACATTTTCTCCTCCATGCAACAGTATTGTTCTGTCTCTGGCCGTTGTCCTCCATGACCCTGTTCATAAAACATGCACTTTTGGCCTCACATGATTCTGTGTCCACATGCACCAATTAAACATATAATTAGAATGCAGAGCCATCATTTTGGGTAATGACATGCATGCGATATAACAGAGCCAAATTATATGTTGCCTAGCAACATTCAATCGTTTTAACCTCTAACGCTCACTCTTGGTCCTTTCCTCACCCTTAGAGCAGTGCTGCTATCCTACAAGATTTGCATTGCAAATGAATCCCAGATATATTCAATTGAATTAAATTCAATCGAAGCCCTCAAGTACAAATCAAGTCTTGTATTGTACAAGGGTTGTGGCATCAACATCCTGGAGCTCTTGAACAGGCATTTGGGAATCTTTAATAATAAGGTTGGTGATTTTGAATAATTGATTTAAATATGTATTTATTATTCATATTAACATACAAGTGTACAACAATAAATGCCCTTGACGTAGGGCTAGATATAATATCAGCAATGCAATTCAACCTATTTATTTCAATTATCACGATCTAATGTAATTACAGTAATACAAAACTATCAGCATAGAAACAGAGACGTTACTCTCGGGCTTGTTTACAGACTGTAAGTCTGGGCCGAGTTGACATTCCCAGATAGCCAGTTTCAGCACTTTGCGTCATCCGTAGTGCTCCGTTGCATCTAGAGCCCAGGCTGTATTGTGGTCGCAGGCAAGTAATAAGTCCCTTCCTATTGAGTGGAACCACGATTTGGGAATTGATCAGAAGCTTGATACGCACAAACAGCCCCGGGCTTCAGAGAAATGTCATCGTGAGATAGCCGGGATCCAAAGCAACTGATTTTTGTCTAGCCATTGGACAGGAGCGCTGATGCAAATGTTGGTTTAACAAAATGCAAATTACGGATTCAAGATGCACTTGTTTACTCTCCAATCGATGGATCATACGCTTGCATTCAAAGAACGGTATCTGCACCACTCCTCCACTCCAAAGTGGCTCGCTCACAATCTGCTTGAAAAATGCATTCACGGCCAATAATTCCCATAAAGGATTCAAAAGAGCCAATTACTTACTATTCACTTTATGGCTCATTGAATTGCCCAACACGCAGAGAGTCCCACGAGTGTCTTTTTTCTGCTTTACAAAGATAGTGACATCATATAACACAGAATAGAGTTAAGGGCTCTGCTTTTGCAACCCACTTCAGTGCACAATGACAGTAATTTCCAGGCTGAATAATGAGATGCGTGGCTATGAAAACTCATAGCGCGGCTATGAGATGTGACCCAGGGAGGTGACTGTATTTTGCAACACCGTCTGGGATTGAAATTACTGTGGAATGCCTCCACGGCCCAGAGGCTTTAGGATGCCGTTTTTGAGGTTTCTCTGAAGGGATCTCCTGGTGCAAAACAGCATTCCCTTGGTCTCTACTAAATGCAGGGGCATGTTTGGGGATAAACAAGCTTCTTAATGAAAGAGCAGCTGATTAGCAAGGTGAGACGCTTCTAGTTTTGGTGCCCTGTGGACGTACACGCTTCTCTCAAAAGAAAAGGCCAACAAAAGGCTGGAATTCCTCAGATTGCCTGAAAATACCAATGTCAGGTCAGGGCTTTTGAAGGAATCTCCAAGACAAAAGATCAGTGGCTTGGCTCCACATGTCGCCTCACTCAGAAATGTTAGTGACCCATCCTTACACCCCAAGGGAACGAAAAGGAGAAGATAGAGGGTTGTTACTTGTAGGATAATCAGGTTCTTACCAACTTTCCCATTGCTGAAGGTATGCAATTAAGTGCGGATCCTGTTGCCCCCAGGTAGTTATTTACAGGTACAGGTACAGATGCATTTCAATGGGAACTAATAGTGTTAAGAAAGACCATACGAAATAGATCCCATTGAAAAAAAGGATCACAAATAAGATCTCTTTGATATGTAATTTGTTTCTTCTATGTCTCTGGATTATGAGATTTGTCTCCTGAGAAACAGACACTTCACTCTTTAAAAATAAACATTCTTTATTGTCTTCCTTGGTTCCATGAAGAACCTTAAAATACATGGAAACTTTCTTTTTCACAAAAGGTTATTTACAATGGAAAAAGTTATATTAATAACCCAAAATAGTGGTTCTAATGTACCCAAAAATATTTTTCCCTTTATTTTTAAGAGTGTGGGTATGAAGATACTGTAGACTTCCATAAGAAATTATCTTATGGAAGTCAATTGCTTCTCAGAATTGTCAAGTCTCCAATCAAAAGTCAGAGATTTTCAAAAGAACTCCAACAGTGTTCTTCAAATATGTCTTGATGATCTAAGCTATACAATCCACATTCATTTTCTAACTCTTAAGATAAAAAATAATGAGTCAATCCAATAGGAATTTGAGTCATTTCAGCCATCTAGGCGATCGGGAGTTTCGCGCGAGGATGAGAAAGTTCCCATTTTTTTTGTCCACAACATTTTGCTGAAATACTGCTAATGTGACCATTAGTACTTCTTTTGTTTAGTTTTTTTCTGAAGGAGCAACATCTCTGGCAAAGTACTTAAAGGTATAATTCACACACACATTGTTGCCCATACAATGAAAGTAAATGGGGTCCAAAACAATGAACATGGGACACCACTGATTTTCATTGTATGGACAATAAAACACTGACATTTTTAAACCAATATTTGTGTGTGTGTGTGTGTGTGTGTGTGTGTGTTTACCTGGTATTCCCTACATTGTGAGGGACATGTCCCCACAAGCACAGGAATGCCAGTACAGTTTGACCTTGTTGGGGACATTTGTTTGATCCCCATGAGGTTTAGGGTAAGGGATAAAAATTACAGTTTGTACAGTATAGAAACCATTACGCCTATTGAAAAACAACATGTGTGTTTCTATTGCACAGAAGAAAGATCAAACCGAATTATAACAATATTTTCACTTTTAGGTGAACTATCTCTTGAAACAAAACATAACTGAGCCCTTTCCAGTTTCCTGAGCAATAAAAGTGTCCTCAAAACCCTGGGTCTTTAATTTTCTAAGGAGACAGGTGCTGCCCTTTTTTAAAGCCTCCCTCCAAACCTCCATCACTTTTACGAGTCAACATGTCCTCTCAGATGTTTATCTTGGCCCCGTGTCATATGATATCAGAGCCTTCCAGCTACCTGAAGGTGACCCTCCCATTAAATGTCATCTTTTGTGCGCTCAGATTGCATTGTGAAGAGATGTGAGGAACGTTGGTGTGAAAGTGGGTTTTTGTGCAGGAGCGTCTGCTTCACAGGCATAATCTGAGTGATTAGTTCACATTGTTCCCTTGTTGTTTGCTCAGCTGCTTGAATGTATGTCTTTCGATGTATTTTCTGAACCTGACTGCTACTGTCTACAACACCTTTTAAAGGTGTTGTTTTGTTTTGCTTTGATGTGATGTGATTTGTGTATTTTGTTTTGTTCTACTTTGCTTACTTTTGCTGTGTTTATGTTTTCATTTACTTTGTTTTGTTTGTATTTTTTCATGGCTTTGCTGTGATTAAGTTTATTTATTTTTTTGCTTTTTTAATTGTTTGTGCGTAGATTTAGTGTTTTGTTTTGTTTGGTTTTTGTTTTGTTTAGTGTTTTATTATTTTATTGATTTATGTGTTTGATTTTTCTTTGACTGCCGTTTGTTTTGTTTTGCTTGGTTTTGTTTTGATTTAGTTTTAATTGATTAATTAATGAATTAATATATATACTTTTTTATTTTGCTTTTATTTTGTGTTTTGTTTCATTGCGTTTTAATTATGTAGTAAGAGTGAAACTTCACCCATTTTTTAGAATCAATTTAATGTAATGGACTGTGATACTATATTGTGATTATTTTAATTTATTCATGCTCCTACTTTATGTTTAGAGTTGCTTACATTAATCCAATTCATCTACTGTTGGTGCAACGTTTTAAAATTGTGATCGTTTTGAGATTTAGTTTTGTTTTAAAAAGGCAATAAGGTAAAACTTCTCACATGTTTTAGAATCAAAATTCAAAAAATTGATATCATCTTTTTTTTTTCATATTGTATTTTTAATTGCTCAGGACTCCAGCTTGTTTGATCAGATCAAACCATTTGTGTTCATAAAAGCTCTTCTGTGTCTTACTTGAAGCCAGCATCATAATTTTGAACCTTTGTACCAACATTTTATGAAATGGTCTTAGTTAAAAAATTCAATTATTTATCTGAACATAAATAAGAGGAATTAGAAAACATTATATTTGCTTTGGTAAAATTAGAATGTAATTATGTAAAAGTTAAACAGTCCCACTGTGGTGGAGATTTTTGATGGAGAATGAAGACTTCTTTAAAATACTGGTAATGAAAGTGTTCTTATCATTATTAGTTTAATCAATGCAGCAGTGGGGGATTTGATCTGCTCAGCAACAGAGTCGTGTCTGGTACTGCAGCACAGCAGGTCCGTGGGACACTAGAGCTATTTAATTCCAAAATGATAGTGTCCATAGGGGGCTGGACGTATCCGACTCAGAGTGGTGATAATAGATTGGTGTCGACCAATCTTAGGTGTCTGGGGCAGATACCAGATATCTTAACCCCTGCATATGGTGCAGGTCAATTTGACCTTGTCGATTTTGAGTTGTCAGAAATACTTTTTAACCTATGATTTTTTTTCTTGATATTACCTTTTGCTCATTTAGTATAATGAACATGCATGCAAAGATTCAACAGTTTTAAAATTTCTAAAACGGTTGATATTTATGGGTCATTATTTGACCACATATTGTATTTTGTCAGTTATTCTTATTCACAAAAGCACACACACAATACAAGCTTTTTAATATTATTTAGAAAATGTACTATTTGTGGGAACATTACTTTTTAAATAGCTGTAAGAGTTTTAAAAACACGTTCTTATGTTTGTATATTATTGATTCATATTTGTAATGTTTTCTTTAGTTTTTTTTTTCATTGTGTGATTTCTTGGAAATTATATTGAATCAATTTAGGGTCAATTTGGCCACCACCATAACAGTCCTCCCAGATTTGTAACCTAATACGAAGGGGTTTGACTACATTTATTTCAGTTTGTATTCATCCAAGTCTCCCACAGTTATGATTTAACACAACACCACATTCTGACTCCGATGAGCGGTAACAAGCACAGTGTTTTTAACTATGTGAGTGATGGATTCTGACGGCGTTTGTCTTTATATACGAGTTAATGATGCAGTTTCTCTAACAGTAGGATGCGTGCGGTCTAATAGGATATATAACACGCTATAGATTACATATTTATGTGATTTCTCACCCTCTGACACACCATTTAGAAGCTAATGGGATTCCGTCTCTCATTTTCAACTGAATGTTTTGCGTGCACTGCTCAAAGTATCAAAGTCATTATTCAAATAAATTATTTAAATAAATCAATCAATCAATACAGGTATTTGTTCACTTATTTTGTTATATTGTTGTGGAAGAATGTTTTTTGTTGTTGTTGTTTTTTTCAATACAGTTTTAGTGTTTTGAAAAGACACTTAATAAGTGTATATATTTTAATATGAAACAACAATTGGGTTAATAAATAATATAATTGGCACAAAACATGTAAATAAATTTAAATAGTTGCAAACAAATATTTATTTATTTCACAAGCTGCTAAAAGAGCAGTGTTGTTGTTGTTATTACACAAAGTGTTGTTATTAAAAGCAAATAAGCAAGTCCAATTAAAAAAAAAAAAATGCTGTTACAAAATGCAAAAACAAGTTACAAAATGCATCACTTTCCATGAAAAGTGACTAAGTAGCGCAATTGAGTAAAGCTGTTACTTTTTCAAAAATATAACTTTATTTCCAAAAAAATTACTTTTTTTTTTTTTTTTTGTTAGACTAGTGATGTAATTAGTTACATTTTATTGAGTAACGCAATATTGTAATGCATTACTTTCAAAAGTAACTTTCCCCAACCTTGGAAATATATGATCACTGGGATAATAAATCATAATAATTGCCACCACATTGTTTATGTTCATATAAGAAGCTCTGCATTTGCGCAACTGCATGTGGAAAACACTTCATGTCAGGGCGGGCCACCCACAAAGATATGACAATTTAATTTATGAATCTGAATGTGTGTGTGTGTGTGTGTGTGTGTGTGTGTGTGTGCGTGCGTGTGTGTACAATGTTCTAGTCTGAGAGGGAAGCCGCACAGATTGACACTATGCATTATGGGCATGCCACATTGCATATGTCAGCATTCATATTGCAGCTGTTTTTATTTTTCAGACATTGATGAACAAAGCCACGTCCTCGTATGCTCTGCTGAACTCATTTAACCTAGTAATTGAGACACTTTTGGCCACTTTACAAATAAATGGACCATCAATATTTCAAAAAAACTAACAAAAAAACAGATGCCTTCATGATGACCGTAAAAGATGCGCAAATACCATAATTGGAAAAGTTGCTACAGAGCAAAGATGCCAAGTTTTTGGGCATTCAGCTGTCCTCTTTGTCAGTCTGCTAGCTTCCCTCATGCAGGCCATTTGTGGAGGCAATACATTATTAATCAGAAAGACACCGTGTTCACTGAGATGTCCTGGTGTAACTGGGTTAATCGCCTCTGGAGCGGAAAACTAAACGGACTGGCGCAGGTAGGCATGCGCAAAATCAACGCAGACATCTTGCCCGTCTGCATCTCAGTGTTTGCTGAGCTACAGAGGCGAAACTAAAGCAGACACTTGCGTTATGAGCGAGTGCTCGTGCATCAAAGCATGTAGATGTCATTTTCTAGCCAACACACTTTAACACAACCTGAGCAGTAAACATAACCTCTGTATTAAATATTCATGATGCTCTATAACCCGGGTAAGCGAATGCTTAATGCTGAGCGCTGGTGCTTCCTACTGTGAACAAACTCAATCCTTACAAACGCTCACAATCAGTTTTTCAAAAATCTGATATTTCACAGTATTTGATTGTTTATATATATATATATATATATATATATATACACACAGTATATATTTGTTTTTATTAAAAAAATAAAATCAAGAATGTCAATTACAATTTTTAGGATAATTCAAATGTATGTATAAACTTGACAATAAAGATATCACACAATTATTTTCATAAAACATAATAGTTTTGATAATTAAGCCCATTTTCTCCAAGACTTCTTATTACTGTAGTGTTTCCGGATAATTTGCTTTTGAGTTTGCTCGTAAATGCAATTATTTGCTTTGATGATTCTCATTGCGTTCTCATTACTGCAAAACAATTAAATATATTTAATTTATTTTAATACATTTTTAAGTTCAGCATGAAGGCAGTCGAAAAAACTGTGCTACCATGATGTATACATTTGTAAATAAGAATTAAATAATAATATAAAATATAAATTATAAGATAATATAATTATTTTTATTTATATATGGGTTTTAAGGTATGCTTTGAGACTTTCAATGTCAATTATGATATTTTATATTGTTATATTAAATATATTTATTTTGATTATAAAATACATCTTTATTGATTGTATAATACTAAAACTAAAAAATATATACTATGGAAATTGTGTAAACATGCTTAATAATAATAATAATAATTATTATTATTATTAACTCTTTTGAATATTAAGGCAGGCTTTCCTGATCTAGTATTTCATATTTGATCTCCTGCGACTGAGTAAAATGTTCTGAGGAGGTTGCTCGGACATGCGTACAGTATAGCAGTACAGTATTAGTTATCATTGCCTTAAAAAGCAGCATCTAAAAGAGCCAAGAACACTATTGTTTCTGGCTTGTCGTTCCTTTTTAATACCTTAAGTGAAAAAGCAAATAGGATTTGAAGCCCTGCAAACATGGCTGCTCTCAGGGACATTGCTGTGTCACTTTACATCAGACACACTCAAATGGATTTCCTCTGACTAACCTATAATTGTGTCCTGCTGGAGTTTGTGCACCACCATTTGAAATGTGCAATATATTATTATAATTTGTATTATTAGTGTGAATATTTTAACATTATATTAGCATGACGTAAGCAACTGATAATTGTATTGAATGATATTTCCTTTTTTTTCATTCTTTAAAAATATCATCTTACCTGAGAAAATTGAGAAGCTCATACTGACTTTTGAAATTATTTAAAGGGATAGTTCACCAAAAACGACAAGCCTCTTATCATTTATTCACCTTCATGTTGTTCCAAACCTGTAATGGGTTATTCACACAGACCGTGTTAGTGCTTATAAAAATGCAGAAAGCAGGGTATTGCAATGAAAAAATAATTATTTTAACTTGAGTTCAGCATTTTTTTTTTTTTTTGAAAGCTGTGTTATGCAAGATACGGCCATCTAGCCTAAGTTTACATAGAAAACAATATAAAGGCAATGCAGTAAAATGCAAAAACACTTTTTTTATGTATAAACAACTGTGTGTTTGGTAGGGTTGGGTATCGTTTTTTTTTTTTCGATACCGGTGCCAAATCGATACTTTTAAAACGGTACCGGTGCCTAAATGATATTTATAAAAAACTAAACACATGGGCCCGGTTTCACAGACAGGGCTTAGGCTAAACCAGGATTAGATCATAGTTCAATTAGAACATTTAAGCAACTTTATAAATATGCTTAGAAAATACAAACATTACTGGGGTGCATCTTGAGACAAAACAAAGGCACTGATATATTTTAGGATCAGTCAGTGCAAGTTTATTTCAGTTAAAACAGCTAAGAGTTACATTTTAGTCTGTGAAACCGGGGGATGATGTCTTTTTCATTCATACTGGACGCCAGAGGGCGCCCTCAAACAGAAAATCTACAGATCCAGTCACAGAAGTAGCGGAACTCATGAAGCTCCAGGGATATGGATAAAGGCACTGCTATTGCTGTAACGGAGTAAACAGAAGATATAAATGTTCAGAATGATACAAATAAATACAATAAACACTCGACTATGACAATGTATAGTTTATCTGTGTTATTCAAGCCATCTCTGATATTTTCATAATAATTAAGTATATTTATAATCCATTGCTAATCGATGTATTAGTAGCCTATGGAGTAGTAGTAGCTTAGCTAGTTAATGGAAGGTCATCAGAGGCAAGTGTAATTACTGCATTCACGCGCTCCTCGGATGCTCTCATTCCCCGAGTTGTGCTTTTAAGTCAGAATGTGAAAACAGCACACTCGCCTAACTATAAAGATTAGTTGGACGTGTATTATTAGAGCTTTTTGAATTGAGTTCATGTGCATTTTCTCAGTCAGGAAATTATTTTGCACGTGTGGTGCCGGTGATGATGCTTCTTACGTCCGTACATCTGCATTCTGATTCGGTTCTAGTACATACCGGTTACATTTCGGTACCCAACCCTAGTGTTTGGTGGTTGTTTTTTGCATTTTTTGCGTTCTGAACAAAAACAGCAGAAGGGCTTATTGAAAATGCTAATTCATCCTCTGCCAGTATGTGGCGTTTTTGGATGGGCAGAAATTTAGTGGTTTCCCCGGTAACGGCAGAACACAGATCAATGAAAAGAGCACAGTGGAATACAAAAATGTATTCTGTGATTTTTTTTATTTTTACATCCACATAATCCAAGCATCTCTTTTGCAGTTCTAGATTAAAATTCAGATTTTCATAATAAAAATGGCATGACTAATAAAACACTTGAATTGTGAGAATGTTAGTTTCTTTATAGTTTCTCATCTGCACTTCAATTGAATTTAGATTAAGTTGTATGTTATTTTGTATAGTTTTTGACACAAATATCCAGGCACTAGAAACTACAAAATATGGTTGCTTTCTACCCAGCTTTATATTTCCAATCAAGCTTTCTGGAAGCGTCCAGGCGTTACCCCATCAATCAAACGTCTGGATGTTTCTGGACTATTTCCTTTAAATGTGACCTCATGTACTGTCAAGGACATTTGCCCTTATTAAAGATGGCCTTTATTGATCTGTGATAGCCACCTCTGGTTGTCTCTCAGATGAGCCCCCTTTATATCCAGAAATGGCTGGATATTGATTGCAGAATGAGAAACTGTGGAGATGTTGTTAATGTTATCATCTACAGAAATACACCAGGGACCAAAGGTCGCCTTGTTTCCCCTCAAATCTGGGTATTCACTGTCCAACTCAAAGTCTTGCGTTTACAGTATAAAACTGTTGTACTGCTGATGATGTCTGAGCTGGTATTGAGACAAACGTGTGTGAGACTGCATCTCTGTGTCTAAGGGGATTATGTGACCTGTTTGAGACATGGCCTGGAGATCTCATGAGGAATGAAACAAACTTATCTTACTCTGTTCTAGTAAGACATGTAGCATCAAAGTCAGGGAAGATGTAAGATTAAGCCTTAACATGGGTGAAGAGTATATAGAAACACACAATATCGATCTATCTATCTATCTATCTATCTATCTATCTATCTATCTATCTATCTGGTCTGTGGACAGTGAGGTGAGGTGGAGTCGTGTGAGGGGTGGAGTGTGAAGGTACACGATGTTGCTCCTCCTCCATCTAAAGGGACATATCTTATTCACAGCTGAGTTAGATAGCAAGTGCAAAGCAGCTCTCTCCCACACACTGCGATCAAACACCGAGGCGCGAGGCTGGAGAAACCCTCGACATGTGACCGCTGCTGACTGTCGACATGTACTTTAATTTTATCTTTCTTTTTTTAATTAGGTTTCCTTCGTCATAAAGACTCCAAACAGGACTTGTAGTCAAGCGCAGCGCAGTCGTCCTGTGGATTTGCCTGCAATAAATCATCCTCGTTTTGCTATTCTTGCTCGTTTCTCGTACGAATCTCCCGAAGGACGAGGAGCGAGTGTGTAAACAAGCGAATAAAAGCATCTCACTGACCTCCAGCAATAACCGGCGCCGACCCACGACCAGACCTGTGCTTTTAACAGCGGTATCTCTCGCCACTGGAGAAGCGTTGAAAGGGATTTGATCACTTTCGGAGTCAAGTCGGTTCATCTCAAGCAGTGTGAAACGGTAAATATCTGCTTGTTTTGCTGCTGTGTGGGAAATGATTCGTGAATCATCTTGATGTTAGAGGACTCTGGGATTGAGTGGACAGACTGTGCTGGTCGAGTCTTGAAACTGGACAGGGAAAGTTTTTAGCGGGACAAATCAATTATTTTACTGAGAAAGAAAAAGTCAGAATACAAAATAAATAATAATAATAACAATTTAATTGTTAATTTTTTAAATTAGTTATGCTAAAAATAGAAAGTGTAAAAGTAGGCTATAATAAATGGTAAGCATCTCTCTCTTTCTGTCTCTCTTTCTCTTTCTCTCTAGTGCTTTTTTTATTCAAGCAGTACAGTCACAGTTAATGTATTCGTGAAGTTGAATTATGCAGCAAATAAATAAAGCGGACAAACCAGTACGCTTTAATTGCTAAACCAATAAAAAGCAAATGCATTTAATCCAAGAGCAAACATGAGTGCAGGTGGGTGATATTTTCCATTAAGTCATTTACGTTAAATGTAGCCTATTTATTTCAAGGCAAAGAAGAAAAAACCGTGAAGTTCAGAATATATGAAAAATAAAAATAAGAAGAGCAAAATATCAAAATATAAAGTGAAAATATATATGTAAATAAATAAATAAAATCAATTAATAAATCAATAAATATAAATAAATGCCATATACATTTAGGACCGTTGCATACATTTGAAATCAATAAAATTGTTTTTATTTTTTTGTTTGTTTTTAAGTTTCTTGTTTTGTGTTCAGATGATTGTAAGGGTTTCTAAGAACATCGTGAGATTCAGTATTACAAACGGTAGACTAAAATATGAGTCTTGTGTTAAGTCTTGTCTTGTGAATTAAAAAAAGTGTATGTGTGTATATATATATATATATATATATATATATATATATATCGTTTTTAGTTTTTTGGCATACTATTCGGCACGACCACTCTGCTGTGGCGACCCCTGATAAAGGGAGCAAGCCAAAGAAAGAGAGAGAGAGGTTAATGGCATAATATAGCTTTTTTGAAAAACATGGCTTTCATAAATGCAAAAAAAATGACTTATTTATATGGGCAGTAAAAAGCTGTGTGTGAATCTGGGCTCGGCTGGTCGCGTCTTGTGGTTGCACAGTAAATTGTTCAATCGATGTAGGCGACTCTGGGCTCGACTGGTTGGGTCTCGAGGCTGGACAGTGAAAGTGTGTGTGTGCAGATTGATTCGTGTAGATGGAGAGAGAAGACAGCTAGAAGGGCGAGATTTCGTCTCCTCCTTGCGCTCGGATGCGTTTATAAGCGTGACATCCAGACATTATAATATCTGCGATGTGACGCCGATCTGTTTCAACCGAGGTAAGACACCGCTCAGAGGACACTGGAGACAATTGGCTGAATTATAGCGATATTTTTAGGCTTGGCTGTGTTTGTGCTGCAGAGAGACTGACGCTCCTAAAGCAAACCAAATGCAAACAGGTGTAAGACCCCCAGAGCGCCCCATAACGTTTAATTTGGAATCGAGCGTTAACTTAACGTTACACCGTTTAGTTTGTCGCGTCGCGTCGCGTCGTGAACTGGGCTTATACAAAAGCTGCAGCGCTCATATTTTAAATCAGAATTAATATTAGATTCGAATCAACGTCGCTT
This sequence comes from Gymnocypris eckloni scoliostomus, assembly GCA_027564155.1. Classification (NCBI taxonomy): domain Eukaryota; kingdom Metazoa; phylum Chordata; class Actinopteri; order Cypriniformes; family Cyprinidae; genus Gymnocypris; species Gymnocypris eckloni. Next base: position 352,519 of record CM050419.1, read on the forward strand.
TTGTTAGCGTCTTTTTTAAGGAACTGTATAGCGAGCTCAGTTTTGGTCTAACATTTGTTGTCCATCGGTAATAAATCACTGATTATTTTTGGATATATATAACGTTACATGACTGTCTCAGACGATTGAATTATTAATGTGTCAAGTTGGTTATTTCAAATCGATGACCTGACTTTTGAAATTATGTGCTTGAAAAGTAACTCGTTTCTGGTGTAACGTTAGTATTCTCGTTGTTGTCATTATCTGCCAATTTATTCCGCTTATTGCTATTTTAAACGACATTATTGACATATAATTAGAAAGTTATTGAACGCGGAAATGTGTAAATGTGCGAATATAAAACCAACTTAACCCCGCTTCGTTTTAAATGTTACCCACCATCAACAGATAACCAACAATGCCAGTCCAAGCAGAACAAGGTTTAACGTTAGATCTGTTATTATACATGTTATGGTAATTATGGTGCAGCCGAATTTAATTTCCGCGTTGAATTTGGTTTCCAGTGTTAATTCCAGTGTATAACCTTCTCTGGCGCTTTTTTTTAACGACTTAGGCTTTTGAAAATTGTGTTATTTTAAAACGCCGTCTCATTTATTGTTTAGGTTTGATCTGTCGCTGAGCGATGTAAATAAAATAGCATTGTTGTGTCTGATGCTTTAGTATGGAAATATTGATGAAAGAGGTTTACATTTGGGTTTAAATCAAACTGTAACTCTCTCATGGGATTTGTGAATTTGTTTTTGTCTCTTCAACCTTGTATAGACATAACAACAAAGTAACCTCAGTGTGTAGCACTAATGAGCAGGAGGATTTTTTTTTTTTTTTTACTTATTGGCTTGTTTGGCTTTTTAGCATGTTCATCACGTCTGGCTCTCCATGGAGACGTTTTTAAACCTTTCAGCTGTGAGGGGTTTTTTCCCTTCTTGTCAAGGGACATGAAGACCTCCGTGAGCTTGCCAGACATTTGGTTTCCATGCTATCCTTCAATATTTGACTTTTTCATTTTGTGCTCCTCGGCGAAGAGGAAAATGCTCTCAGATGATGAGCTATATTTGTCACATACACAATTATACAGAGTATAACCAGCATTGAAATGTGTTCTCTGCATTTAACCCATCCAAATGCACACACTTGGAGCAGTGGGCAGCCGACACTGCGGCGCCCGGGGAGCAGTTGGGGGTTCAGTGCCTTGCTCAAGGGTCTCACCTCAGTCGTGGACAATTCCTGCCGGAGCCAAGATTCGAACCCACAACCTCGGGTTACAAGTCCGATGCTCTATCCATTAGAGCCACGACTGCCCTCCATGTGCAGTCGGTTTTAACTAAATGCAAGATTGACTCCAAAACAAGGCAGTGGTGAAATTATGGACTGTTTGTAAAAAAATAAAATAAAAAGAACCTTATGTATAGTTTATAATGTTGTTTACATGTTAACAATAATTATAATTATCAATCTCTTGTAACCAAACACTCTTGTATTGCATGTTTCTGTGTTTAATCTTAAGAAAACGAATGTTTTGGATACGAATACTGATATTTAAATCAGTTTAAGTTTTTACTAACGAGCGAACAATCATTAGTTTCCAACATAGAAACATGACATGAATTATGAATGCTTTAATAATAATAATATGCCATGATTTGTATGCTAAGTCGTTTTGATTTATTTCTTACATGTTCTTAATGTTAACGATCATAGCAAAGAGTTACGTTTAAAATTGTATGCATTTGCAAACTGATGGACAATGTGTGACATTTGTACAATTTATGCAGTCAACCCAATATGTAAGTTGCTTTAGCTTTGAGGAGACCGTAGAACCAATATCTGCTAACTAAAAAAAACAAATCCCATCTGACCTGAAGCTGAACGTAACTGTACATCCGGTTTTTAGCCATGTTCAATCTGTCAAACCAGATAAAAAAAAAAACAACAACACCCACATCACATTCTCAGTGTTGAGTCGGTTGGTCGTTTAGTCACCGAATGTCTCATATGAACGAGGTGTAAAGTGAGTTGTTCTGGAATAAGGCCATATCTCTGTCTTGGCATGTAGTTGAGTCTATTTTCTGCAGCCCCCTCATTTCGTCCCAAGGGAAAATCCAGTGAGTAAAGGGGGATACAATTAGAGGACAGGTAGGTATAAGTTTCCTTCCTACCCTTTTTTTTATTTCTTGTCCAAGTTCTCTAACGTGTTGTGTTTCACGTCTTCTGCGAGTTTCAGTTCCGTATAGTGTTACTAGCCAGGATCTCTGTTGAAAGTATGTGGTGGGAGACTAATTTAGTCCAATTTTTTCTCAGGTGCCATTAATTTAATTTTGATTTCAGGTATTGCAATACCCTTTGGGCGGATCGTCTTGCAGATGATGTTCTGGCCTGTTGTACTGTTGCACTTGTCAAGTGTTATTGATTCACTTGCTCCTGAGAAGAACTCTCCTGGCTCTGTAATTGCATGTTCATTTATGCCTTAATTTGTTTGAGCTAACCAGTCCACAGAGATATTTATTCCTGGTGTACCTTGTAAAAACGTTCCTTTATGGTGCAATCCTTCTGAAGGAGCGCTGACAAAACGTTAGCAGAGGGTGACCGTATTGCTTATTTCCTGCACACGTTACTTCGTTGTTGTCAGGTTTAAAAAAAAAAGACAAAGTATGAGGTGCCCGCCCCCCCCCCAGCATGCAGATGCCTGAAAGTTTATTGTAGATGATTGCACGGTTGAGTCCGCAAAGTGCCTATTTGAGCTTTGCACAAATCTCTCCGCACAAATAAAGACTTAAATGTGGATTACGGCGCACCAGTGTGAGGCAAGGCCACGTGGAAAAGGTGCGTCCAGGAGAAAATTCTCAGCTTGTGTAGAGTCATGCACCGGACCTCTCATAAATCCCGTGCTTTCTAATCAAACACGTAATCTTGCAGGGTGATTGGATTTGAGATGTCGCCGCAGCCCGAGTCGTTGGCTGGCTGCTCCTATCACGAGCATGTCTTTTTTCCCCGCACAGATACACATGCAGATCTCTTGTTTATTTTCCAGTAAGCTGCTTCAGTCTTTGGAGGCACTGTCTGCTGCAGTGTGCAATAGTTCACACTTCAATTGCAGCCTAACCTAGATTTCTGTAGCACTGCTTGTAAATAACCCTGGGGCTCTGTTCTGAGGGTGGGGGCTTTAAAGGCAGCGGGAAACGGCTCTAATGCAAGGCTGCGTACTATCGGTACTGTGATAAGACTTGCATCATCAGCAGAGGTGTGGAGCTGAGAAGAAGAAAGCTGAGAAATGTCTGCGTTACTGACTGGCACAGAGCGAATAGATTTTCCATCGAATACTGTGCACTTCTATAAAATGCAATAACATGCAGTCCCGCCGAGGAGACGTGCGTTTGCTTAGTGATTTAAAGTTCTGCCACGTTGCTTTACCCATGTGGCCCGAGCTTAGTTTGCAATCTTGTGTGCCATAATGCCAGAATTGACTAGTTGTTTCACTGAGGTTTAGTGTTGACAGGAAATCAAATGTGGCCCTTTTTACACGCTCTTGGCCTTATTATCAAGGATTTAGCAGTTAACTTCAATATTTTTCAGCTGATGTCAATAAACATAATTTCTGTTTTAATGTTTTCGAAATCAGTTTGCATTCAATTTAGACTTTTTATGCTTCAATATCTTGGTAGATCCAGAAATTACAATTATCATTTACTCACCTCATGCTGTATTTCTGTCTGTTAAATGCAAAAAACTATATTTTGAAAAATAACAATGGACCCCCATTGACTAGGATAAAAAAATACTAAAATAATGATAACTTCACTTTAAAGTGGCACAGGAGCATAACCACAATAGAGGTGATTTCTTAAAATTTCTACCATTTTCTGTTTACTCATGTATGTCAGCTACCCTAATTTATCTGTGTATGTTATGTTTTAATGTGTGAACCAATTTTCTCATGGCAGTAATAATGTACATTTAAAGAGTAAAATAATTTGTATGCCAAGAAAACTGTATTGTTATTTCCTTTACATAAATGTATTTTGCGTCTACAAGCTCTGCGTTTAATGTTATCCAGCAGATTTTGTTTGGCAAGGTTCAGCTGTACAATTCGTAATTGTTAGCAATCCTTAACACTTAGTTTTTAGGAGAGACTGGAAAGAAAATGCAAAAATAGTACAGTGTTAGGAAGAAAAAAGAAAACGACCCAACATGTTGTTTCATGTAGCTGTAATGCTGCTGCACAACTTGGGTCAAGACTTTTCACGGTGTCAGAGGCCTTTAAACCAAAGCTGTACTTTGACATTTTGGACAGAGAACAGCTTTGAGTACATCGTTGCAACCTTTTCCTCCGTGCACCTCGAACACAAAGCGGCGATTTAAAAAATAGCAGCTTTTCATCTGCGCTCAACATGCCGAGCTCTCGCAACTGTGTTTTTCAGGTGGATTTCTATGGGTTCAATGGAGACGTCCTAGCCTGTGGTCTCAGCAGAGGGAAAACAGGAGGGAAGATCTGTCTTACAGAGAAGACGGCGTGATTCACTAGCTCAGCACGCTGTAGAAACGCGAGTTTAATGTAGCATAGGATGTTAACGCGATGGCCTCAAGACTGAGACATGTCAGCTCTGGATGGGAGAAACTGGGCAGATAAAGGCCACCTCTCGCAGACACGCTTAAATTACCTGCTTACAAATGCAATAATATTGATTTTTAAAGATGTTGTTTACATATTACCATGCCTGATGTTGTGTCTGGCTGATCAATAACAGTTGGGGGTTGCGTTTAAGGATTTGAGTGGAAAATGAAACATTGGGCCTGTTTAATGTTTGCAAGCACCAATTTGTGTCCAGCTGGGGTTTTTTTGGATAAAGGGAGGCTCTCCGTTTACCCCTACTGAGCTGCTGCTTTGAGTTGATCTTTGACTCCCACACAAATTGCCTGCTCTTTACCAAAGTGCGACTCTGCCTGTCGTGATCTTTGCGAGAATGCTTTAGAACGGTAATTGTGGAGTTGTCTTGAGTGAGCTTAGAGCTGCTACTACCTTCAGAACTAGGCCAAGATGTGAATAAAACAGCCACTGTTTGTTAACCGATTAGCCCGGTAATACGTAAAGAGCGAGCTTGGTTGTGGACTAGAGTGCCAATTGTACTCTGGCCACCTGCACGTTCACAAAAGTAGCGGTCACGTGAACGCCTTAGGCCTTGGAAACATCTACTTGGAGTTAGTGATTTACAATGGGCTGTTTAAACAAGGATATATTAACCTTTTATGATTTGGCCCGGACGTTTTCTTTCCATCTTCAGCTATTTATTGCAGTGGAAAGCAAATTTAGGTTGAAACATAAATCTAGGCGTCAGTTTATTGTTTATTTATAGGCGTCAGGTCTGCTTATTCTATAGAGTAGTGGTTATCCACCCGAGGGCCTCAAGGTGACTTAAAAACATTTAAAATTAGATAATAAAAAAATCACCCCCCTTAACAACTGTTCTATTCCATTGAAGAACACTGATTTCCACGGTCTTGGAAAACCATACGAGGCAATTATAAAAAGTGTGATATCTACACCTGGAAAAGTCATGGAAATTAGTAACATTTTAAAACTCCATGGGCATTTTTATACTTAATACTAATATTAGGGATGTGCGCTACGACTAATTTGACTGTCGTTTAAACGGAAGTTTGATATCCGACTAGTCTAAAAGCTAGAACCCCACCACCCCCCCAAAAACTGTGTGTCTATATTACAGCCTACACTTGAAATACTTCTTCTGAATCAGTCAAATCCCTCAATTCATTCTGCTAAACATAGGTGACGATAATGCCGTATGCTTGCCCTCACGTATGTTATTTATTTATTTTTTAGGTATGTCAAGCTCTAAAATATTTGGAAATGGAATAAACATATTTAAAATTATTATCCAGTAATTGACAAACAACAAGAAAATTCATGAAACCTTTAAAGGGATAGTTCACCCAAAAATTAAAATTTTCATTAATTACTCACCCTCATGTCATTCAAACCTATAAGACCTCTGTTCATCTTTGGATCTCACAGATATTTTTGATGACATCTGAAAGCTTTCTGACTCTCCATAGACAGCAATGCAACTGACACGTTCAAGGTCCAGATAGGTTTTTATGAAGCTACAAGAAAAGCAAGAACAAATTAAGGTTTTACCACTGATATCACATAGACTATTTTAACGATGTCCTTACAACTTTCTGGGCCTTGAACGTGTGACTTGCGTTGCTGTCTATGTAGAGTCCGAGAGCTATCAGACTTAAAAGAAAAATATCTTAATTTGTTCTGAAGATGAACGACATGAGGGTGAGTAATCCCTTAAAGTATTGTTGTGGACAATGGGGTGCCCTGGAGTCCAAAATAAACCACTGCAATAGAGTGGAAACTCTTAGACCAACATTTTCAGTGGGTTGTCTTTATGACGTACAAAAATAGCACCCTTCACCGCCCTCATACAATCTTAACACTCTTTCAGCAGGGCCTTCTCTGGAATATTCCTCTATGGTTTTACGCTTGCTATCGATCACTCTTTTAAAATGCATGTCCTTGGTCTAGGTCATTCGCTCTTTTTTATCACGTTTAGAGACATTTCTTTATCTTCTCACTTACCCCCTATGTATAATAAATCCTAGAAGAATGTGACACCATACAGCAGACGCTTCTAAGAAAATTTATTCTGATATCTTTCCAGAGTATCTGTGTTCAGCTACGCCATTTCCACCGCCAATTGAAATCAGTGTGGGCAATAAGCAGGGGGTCTGATTAAAGTTTAAAATTCAGGGCATGTGCCGGGCTGCGCTCCGTCCACTCCTTGTGAATCTTTAATCTGTCAATTTAATTTTCTTTGAATGGCACTGGTGTGGAGGAAGGGTGTCCTCATGCTGCACGACTTGTCAATTTGTGGGAAATTGCTTGAAGGAATCGTACCGAGTACCTAGTGGATTTTACAGTAAATTCCAGAAACAAACCTTTTAAATAACTGTGCATTTGTATAACTAATTAGGGATGATTGATAAGACAAGCATCACTATTATAGCTCTAAATTATACCTAACCGTAAGTATTTCATTTTGAGGTTGGGTCTAGCGCATATGGGCTGACACTAGTAATTAGTTAGGTGTCATCTAACCCAGCAGTCCTTAAATCATTAAACAACTTGGACAGCAAATGTCACGCTAGCTAGAGTGCGCTTTTCACACTGGCTTTGGTGTTGCAATCTTAGCCTATGATAACTTGTGCTTTAAAGAGTCACATGGAGGTGGGGAAGTTGGCCAGACCAGGTGTGTTTGATGCTGACAAACAGACTAACCTTACAACTGGTTCGTAAATTGTAGTGCTGACCTAGTAAATACATCAGAACAATTGTGAAACCGGAGTCAACACATCTGCGTGTCTTCACACTTCATGGTGTATGTGGAGCCAGACATTTTCTTCATTAAGCAAGACCACCAGGTTTTTAGTTATTTCACGTTGGTGCATTTAAGTGCTCCTTTGCTTAGTGTAAATTAAAACCCCAACAGTTTGCCATCCCAGTAGCATCCATTTAGTCAAATAGAAAGCCTGCAATGGAGAAGAATGTATCCACATTGTTCAGATTTCCGTGTGTGCGTGGGAAGGTTGTTAACTTGGTAAGGTAAGGTTGCTTCAGGAATGCATGTCCGCAAGGAGTAAGATGGTAGTATTATCTTGTTTATGAATGAAATGCAGGAAGTGGGTGGTTGGAACAGCAAAGACATGTAGGCTAAGAAAGAAAGATGGGACTGAAATTATGTTCTGTAGCCCCATATAACGAAGATAAATATATTTATTTTCTCATGCATGTCAATTTATATGTATTTATTTAGTTAAGGATCTAGTTCAAGGTTTTTAGATTTCAAACATCCGTCATGTTGAGTTTTTCCTCCAACAAACCAATTACGTTGGCTGTAGTTATTAAGTCTTTTGAATTTGTCCTTTTGTTACAGGGTTCAAATTGAGTTGTTTTTTGTTTTTATTATTTGTTGCTGGCCCTGTAAGACCAGTAGTTCAGATAAAAAAAAAAAAAACAAACCCTGCCTACATTTTTCCTTTCCACATAAAAATTATATTAAAATTGCAAATCGTATTTGAAGATAGTGTCAGATTTGACAGTAAAATAGTTTTTTCAGAAATGTTTTTCATGAAACAGGTTTCTTCATATTATGGTACATGTGTAACTACTTATTTTATTTCTTAGTCAATGTTAGGTAAAGATATTAGATATTTTAGGTAAAACAATGTTTGAATATATAACAAAATGTGTAGACTGTGTCAGGTCCTGGTCAAAATGTTCACCATTTTAATCACCACTAGTAAGGCTGTGCAATTAATCGAATTCAATTAACACATCTCGACAGTAAAGCCGGTTTCTTGATTAGCAATAAATCACCATCACCTGTTTTCAGATGAAGCAGCAGTTAATACACAGAGCCGTAGTTCACTGACAAGCTAGGACATATCGCGTTTGTAATCACAGACGAATCACCTTCTATTATGAATGCAATATTGCTTAGAAACCGGCTTTACTGTCGAGATGCGCATGTTAATCGAATTGGATTAATTGCACTGCAGAACCATTTAAAATGCACTAGTGGTTAAGGCTGAGTAACACACATTATTTGTATAAGTACAAACAGGCTATTCCATGTAGTCTCTCAATTAATATTAGGTTATTACAGCTGCATGAATAATAATTGTTAGGGTTAAATAGATTGTGTGTAGCTGTTAATATAAATATAAAATAGCATCTAATGTTCCCTTCCTAGAAATACTTTTGCTGGAAAATAATGGTAGGAGTTCAAAGCCTTACTGATGTTGACCTATTTTCAGTGGATTCTAAGTAAAACTTCTGACTGAATCACATATTATTCTCACAAATTTGACAAATCCTATATCAGTCTGATCATTACACTTTTCACTTAGTCTGATAATATGCATAATTCAAAGAAGCGTTGGTAAATCCTCAGAACTGGCAGTTGAATAATTTAATGCTTGAGTAATTGTAATGTTAAGTATAAAAATTTAAGTTTATAAAAATCAAAATCACACCTAAGACTGAAATTATAAACACAATGAATGAGTCTGTAAGCAGATTGGACTGAATTCACTGCAAAAACTTGAAAAGGTATAGTGGTGCCCTGCTGCCATCACTGTGAAGAAAGGCCTTTTGGTACAGTGTATAAGTTATTTTCTACAAGTTTTTAGCCTCTTTCAGGTCAAAATTGCAGCTTTCTTTAAGCATACTACAAAAAGAATAGGATCACCCGGGGTTGTCACCAAAAAGAGTATCTGAATGTGATTAGTTTTAGTTTGGCTTCTTGTTGTTTTTCTAATATCGTGTGTGTTTGATTTATGTGACTTATAGCTTTTTGTTCAGGAAAACATTTCCTGAAATATGAGTTCTTCGACTGGTGTAGGCTTCTGAAGTATCACAGATATCTCGGCACACTGTTATCAGTTATTTGCTCTGTTTTGTGTCCGTGTCTGCAGGGTACAGTTCGAGCCTTCCTGGTTTCATAACAAACAGAAGATATCCTTGAGATGTTGTGTTATTGTCTAATCCGAACCTACGTGTATTTCCGCATCTACGTTAAATACACAGTTGTGTTGTTGTTGTCTGCTGTGAGGTGTTTATTGACACAGACCATTGATCTAGGACAGACTTAGCAGTTGTGTTTCTGTTAAACCAGTAAGTGGTTATGACTCTCAGGCCATCTGTTGCCCCCCTGTTTTGGGTTAAGGGCACTACTTACCGTTCTCTCCACAGTCCGTTTACTCTTTGGGAAAACGATGGCTTTGATCAATTCTTGCCATCAAAGTTGGAGCAAATGAAAATGTGTTTCTTGCATTTCACCACACTGTCGTTTGTTCTGAAGAAACATTGATCTTCCTTTAAGGAACTCTCTTTTGGTTGCACCTTATTCAAGAAAGACATGCACGCTGTAGTTGTATGGTTAAGCATGCTCTTTTGCAGAGGGTTTATAGACTCAAACGAGAACTGAAATGCTGATTGTTGTAGGCACCTTGTGGGTTGTCCTTCATTTTTCTTCATTTTCCCACATTAGCAACCTCTAGCACCCCTCCTCCTATTCCTCATGTCTGCCATCCCTCCTACCCTCCCCGGCCATCCGTATCTGTGTGCCGAATGTGACCGTCACAGCATTGCACTGCTTCAGCCCAGCACCTCGAGACCTTGCAGCTCATTCACAGATATTACAGATTCACTCCCTCCCTTTGCTGCCAAGCGGCATTAGGGACGGTGTGTGTGAAGGAGGGCCATCTGGCCATCTTACGGTTTCAGCCATGATATTCTGAAACCTGAATGAGATTTGCAATGCTGATAAATTCATAGGGCAGGATATGTGTGTTTTGGGTTTGCCTCTGCCAGAAATAAGAGCTGTATCATTCACTGTTTCTTATGTCCTTGAACTGGGTTTTATTGCTGTATCTAATTTAATATTTTTCTCTCTTGTTTTTTTTTTTTTGGTCAGTTTAGCATATCGCCATTTCTGATTCATTAGGTTCATTAGTCTGATTTGGTTCTCCTACCTTGTGGTTCATCATTCACAGAGTGGTTTTATCCATTTTATGTCGCCGTGATGATAAGTCTTCTTTTTTTTTTTCTCGTGTCCTGTGCTCTTTTGATTTGACCTTGTAGAAAGTATTTTTTCTGTATTTTTATGTTTACAGCCTTCTTGGTGATGGAAAAAAAAGAAGATTTTTAGCAACAATAACCTTTTGTCTGGGTGACCAGAGACAATATGCTGTGTTCATGCACTGTATATCAATATTCCAAAACCTTCCCAGAATGCAATGCATCTCTGCAAACTCTGGGGGAACCTGCTTGTCAGTTTGACTTACAGTCAGCATTAAATAAAAATGGACCCTTTTTAATTTCATAGTACACATTAAGGGTCTTACTGTGAATGATTAATTAGTGCGCAAAGGAGAAAGAATAGTTGTAATATTTTCATTCCACCGAAAAAGTATTCCTTTTGAAAGATGTCAACAAAGCCACTTAAGTCATACAATTCATGCAAAATTATTGGTATTTATTGGTATATAATGTCATTGGTATAGCCTAGCTGTTCTCGTAATCCAATCAAATATAGGATTGCAAAGAGAGTTTTTCCAGAAACTTTCCTAAAATACCTCAAATTTTCTGGAAGTTTCCAAAAATCGCAGAAACTTGTAAAAGTTCTGAAATATTTAGGACATGTTCCACTATTTTGCAATCCTAATCAAATCCCAATAGATAAAACCAAGGCCCACAATACTCATTTATTGCCGTTAAAGGTATTAGTTGTTTTCAAAGATGCCAAATTTACAGAAGATTTTTTATTTTTAAACATTGGTTCATGGTGATGTATTTATTTATTGACATTATATACAATTGTATGCCCCCAAGAGTGGGACATGAAATCAATCGCTGCATCCTCAAAGTGTGTCAGGAATTGGGAGGGCTGCCTGTCTAGCAGTTGAGGTCTATCCCTGGGGTGTTTTTTGGGGTCAGGATGGTGTCCTGTACATGTTAAGAGCCTGGGGGTTCCCAGCTGTCACTGGTATCCTCTACCAACTGGCCTCAATTGTCTTTCTGCTCCAAGATTGTGGTTTTACTGGTGGTCTTTAACAAGAATCTGAGAGTGGTTATTCTCTCAAGATAGTCATTTTAGGTGATCAAAGTTGAGCAAAGCCCATCAGACATTATTACAAAGTTGTTTCTACAGAGGCCCCTCTTGCCCTATGTGATTTTTAATTTTTAAGAAGCAAGTGTCATTTATTTACCAAATTCAAAGACAGACTTCAAGTTGCATCGTGTCCCAGCCACATTGGAGGATTTAAGCAGAATGTATTAAGATGATGTAAGGATAGTGAAGTTCTGCTCTGAAATGACTGCTTGGGTTGCCCCAGGACAATAATTTTGGCAATATAATCAATCAAACTGACTGACTATTAAATTCAATAGCTTGGATGTAGGCTATTGCTGTTCATCTGATGAAAACGCATCTTGAAGTACAGTGCTTTCTCATTTATTTATAGTGTCTTAAACTAGGCAATGTGTTTTGAAACAAGGTGTGTAAGTAGCGCTTTATGCTGAAAAGCATTATCATGCTACCTACAAAATCTGAGGATTTAACGAGTATGAACTTTTTCATAATCCCGTAATCGTTTTGTTGCTGTCACATAATTACAGGCAACCGAGAAAGCTCTAAAACGGAGCAAGTCAGACTCTTCACAAGCCGTACTGCCATCTGAGAGAAAGAGCTGACGTCTGACTTTTAATCGTACCGAGTTTTAATCAAAGTGAACATGCGTTCCTTCTCGTTTGGGAAAGCGGCACAATTCCCTAAATTGTTTCTCACGATTCATTTTAGCTCGTCATCAAATTATAAACGCATTAGAGAGGTGTACAGCACCGCTACCCTGGCTTTTTTTCCATATCTTAAAGCACAGAGGCATCAAACGCTGCTTTCTATGCAAGATAAGCAGAAAAATCCCGTTATGTCATTCCTGCATGCCGCTATTATCCGATTGCTTTGTTTTTAATGCTTCTAATGCATTCATTGCTTATTAACGTGATAAGGGAAAGCGGGGGTGGACATAATTGTGACATAATCCATTGCCTGGTTTTTAAGTACATATTTTGCAGTGGCCTACAGGTGGGCGTTGGAACTCGAGATGGAGTCACTATAATAAGCCGGAGGGGCTAAAGACTCCCATTGTTGTAGGCATGCATGTGGGGTCAATAAGTCCTCCACACCCCATTCTCAAGTATCGGGATGCTGATGGGTCCTTTGGTTCATGTTTGCTCTACAAGCATGTTTGGACCTGTGTGTTTGCCAGGGCACTTTCTTTTAAAAAGAACCCTGGGTGTGATGGTCCAGCCCCCAGCTGCACTAGGCCTGCTGGTGGCTTTTTTATGTTTTGTTTCACTCTGTTGTTTTAATATGGATTTACCCCATGCCATTCTTTCCTGTTGTGGACCACAATAAGCTCACCCAGAATCACTCATGCATCTCATGAATTGAATTAAGGGACATAACATGGTCGCTGTTCTTGGCGTGCCTGCACTCTGGAGTTTACTCTGCGTCAGAGAGCAAACTCAATTTCGGGGGATAGTGAGTCACAAGGACAATGAAGAAAAACACAATATACCATAATGCAACTAAAAGTTGAACATTTTAACTATGCAATGTGCTTTGATGTAAATAACCATTGCCTAAAATGTTTGTATTTCTATATGATTCCCTACTGCTGTTTTTCCACAACTGTAATTTACATATTTTGCTTTCCTCTACTGATGTTTTCTTACCAAAGTAACTTATTCAGTGATAAAAGATGTCATTGTCAGAGTTATGGTGTAACGGTTAGCGCACATGCTCCAAACACTACAGGCTATGATGCTTAAGTCAGAAAAACAGGTTTTGGGTCAGTGACGCTTCCTGGCCCAGTGCTCCTTCTCTTCAAATTATTTATCTACTGTCAAAAGATCAAACCTTGAAATGTCATGGAATTTTAACATTGGGGTTTTCAGACCCAGAAATGAATCGTGGAAATGATAAATTCACACAATGAGAATTGTTTTTTCTTTCCCTAAATAATTTGGTCACACTTCAGTTTGGTTACCAACTCCCATTATTAACTAGCCTAACTATTAACCACAATTTTTGCCTCAAACTCCAAATTTGCTGCTTATTAAAGGGTTAGTTTAAAAAATGAAAATTCTGTCATTAGGCTAATTACTCGCCCTTATGTCGTTCCAAACCCATAAGACCTTAGTTCATCTTTGGAACACAATTTAAGCTATTTTGATTAAATCTGAGAGCTTTCTGACCCTGATTAGACAGCAATGCAAATCACAGGTTCAAAACCCAAAAGGTAGTAAGGACATTGTTAAAATAGTCCAGTTGTTCAGATATTTTTGTTGTCTTTGTGCACAAAGTATTCTCGTAGCTTCATAAGATTATGGTTGAACCACTGATGTCACATGGACTATTTTAACGATGTCTTTACTACCTTTCTGGGCTTAGAACGTGTCAGTTGTATTGGTATCTCTGGAGATTCAGAAAGCTCTCGGATTTCATCAAAAATATCTTAATTTGTGTTCCGAAGATGAACAAAGAATGTACGGGTTAGGAACGGAATGAGGATGAGTAATTGATGGCCAAATTTTCATTGTTGGTGAACTAGCCTATCCCTTTAATAGTAAGATTATGGTTAAGTTTAGGTATGGGGTAGGATTAAGGATTCTAAATATGGTCATGCAGAATAAGACATTATGTGCATTTTTAATACACCTAAACAGCCAATATGCATGCTAGTAAACAACTAGTTAATAGTGGGATTTCGTCCCTAAAGTGTTAGGATACCATTTTATTAACTTTTAAATTCTTAAGTTAATATTGGGTCATTTTTATATAGTTTTGCTTGGCTCTTAAATAGTCCTACATTACTTGTTAAAAGGTATGATAACCTTGAATATGGTTTTAAATAAAAACATTCATTTGAAATGATTGACTGAAATTATTAATTTAAAGGATGAATTCTTTCTATTTATATCTTTTCATTGTCAAGTAAACGGGCCAGAGTCTGGGCTGCATTGGCGACTTTAATCCTGTTGCCAGAGCCGGCTTGGTTTTCCAGTCGTGAATGACTTCTTTAGCCAACCTCTATCTTCTTTTGCTCATGCCCTGCAGTTGCCATTAATAGAAGGCTCAGTTATGTCAGAGTAGGGTGGGGAAGGAAAGGAGTACAGTGTGAAGTGGAGAAGGTCAGCTTTGAGCTGACTGGGGCTTAGGCATAAGCAAGTCTTCTGATTGGCTCCTGGAGGTTTTCCAGGGGCTGCGGACATTCAGGCTAACTGCTCGCACGTACAGCGTGCTATTGATGGCACCGTATTGGAGTCATTAATCACCGCAGTCATTCTCTTCAGGGAGAGGCCCGCTCTCCGTTACTCACTCGCCAAATGAGGACTGTGGTTATAACCTCTGACCCTGCTGAGGGTGCATACCACACTATAATGGGAAGGACTTCAGACTACCGCCGAGGGACTCTCTGAACTAATACTATGACAGTGAGAGAATCGCAGCGTTTGACTGTTTTGGCAGTACTTTAGGTTTGTAGCTATTTCAAGTCGTGGCGTCAAGTGGCTTGCCAACACCAGTGAGGAAACTACAGACATGCAGTATGAATTGACCAATGCAAGCTGTTGCTGATGGCTTCTAATGAAATTTGGGATCTCTCTCTGTTTAATAATCAAATTGGAAGCTAATAACTTAAAGAAAAAGAGGATGCTTGGTACCTTTCTCACGTTCTGCTCCGTTCCTTCCTTCCTATAATTCTGCATAACTGTGTTTTTGCACAAGAAACTGACAACATAACTTCAAGGCAGTTTACTCTCTCTGCTTGTTTAAAAAAATCAAGTTTGTTTAGCTCGAGTAAAATTCCTGTTTTAGATCACCTTGCCTGTGGTCATATTCTCAGCTTGAAGCATTTTAATAGCAAAATATTGCTTGAATTTTGTATTTTGCCAGGCTCTGGTTTCAGAATCGTGAAAAATAAACTTGACATCACCTTGCGTATGTTGGGTTACTGGGTTTTCAGTCGCTGATGTTTATTTATATCATATTCCTCAGATCTCTCTTGTGGCACATTTATATTTCAGCTGTGAGCTTTGGATAAGTGTTTGTATGGCATCAACAGTGAATTCTGTATTTGCTCTGAGGAAGGTGTACAGAACTAGTCCTTCCTGTTACAGATGAGTGAAATTTTTGTCTCAAGAATCAACTATGAGTTTTGATTTGATGGGTAAATAATTTTTGTCTGTTATTTTGGCATATTAAATGGAACTAAATTATTTGTTATTGGACGTAATCACTGTAGATTTATCCACCTTGGTACTTTTTTTTTTCAGAAGTTAGAGGATGTGAGTAAACATCTGTGATTTGCTCCAGCTGGAATGCGTGACTCAATGCCTTTTTATAAGCTTGTCTAATAGCATGGGCCCCTGGGGGGTGATGGACAAGTGGTGTCACCATGGTACCAGGGCAAAGGGTACTCTTCCCCCTTTGCCAACTGCACTGTTGTCGGCAAACCCATTATTGCTTTGCCTCTCCCCAACCTACATACATCCCTGTCAAATCCTAATCTCCCGGTGTGTCCACTGGACTGTTTCAAGCCTCCAACACAATGGCCCTCTGTAGTTGTGCTGGCATGAGGATACTAGCCCTCAGGATCCTCTTTTTTTTCTTTTTCACGCATTAAATTATTTCCATTTTGTCTTTAGAGCAGAAAGGTCCATTTCAAAGACTTCTTGGGTCACGTTTGACTGCTGAAAGGGTCTGAGTCTACTACCGGTGAGACTGGCGGCAGGGTTCTTGCGACCAATGCAGCTTCTTGTGCCTGGCTGATCAAGGGAGGAATGCTGTGATAGGCCCCTTTTCCACCTTTTTGAGAGCAGCCCGCCATTCCTTAGAGCTGAAAGGGCATCTTTATCCGTAACAGGAGATGAGGTTTAAGTTCTTTCATGTACCTGCCAATTCCATCTGGCTCTTTGTGAATGGTGGGACTGTAGTGGAAAAGTGCAGAAAGCTGAAGAGGGTCATGCTACCTCCAGCCATACCTGTCAGTGTCAGTGATGTGCGATAAAACGTCAGGCATTCTGCAGATTTAAAAAAATAAATGTAAAAAAGGGTGACAGCAGGAGGTGGAGTTCTCGTCTTTAGTCTACAGTTGGTGTCAAAAAAAGATTGACTTAAGTTTAAAACTAGAGAATTGGCTGTGTTTAAAGCACGTATTTTGGCAGGTATTGCAAAACAGCATGATAATCTGCTGTCTGAGGTGTGTAATGTTTAAAGAGTGAATGTTTTTGTGATAGAGCCTCTCTGAAGGAAGTCGTGGGTGCAGGTGTCTCAATAGTAACATATTCTTGAAGAACAGTTCTCTAATCTTGATATGTGAACATAAAATGTTCACATCTTGTATGTACTTGCATGAGTTTTCTAACTATCCTACAAGACCAAAAGGTAGGGCTTGTCTGTCAGGAATTAACTGAGTATTCACTGAAGAGAAAAGGTTGCACAACAACAGGGCTTGCCGTAAAGTAAACTGAGTTCAGAGGCAAGTTGTTACCTTTTTTTATGATTACGAGGACACACATCTTTGGAACAACATGCACAAATGAATAATTCACTTTAAAAACAGAAGTATTTAATTTTTTTTGTGACATTTCAAAGACTTTGTTTGGTATGTGAAAATTGAAAAATGGGACTGTCTTCACTCCTTGCAAAAACCGAATAACACATTTCTGGCAGATTTATTTGTTGGCTTGTGAGGTACATCAGCAGTTATTATAAATTATCCACAAAGTTCCTATTGGAAAAAAAAAAAGTCAGACTCTGGACTTCATTGACTCTTTCCAATAGAGAGCCAACGTAGATCACAGTCTGACACTAAATCCCAATGATTCAGTCAGTGGTGACTTGAAATGAATAGCTTATCGAACTGAAGAAATCTGATTTGAATTTATTTTTATTAAAAAATCTATAGAGGAAGCTTCCCAGGCCATTTATGAGCCTTGGCTTGCACAGTTGAGTAAATCTAATGTTTTGTTAAACATTTCTCTCAAATTCCTGCTCTTAACTTGCAAACACACCTTGTGTTCTTTCACATTATCACAATATTATTGCTCTCTGTAGTATTTTTATTTTTATCCACCATATGTCTTAGAAAGACACCAAATGATAATCTAAACATTCTCAGACTGTGTTTGTCGGCGTCTGGGTGAGACCCCAAAATAAACATGACTTTGAAAATGATCGTTGATTATTTGGAATTTGTTATAGGAGTAACTTCCCTGCTGGCTTTCAGGATGAATCTCCAAAGGATTGCAAGGTGAATTGGACATACAGTGTTGTTGTTTGGGAGTCTTCTGAAGAAGCTCCTCTCGAACCCCCACTGAACACAGGGAGCGTGAGAGACCGCCTCACCCCTCTCGTATCTGCTTCCCTCGTTCATAGGTTGGACACGAGGACTCGAGCAGTTCTCAGGGGAAATCAGCTGCATTGTACAGAGCAACTCCCTCCTCAAATGCATAAAATCTGCGGCCCACCCTGCACCAAACCCATCCCTCTTTTCACCACAGGCTTTTTCGTCTTCCTCTCTGAATGAAAGACCTGCATGAATAACAAACCTCTAGAGTGTAGAGCTCTCCCCCCTTGAGACAATTCAGATGGTGTGCATTCCTCTGAAGTGTTTGAACCAGTCGGTCGCTATGGACTGACCCCCTGTCTCCGTCCATTTATTTCGACACTCACTTACTCTTCCAGTACAGGGTGTTTTTTCAGGGACATGTTCGGTGACGAATGAGGCATAGAGGGAATGAAAGGCACAGTGTGAGAGGAGAAAAGGGAGAGAGAGCTGTGAATGGTAATCAGATTAGTCTTGATCCACCTGTGTGTATGTGTGCATGTGAGTAAGCAAGCAGTGCCAAACATCAGCACTGGCAGAGACCGAAGATCTGGCTTATACCATTAACCTAAAGTGATTTACGGCACTTTAATGATACATCACTTATTTGATACCTCGGATGGTATTTGAATGGGGTCCTGATCTAATTTACTTTTGTAATTGTCATGTAACATACAACTAGTCAGCATAACCTGACTAAACAGTGGACCGATCTCGATGCACAGCATCTG
This sequence comes from Gymnocypris eckloni scoliostomus, assembly GCA_027564155.1. Taxonomy (NCBI): domain Eukaryota; kingdom Metazoa; phylum Chordata; class Actinopteri; order Cypriniformes; family Cyprinidae; genus Gymnocypris; species Gymnocypris eckloni. The sequence continues at coordinate 371,229 of CM050419.1, forward strand.
AAATGTGTTTATGGTCATTCTTAAATGCCCGAGCAAAGTCTGTCATAAGTAGTTCTGTATTGCCTATTTGATTACATGACTGTAGGGCTGGGCGATATTTCGATAACGATAATTATCGCAATATAATTTTCCTCGATAAAACGATATGAAGAGCTCGATAAATGTTCGATATAATGTTTATGTGTCAAAAGCGGAACAAAACCGCGCGACTCATTTGAATCGTGTCACACGGACAGTTTATCCGTTCGGATCACAGTTCAAACTGCCGCGCGGCGCGAGCTCACTAGAGCAGATGCGTTTACTCGGTCACGTGAACACTAAGCAGTGCTGTGAGATCCACTCAGTGTGAAACGCTTTAAATCAGAGAAGAACACAAGCCGAACAGGAGAAGCACTGTGCAATGATGATCTACACATCTACACATCGCCATTATTTACTATGGATTTACTGTAGTAACTCTCACTGCACTATGATATTGTGGCAGAAATGTGGGATATTCACATTTAATTTTATTACAGGAGTAATGGTATAAAATTATAGTACCAATGTGTGGTTAAGGCAGCTATAGCATGTGTGCATTCATACTGAATGGTTTTAGACTACTGTCTTTCATACAAATAGGCTACCTAAAACCATACAGTTATATTTTTAGCATCTTATTGAGGTGCTGTATGTGTGGTTTTACTGTTTATCATGATTTAAATGTATGCTACTATGGGGGACCAATGCTTAATAAAAAAAAAATCTTGGTCAGAATAAATGATACCATATAAAACTGAGGTTGCTACAGATGTTACTGATTTTGATAATGAACAAAAATGTATCTCTGCATCCTAATGCAAGCGACTATCAAGTGTGCATTTCTTTTATGATTATTAATATTATGAGGCAACCCAAATCTGTTTCTTGATTTGAAACTATATCACGCATTAGAACATGCAGAAACTAAGAAATAATTTTTTCTATTTAGATATTTATTTTGTTAAGGAAACTTTGGAGCAAAAATCTGGCTTTAAACTTGAAAGAAAGATTTGACATTTATCGTGAAAATGATTTTAAAATGCTTTATTCTCAAATTTTGCATATAAATCAAATGTACAATTTTGGATGGAAACAGCTAACGTGTCTTATCCACCTTTTTCTTCAACGTGGAAGTAAGCTTATGGGGAAGACTTCCAGTTCATTAGCCGTTATAGATAAACAACGAGAGGAATAACAATGTGCAGTAAAACTGTTTTCACTACAAACCAGTGAGTTCAATTAATTAAGATAATACATTAAAATAATATCGTAAGACTCACAAATTTTCAATATCAAGCACTAAATCAAACTGTTTTGTACAGCTAAAAATAGCTGGACGCAGATGAGACTGGAAGCTAGACCCATAGAAATTGCAGATGGCCGCGCCCATTTTTATGGCAAGAAAAAGGTGGATATAAAGACCCACTTCCGATACTATGAACATGTAGATGGTTGGGTAAACCTGAACAAATACATGGCTTATACCTATAGCTATATCTTTTTTCCCCATTTTAGGCCATTTACGGCGCCAACATGACACATTGCTCTGAAGATGCATTGGTCAATATGTAAGTGTATCTTTTGCTATTGAAATGCTTGTTAATTAATTCCTCTCTTTCTCAATGCAGGTCTTAGAGGCAGCCCGTTAACTATGGGATTTCAGAACTACTGAGGGCACTTCCACAAAAGGAGGGAAAAGGGGCCGGCAACGGGAACAAAAGGAGAGGATTGAGTTTTTGAAAAGAGGATCAGTTCTTTCGGACTCAGCGGGGTGCATGCTGCCCCCTCAACTGGACGTCCTCTTTTGTGCGAGCGAGAGAAAATAAAAGCAGGCATGCGCAATAAACTGAGAGAGTTCCAGGATGGGGGATGCCCCATGCTGGGGCAGAGGGACAGGAATCTTCTGGTGCTGCTGATCGCGATGGTTCTGACAGTAATGGAAGTGGGGGCTTCCTGGGATCAGAACCCAAAGGAAGTTCTAGGCGACGTAAGGCAGCTGGAGGCATCTATGCACTCGGCGGTGCTGTCGGACCTACATGAGGCGGAAGTGGCGGTTGCGGGGTGATGCAGCCCGGCGGCTTCCCAGACTCCTCTGCGGTGGTGGGCAGGGTGTTCCAAATGCGGGTGCCCATCAAAGCGAAGAACTCCAGAAGCTCAGTAAAGGTGAGAGGCTGTTCCTTCAAAGTGCATGGCATCCTTCGAAGTGCGTTGCAAATGCATGCAAACAAATTTGTCCTCTGGTGCTCAGCGGATCGTCCCTGGTATATCAGATAGCGCCACATCAACACTCCCCAGCCAGTGTACTCAAGTCAGTGCAAAAGATATGACTTTGCCCCAAGCACTGTTCAAATCTTATTCTATGCTTTCCTTATGACTGATGGACCATAAAATGTGTTGGTCCCTGTAATAACGCAATATTCCTTGCAAACACGTGGTCTGCATGCTTGATGGCATAGAGCTCTCGGAAAACTGTGGGCTGATGCATGGAGGGCGCTTTACATATAGATCAACAGCATAAACAAATCTGTTTGTTTACCAAAATTTCTGTGAGGGCATAGAATATATTTTCTGCTTTTGTGTAGTTGATGCTACAATTGGCTATTTGTATAAAGCCCAACAAGGTGTGTGCTTCTGTCATCTTGTCAGCTTGCATTTCTTTCTTTCTGAAAACCGAACAGTGGACTGGTGCAAACACAATGCAGCCCTGACCAGGCATCTTTTGTTGACCACCCAGCAGTTTATGAGACCTTTTTAACCAACCCGTCCATGTCAACTGTTGTTAATAGCATGACCCCGTCCGTATCTGTTCATTGTGTTCTCTGTCCCGTCTGAATGTTGGGTGGCTCTCCCAGGCCTTCTGTGTAATCATTCATTCACTGGATCATTTCTGCCCTGTCAAGCGCATTTTTAAGTTGAAACCACAGGCCCCTTTGTGCACTTAAGGGAAATCTGTCTTGACAGCTGTGCCAAAGAATCTAACGCCCAACAGTTAAAGCCGCCTACAGCTGTTCCCTTGTATACCCATTCAGACCTGTCCAGACCAATATCCCACAATGAACATCCCCCTCTCATTCCTTAATAGCATTTAAAATCAGCTTTGCAAATTATAGATACATTTTCTGGTGTCATGAAAAAGTAGCGAGTCGGGCTTGGGGACAAAAATGAATTAACTACAACTGCAGTGTTTAGAAACTTGTATTGGTTGTACATTGAAATTGCAGAAAAACATAGCAGAGTGGTAAATGTGATTATAAAGGCTATGAGGTTTCTGGGTGGTTGCGTAATAGCTCAAAAAAAGCTCAGTGTTTTGAGCTTACTGTCATATATAAAGATTCACAGATAAAAACTAACAAGTCATTTTCCTAGAATATAAATGCATCTAAATGTAGATGGATTGATAAATATGAATTAAAATACATACTTTAAATTATTCACTTTAACTAATGACAGCCCCCCACCCCACCAAAAAAAAAGAATATAAAATAGCACCCCCTTGTGGCTCCCCTGGGGTTCCTTGGACTGTGATTTAAAAACCTCTGTCTTAAAGGCATAGGATATTTCCAGGGTTAATGAGGAAATATGTATTGATAATAGCAGTGTGATTGCCTTGGTAAATGACTGTAATGCTTTTGCAGGTTATAATCTAGTTTGCACTTTATTTCAGTTGATGTTTTTTAATCTGTTAACATTGAGTATTCTTCTTGGCATAAACTATTGCAGTTGGTTTTCACTGCTTATTCTGTAGTGTGTTGTTGATTCAGTTGAGTCCAAAGCCCTCTGTTCACACTAAACCCATTAGTATGATTTCCACGAAATGCTCGGACCCTCAGATATTCATAAATAACCTACCGTGCAAAAGATCCTTTTGAAGTCACTGACCTACTTAATGCTTTTACATTTCTTGCCTCCATTTCATCAAAAGGAACCAAGGGGATACGCTTAAAAGAGAGAAGAGCTAAGCTCATCTTAACATCCCCTTGTCCTGTTTTGAACATAAATAAAAAAGCACAAAGCTCTAGTCTTAAATGTCAAAGACAATTGACGATTGCTCAATCATTTTGAGATATAGAGGCAGATATTTTAGTCTCTGCTAATGTCGATTCTGTATAAACGACTCTGCGAGCTTCTCTCTCCCTTGTCCTTTCTAATTTCTCTGAATTCCTCTCCTCCTGCTCCTTCACACTCGTCCGTGACGGCAAGATTCTTCGTCTTCTCCCCAGCCCCTCCCTTTTTCAGCACAAAGACTGGCACTGAAACCTAATTAGCCTCAGCAGTGGAAAAGTTGTATTCCTGCAGCTGATAATAAAATGGCTTTGGAAATACGAGTCACTCTATGTCGAAGGGGAGACGTGTGTAACTCAAGATCGCTCCGTTTGGGTCTCGTGGATGCATATTCGTGGATGTTATTATACTGTCTGCATAGCAACCAGGTTTTGCGGTGCCGGTGTCATCACAGGCTAGAATTACTCTGCCGCACCACTGGCCTTTCTTTCAGCAGCCTTTATGCAGCCTTTAGTTTTCAGAAACGAGGTCCTGTAATTCCTCATTTTAGATGGGTTTGTAAACAAAGGGAACGGAACACAGCCCTTGGCTTGTGTGAATGAATCAACTTTGTGGTTCCTGTTATGTCCGCTAGAGGGCAGTTAGGGGTTGACTAGTTAGGTGTCCTTGACTGTTCTCCTTGTGATTTGTTTCAGGAAATAGAGCTCTGTGGATTTACACCATAAATAAGCCCCTCTTTTAGCATTCTTCCCTCTTTCTTCAGGCTCCTTATTTTGCAGATGTCCTATCGAATAGGTCCTATGTTGAATTCAAATGTCGAGTTACTGCATATACCCATCTCCACCTGTCTGCCACAAACAACAAGGCCAGAAGAGCTGTAATTTTAGCTCTTTCATAACATGTACAAATCCACGATAAAGAATACCGCTTGCCATTCATGAGTTTTATCTTCAACGCATTTTTTTTTTTCTCTGCTTGTTTATGGTTTTCTCCTTTGTTCATGCTTGTTTCGCAGCATGGATCAAAAGCTGACATTCCCTCCTCACCGAATAGCAATTTAAAGTTTTATTATAAACAAACAGCCGCTCTCCCGGTGAGCCTTTCTGTTTCATTTTCTTTCCCTGTCTAAAAAATGTCAGCAAGCAGAATTGGCATTAATTTGATGACTTTAATTTACCCAGATGAATGTTGAAGAAATTGACTGCTATTGGCCACTTGAAGCCTGTTTTGATTTCTGCTAGACAGGCGGCTCAGTCGCACATTTTGTAAATCCCTCTCAAGTGACCTGAACACACACCACATTTCATTTGTAATTTTCGGCATAAAAATGGGTCATGTTCCACAGTCCGCTGAAAAAGGCCTGCCGTTTTCCCTTGGTAAAGAGACTGGGATATTTTCAAAGATCACTCTGTCATCATTCGGTCTCGAAATTAAAAGTGCAAATACTTTGCGCTTCAAAATGTGATGTGCCTTTATTTAAAGAAGCATGTGCAAATGTATTCAGAGACTGAGATGAGTGGAGTTGCATGAATTTTTAACCCGAAGTAAATGGGTTAGTCATTTCTTGTAAACATCTGCTTGGCCAAACTAAAGGTCTCTCCCTCTTCAAATTTTCCCCACCGACTCCTTTGTCTCCATTTCACTCTCTAATATCACAAAGACATGCCTGAGCCTACTCCTTCAGAACTATGAATCTTATCTTTTCAGCTGTCTTCATATCCCAACAATGGGATCTTTTCTTCCTGCAGACTCCCCCATAAGCGTGCCCTAACAATGGGCGGCTTTATTCGACCCACAACGAAGGGAGTTTCGATTTATCCGTGTAATTCCTTCATTTCAGTGGGGAAGGTTTATTCTTCTCATCAGGCCTTTTTAGATTTTGCCATTACAACCCTATCACAGAGGTCCTAAGGGTTGTTAAAGGGATGGTTCATCCAAAATTACAATTCTGTCATCAGATTTTAACTTTTGTTGCTCCACATCTGCTTGACTTTCTTTCTTCTGTTTAAAACAGTCATGCATTTGCTCCGGAATGGAGTAATATCGCGTCCACATCGCAGGTTTTGTGATTAGCAAATCGCAACGTCTCAAAACGTGATTTCGATTAATCGCACAGCCCTAGACTGAAGTGTGTGACGCTCGTGGTGACTTCAGCGATCTGCCGTCTCACTAAATGAGGACATACATGAACAACATATCCATAACTGCTCTGAGAGTCACTTCATGAGCATTTTACCATTTTATTTGAGTAAAACTAGTGTCATATCATATACACACAGAACTGTAAAGGTATTCACAGCAACCCGTCAAAATAAAACTTTGGTTAAACTTGGAAGACACTGCGACAGATATAATAATATTGTTAAGCAGAATGTACATACAGGTTTTCTACATATGCCATTCAGAAGCATCCCGACAGGCTTGCCGCATACAGCAACTGAAATATGAAAGAAAAAACAACTCGCTAATATTCTTGTTGTTGACATTCTGTCTGCACTTGTTTTTTCCTTTCCTTGCTTTCTTCACTTAAGAGAAACATGCCTTTGGCAGAAGTTATACTGTCTTTAGTGTGGGTTGCATGAATCATCACTATAGAAACTATGTGGTTCCTTAATGTCAGTGTATGCGTGTGTGGCTGTGTGTGTGTTCTGCCACTGATGCTCTAGTTTCAGAAGGCAGCATTGAAGACTTGCCTTAACCTTCCGTTTTGTTCTAAAGCAAGGTCTGAAGAGGCACCAGAAAGTAGACACATGCCTTCTGTGCCATATGTTTCATTGCAGGGATGGTATCAGTTTGACTATAAACAGAATATGTAAGGTAATTTTTGCCAATGCTGTATATCTATTAGCTGTGGTTTTTACAGATAATGAGGCGAAAAGTAAGTATAGATTCAGTGGCAGTGCAGAATCAATTCTCTAATTGAAGTATGATTCCAGAATTGATCGGAGTTTGGCACATTCTGTAATTGATAGCTGTGGCCCATTTCTGTGATTTTTAAAGGAATAATTCACCCCAAAATATAAAAAAAACGTTCCCATTTTTTACTCTCTAATGTCATTCCTGATCGATTTGACTTTCTTTAATTTGTGGAGCACAAAAAGAGATGTTTAGCGGAATGTTCATGCTGCACTTTTCCATGCAATATTGATGAATTGAGATAGACATAAAGACCGGAAAAGAGCACTGAAAAAGTAGATTGTTACATTCCATCTTTTCCTAATCTATAAAATAGCTTGGTGTGAGGAACTGCTATTTCACTTTACAGGTTATGGTCCCTCTTAGGGATGCAACGATTATAGATTTTGTTGGTACGATTATAGTCTGAGGAATAATCATGGTTTCTCGATTATTATGCATTTATTAATTTCACAACATAAAATCACACAGTAACCAATAATACAGCACAAAATAATACTACTAAAGAAACAAAAGTCCATCTCTCCTAATGGAATAAAAAATGTGACATCTGCTCTGTAAACATCCATGTCAGTATTTCCCTTTTGAAAATAACAAATGGAAATAGATCACAAATGTATTTGGTGTTTTCATTTTGTATATTCTTTCTACATATCTTTTGGACCTGAGGTACTTTTTTTTTTTTTTACTTATGAATACGATAACAGGGATAATAAATCACAATGTTAATTAAGTATTCTTAATATAAGACTAATAATAACTTTATTTATCCCACAGATGACAATGTTACTAATGAAGGGAGTAAACTTAACTATTATTGTAATCAACTGTCATCCATACTTATTCATTTGCTGCCCAGTGACTTTCATTAATAAAATAGCTTAGGTACAGGATCGCTACATTTATATTAATCAGCAAAGAGGGGGTAAAATGACTGTTTAAATAACTAAACTCAAATCTTCGTAGTTTTTAGTGATGTGCAGATGCAGGTAGGCTAATTCACACACGCAAGTGTCACCTTTCTCTGTCTCTCTTGCTCGCTTGTTTGCTCGTGCTCTCTCTCTCTATCACTCTCTCTCTTTTCTATGTCTCTCTCTCTGTCTTTCTGAAGTGGGCAGAATGCTAGAGCTAATGAACATCACATCAGGTAATCCTTGCCTTCACGTCGTGCATTAAAATTATTTATTGCACAGCGAGAACAGGTTGGCTAGCCGTGCATTATCCCTTATGTATACTATTTAACAGTATTTTTTACGGCAATATTTAAATGACGCCCTTGGTGTACCCAAAATGGTCCCACACCTATCGACTTCAGACATTCTTTGGTGGAAATAAAGGATCGCAGTTTGGTTCCTCTGTCATAGTTAATCTAGTGTGTAGTTGCCTCCGTTTCTCTGATAAGCAAATAATTTTAAGCTGGTGCACCGCTAGTGTAACACAAGTTTTAATTTTGCAAAGTTGCAACACTTCTAAACATTATTTTGCAACAGAAACACTCTGTGTAGCGGAGCCTTTACGATTAATTAACAGTGACATTTTAAAGCACGGTTAATAGTAAAACCGGTTATTCCCTGCATCCCTAGTCCCTCTGAAGATGCCATGTTTAAATATATGTTGAAGCAAAATACATTTTAGAGCTTCGGCTGTGTTAATGATAACAGAATTGTCATTTTGCATTTGCTAAAATACGTGCAAACCTCGTAACATTTGAAGTGAAGCAGTGTTGATGTTTCAAACACTATCAACAAGACTATAGATCAGCCTATAATTAGACTCCCACCTGAATTATTAATGTCTCTCTAAGCGATCAAATAGGTTCACAATCAAACTCGCATACATGCTCTGACTGGTTGATGGGAACATTCAAAAGCAAGATTGCGAAAGGCAGAGAGGTGTGGTGCTGGTGGATTTTTGTGTCTAAACCTTTGAAGGCTGTCAATTGAAATAAAAAGCCCAGCTGCTGATGCCCTTACTCCCATTAGTGACTGCTTTGCACTGGTTTGAGTTTTAATGACCCAACCCATGAGCACTGGCTCTACATAATGTATGAACCAGGATTTGTTAACAATCAAATTAAGGGGCTGAAAGCAAAGGATGTATTTTTTTGTATTTGCAAAGAGGTTTGTTTGTGTTAATGAATCATCCAAATGCCATTGATTCATTATTGGTTATTTTTGACTGAGCGCTGATTGAACAGCTCTCCAGCTGGTGGAGTATCTCATGCCGCAGGGAGCTCTATCCCATTCTGAGATAACTCATTCATTATAGTCTTTATTCCTCTTGTCTTACTGAATTTCAAGATACTGACTTTGTGCTTACAACCAGGAAAGACCGAATACAATTTTTTTTTAATTGATTTTAATTCAAAGACAGATTTGATTCATGTGATTGGATATTAGTCACATTATAAAGTGGGATTTACTTTCAGGTTTTAAATGTTTGACTTGGCAGTGCAGATCTGACATCACTGTAAGCTCATTTGTCTTGTTACATTTCAGATGCAAGTCATTCAGTTGCGGTAATTGTTATTTCTCCTGTTTTACAGATCACAGAAGCAAGCAAGGATGTGCTCCCAGCATGGTTGCATTGGGATGCAGAGAGTGGCACACTTCAAGGCCTTCCTCTAGAGACAGACAAGGGCGTTCACTACATATCGGTTTCTGTTTCCAATGAGAGCCAAGTCTCCCAAAGCCCAGATGTTTTCTCTGTTGAGGTGCACCCAGAGGAGCATGCGGATACGGACCCTTTTCAGCTTGCAATTCAACAGTCAGCCAGCAATGATGTCCAACCTTTCATCTGTGGCAATGAGGAGCCTGTTACTGTGCTTACCGTCATTCTGGATGCTGACCTCACAAAGATGAGCTCGAAGCAGAGGGTGGAACTACTTGCTAACATGAAGAAGTTTTCTGGCATGGGGCTTCAGCACATGAAGATTTTGCCTGTGGTCAACAACCGTTTGTTTGACATGTCTGCTTTCATGGCAGGACCAGGAAATGCCAAGAAGGTGGTTGAAAATGGAGCCCTTTTGTCCTGGAAACTTGGCTGCAGTCTGGATCAAAGCAGCATTCCTGATATCAGTAGTGTTCAGGCCCCAGCAAAAGAGGGAACCATGTCCGCACAGTTGGGATATCCGGTCGTTGGGTGGCATATCGCTAACAAAAAGCCCCATGTACCCAAAAGGGTGAGAAGGCAGCTCAACAACACCCCCACTCCCATTCCCTCATTACTTCCCCCAACAACTTACCCTGAGCCCTCCATTCGTATTGTTCCCACACCAACATCTCCTTCTATTGCTCCTACCTCAGACAGTTCTGCCCCACCTGTTCGTGGTCCTGTGCCACTTCCTATAAAACCTACCATTCGAAACAGAGATCACACTGCCTACACTCCAACCTTAGGCCCCCCTCAGCCAACACGAGTAATGGAAACCACCAGCACAATCTCCATCCAGCCCACCATGACCAGGCCTGTGTATGTTGGGCCCTCTGTGACTCCAGCAACACCCACCACCAGGAAACCAACAAAAAGACCTGGAAAGAAACCCAAGACCACTCCCATACCAAGAGAACCCAAGACCACCACAACCAAGCCACCAAGGCGCACAACACCCCCTGTTATCCCAATTGAAGGCAATATAAAACCCCAGCTGCAAAACCCAATCGATCAGGTGAATGCCTACGTTGGCACCTACTTTGAGGTGAAGGTTCCATCTGATACGTTTTTCGACAAAGAGGATGGAACTACCGATAAGTTGAGACTCACCTTACGCAAGGGCAGTGATGTGGTTGGAGATGATTCCTGGATACAATTCAATAGCACAAGCCAGTTGCTCTATGGATTACCAGACAAGGAGCATGAAGGAAAACATGAGTATTTCATGCAGGCAACTGACAAAGGAGGTCTCTATGCAATGGATGCCTTTGAGGTTCGTGTCAATCGATGGGGAAACAGTGTTAAGTCACCAGTGTTGTTTACTGCTGTGTTTGAAGGGGATGCACGCACAGTCACCAATGACATTCACAAGAAGATCCTTCTCGTCAAGAAACTGGCCCAGTCTTTCAGTGATCGCAACAGTAGCACTGTTACACTGAAGAACATCATGAAGGGCTCTATCATAGTGGAATGGACCAACAACAGCCTTCAGCAAAACCCCTGCCCAAAAGAGCAAATACAGCAGCTAAGCAGAAGAATCTCTGATAATGAGGGTAGACCCTCACTACAATTCATGCAGGTTATGAAACCAGATTTCAAAGCCTTAAATATCACTGTCAGAGGCACAGCAAGCTGTCGCAACTACATGTTTGTCCCGTTAGGCGAGATCCCAGATCCGACCACCTCTCCTGTTACTCCCGCTATGGGCACGGGAAGACAGAGCAATGATGATGTCTATCTTCACACCGTCATACCGGCAGTGGTGGTTGCAGCAATTTTGCTGATAGCTGGGATCATTGCCATGATTTGCTATCGCAAGAAGCGCAAGGGCAAGCTCACCATCGAAGACCAAGCAACTTTCATCAAGAAAGGAGTGCCCATTATTTTTGCGGATGAGCTTGATGACTCTAAGCCGCCCCCATCTTCCAGCATGCCCCTTATCCTTCAAGAGGAAAAACCTCCACTTCCTCCACCAGAGTATCCCAACATGGCTAGTCCAGAGACAACACCTCTGAACCAAGACCTTTTGGGAGAGTACTCACCTCTACACGATGAGGATCCTAATGCCCCTCCCTACCAGCCACCACCACCCTTCTCTACGCCAATGGAGGGGAAAGGATCCCGCCCCAAGAACATGACCCCGTACAGATCTCCACCCCCGTACGTGCCACCCTAATGTTTGCCGAAACCTCTGGAGCAGGATGATGGGGAACTTTTTTAGTTCCACACCAGTGTGTTGTTTCTTTGCATTATGGGATTTTTAGTAGGGGGTGCTGCAAATTGGGGTTTTAATGTGATGGGATGATTTTGTTAAACTGGACTCTTGAGGAGATGCGGAGGGTGGGGCAAGTGGATAGTCTGCAAAGGACAGCAAAAACAACCTCAGCCTCTGACTATTCTGGTTATTGCTAAACTGTTGGGGGATGTACCCTCCAGTCCTGGCGCTTTTGTGTCTAGATGGGTTTTTTGACTAATTATTGGTTTAGTTTTTATTTTTATTTTCTGTTTCACGTTTTTCTGACTCTGAATCAAAACTCCTTGCCTAACAGCACTCTTTCTATCTTCTGAATTCATTTATCTTGAATAATATAAGCGGACTGCAGGTGCAAACATGTTTAATAGAGAAATTCAATGACAGAAGGGGAATAAAAGAATGGCCTTGAGGGACTTGGACAGTCATGCAGACAGTTATGTGGGATGTCGATTCATTATGGTTTTGCCTTTTAACACAAAATTAAACTTTGTATTGTTATTCACATGTCTAGTTAAATCACTACAAGAAGAGGTAGCCAAAACGAATGATTTGTTTAATCCACTACATATTTGAAAGTTGTTATGCTAGATCTTTAATTTTTATTATATATTTTATAACTTTTTTTGTGTAAGTATTAAACTGAAATAAACACCATTTTCCAGCCCTCAAAAATGCTCAAAACATTAAAATTACTGCGTGAACATGTCACAGTGTGTGTTCTGACTTGAGATCTGTGCTATATAGTTTCTTGCCAGCCATGTGAAACTTTTGGAGGCGGTAATCTCATGAGTGAGTTGTCTATGCAGATTATTCCTTTGACCTGACAGGCCGGAGCCTGGTATTGATCTCACTTAATCATATTTCCCATAAGACATGAAGAAATTGTGTGATTTAATTGGTTGTACAGGTTGACAGGGTCTTTGCATCCTCAATTCTCTCATAAGACAGCAGGAACCATGTTCAGCACCCTCAAGTCAAAACCACCAATATACTATTTCACCAGTTAGACTCAAGCTACTGACAGTCATTGAGATGGATTGCTCAATTTCAAAGACTTGATTTAATCAGAACGAGCTCGGGTTTCAAATGATTTGAAGTGTCTTTGTTTTTTCCTTTTTTATGTTTATGTTTTATATATATATATAAATAAAATTTCAGTGATGATTGAGTATATGCCTTGAATCCACTCAAAATAAAGACTGAAGATTTTGATAATGGTGACCCATCCTCTACACAACGGTATTGTTTATTAAATGTCATGTTATAATTATATATTTGCAGTTGAATACCATATTTTGCCTTGGTGGTATCGCAGCAAGTGTCTTCTGTACATAATATTCTGCCTGTGGATATATCTATTGTCCAAACGTGTGTAAATCAGATATAAAAAAAAAAAAGGAAATGGAGAAAAAATATATTACCATTTGTTTTAGATAAGGGGTGATTATTTTTTATATATAGTGACAGTTATTAAAAAAAATCATTGAGCAAGACCTGGAATAGAAGGACTGAAAATAACTGGTTTCATTTACAAAATCATCAGACAACTAGAAAGAAAAAAGAAAAGATTGATAAAATCACAACCTAATTTTTTTACAAAGTTTTTGATACAGCCTCAAATTGTTTAAGAACGATAAATATATAGTGTATTGCAATTTGTAAAACTTTAGTCTTGGTAATTGATTCATTAGCTTTTCCTCATGGGTCTTTTTCTTGGGTGTTTTTTTTTTTAAGTTTGCTTTAAGCTTACAAAATGGAAATGGCAGACTGTGTTGTCGGGGAAAATGTCCGATGTAATATTTTATATATATATATATATATATATATATATATACAATTCTGATTTGTTTTACGCTCATTTGTTTTGAGGTTTGAATTCAAAAGTGACATTTGCAATAATAAAGGTGTGGCGTAGTCACGGCTGGTCAGTATGAGTAGTGTGCAAGATCTTTATGACGCAGTACCTCCTCAAGTCTCTCAACCCCAGAATTGTATTGCCATGTAGGAGGTTATGTATGAGTGTATTTTTGGGTGCGATCGTAACTTGTTTTTTAATGCTTCCATTTAGCCTTTATAGATTTATCAGTAAACCAAATCCATGGAGATTTGATTCGTTTCATTTGTACGTACCAGCAGGTTGAAGATAAAAATGGTGAAGGAAAGGGTGCAGTAGGATTGAGGTACAAAACATTGCTAATGCACTTCATCTTGTTACAGCATTGACAAAGTGCAAAATATGTTTTCAGTATTTTTTTTTCAAAGAAGCAAAGTTGTGTATTTGTTTTAACTTTGAATCTGGTCGATTTATTGTAGAAACTAAAGCAAAAACAATCGCATTTTGACAATGGGATAAGAAAACGCTATTAATTATCATACACAAATTTGCTTAAGTCAATTTATTTTTTTTTTTCAGCAAAATCAGCAAGAAAATGGTTATTGTCCCTTTTTGTGACCTTTTTTAATTGATTATTTTGTTTCGGTGTTATAATACGTTATTTATAAATTTATGATGCAGTGAGTCTGTCACAGTAAAGCTACTGCTTTCTCATTATCACAACTCTGAATAAATATTTTAGGTAAACCAAAGATGCAGATTACAAATGGCTGTCGTTTGTTACCGCTAAGTCTGCTGCTTAAGTTCAGCTTAAATACGATCATATTTTACTTATTCATTATTGTTTTTATTCAAATCTGAAAGAATGGTCGATTATAGCAGACTTAGCGGTAACAAATGGCTGTCGTTGTTACCGCTAAGTCTGCTGCTTAAGTTCATTTTTTTTTTTTTTTTATTCTTTCAGATTTGAATAAAAACAATAATGAATAAGTAAAATATGATAGTTTCCCCTCCATCTCTTTTATTTTATTTGAGCTTTATCTCTATAAGAAAAAAACAAGTGTTGTAAGTATGTATTCAATCTGTATGGTTAATTTAACAAACTCTGAGCTAATTATGAGTTTTATCTAGTGTACAATATACATTTTTATTCTTTTGCACAGCTATTATGTTATTATTTGTCAAATCAGTCAGCCTTACGTATATTTTCAGCCTTCAAAAACAATTTGATTTTACTTTCTTTATGAATATAACTAATCCTTAAAACCAGAAATGGTACAAGTGGGGGAAACAGTCAGTGTGTTTTATTTTTGTGTGTATATGAGTCTTTCTTTAATTGTTTTTATGTTTGTTTTTAACATTTTGTCTGAGTTTTAACAATGTTACAAAGTGTGCAACCTGTATTGCAAAGACAAGCAGAGTTGACAAAAGATTGAACATTCAAGCAATGCGTTTGTAAAGATGCTGAGGGCGACCTTGGTTCCAGACGTTAGAAATTACAGTGATGTGTTGAGCGAGAGACTTTAAAAGTCAGTTACTGCGAAGAAGTGCATCCTAGTAAAATATACCATGCCAACGTAATGATGAAAAACACTATTCATTCTCTTTCATGTTAAACAGCGTTGGTTAATTTATGCCACCAAACACTGTATGTTTGAATCTTGTATTAAAAAGTGTTCTCACCGGGAATGTGTGTGGGTTCTTTGATCATTTGAGAGTTTTGCGATCTGTCCACCGATGTGCATTAGATGTTGATGCATATTATACTGCATGTACAATTCTAGTGATGATAATATTCATTAGGCAGTTAAATAATGTTGGTTCAAACAACTAAGATAAATGATTTTTTGATTAACACTGAAAATAATTGCACTTGTTAAGTTTAAAACTAACAAAATGTACAGCACTTACAGTGGTAGTCTACATTGCAAAACATTCCAAATGAGTTTGAAAGCATAAATGTGAAGTGATTTATTTATGTTTTGTTTTACTAGAAATTGTGGGGCTAGCACCTCTTCAGTTGTCCTTTTAGGAGTGAATTATTTTATTTGCACTTGCTGCTTTTTTCAAAGAAGCAAAGTTCTTTATGAATGCATGATGCATTTATATAGCACTTTATTGTGTATTGTTGTACACCCAAAGCGCTTTACAACCATATGGGGGGGGGTCAACCACCACCACCAGTGTGCAACATCTACTTGAATGATGTGACGGCTGCCACAGGACAACAGCACCAGTGTGCTCACCACACACCAGCTACAGGTGGAGAGCAGAGAGAGTCATTATTATAGTCATTAGTTTATTATTATTGCATTTTTTGCTGTATCTTACTGCATTTTGTTAGATTTAAATTTGATAAAAGCTGATTGCTAGTATAAACAATTTTGCTTAAGCAAATGTATCTTCTATACATGATTGTTTATATTATTATTAGTAGTAGTAATATACAAAACGTTTTTTTATGAACAAATACATATATATATATATATAAATGATTCCTCATCTTCTGTACTAAAAGTGTGCATTCATCACAAAATGTAGAAACATCTACAACAAAAGTGTAGAAAGTGTTATAGCTTGAGTTGTGAGGTTCCTTTGCGCATATGCAAATATATATACAAATATGTATGCATGATTATGAGTTAACTCGCGATTATTCGCACATTTGTATTTGTTCTAAATGTACCTTAAATTAATACTTTTCAAGTTTTTAATACTCGAATCAATATGGGCATGGACAAATATGGATGCTTTATGCAAATGTATGCTTATTATTATTGATACCATAGTCAACACAAAGCATGAAGAGTAGACGTGTTTCAAAGGTCATAGATGTTTTTCAAAGAACTTGTTCATGTCTTTTAGACACATGAAAAACAAAAAAACAGGTTCCTATGACTTCTCTTTCTTTGCACTGAGCAATTTACTGACAAACCTGTTTACATTTCTTCACGACAGGGCAGCTCACTCCTTCCGAACATGCAAAATGTAGATAGCCTATATTGTTTATTATTACATTTGTTTCCCTCTCTGTGCCCACATACTGTATTTTGATGCAGCTAAATTCTCAATAAAACTGTTTTCATTGATACACTTTACTGTTTCTGTCGTCAGACAACGGAATGAATATGAAAAAGTGATTGAAACGCGACCCATTTAGACTACATAACTAGCTCTCCTTTACAAGATGTTAATCTGCACAAAAATCCTGATAATCTAGCGGTTGTCTGATTAAAGAAAACACCCTTAATATAATGACAATAGCTGTGCTGTGATTTTGGCTATACTTGCATGTAAAATTAGAGAAGCAAGCAACATAATATCTGTGTTTAACTGAATTAAGCTCTGCTCTTCTCTGCCGTGTGCTGAACATAAACTGAGCAGACAGACGGAGAGAGAGAGAGTGAGTTGTGTGCGCGCGTGCTGGGAACACGAACAATCATTGTTTAATATGTTCAGACTGAGCCAACAGACCATTTTAACATGATCAATTAAATATTAACAAAATGTATGGGTCTAGGTAAAAAAATGTCATTTTCAGGAAAACTATTAAAATGGATTTATAGCGTTTTGGAAAAGAGCTCTTCATATATATATATATATATATATTTAAACTATTTACAGCATTTGTCAAAGGATCCTCCTCAGTAAGGCCCCTCATTGCCATCAAAGAATGTGAACCCTCCAGCAAGTGACCTTTCGGGTAGAGCACCCTTCAAAAAACCCTTTCGCATTTGAGGATCTGAAGTGCCCTCGATGGCATTGCGGCCTTTAAAAACCCCAGACAGCTGGAGATCAAGAAAGGCCACGTTTTTCTTAAAATTTTCTGCTCTTCTCTCACAAACAATATTCATCTGTTCTTAGAGATTAATTATACAAGCCATACCTGTTGCGTTCTCTTTGTCTTAATTTAAAACATGGAACAAAGTAGACAGGGCGTCTCTGTGTCAAACAAATTGATAAGGCAAAGATGAAAGATGGTAGATCTGTTTCCATCGCGAGTCTAGCGCTTGGTGAATGTGTCTTTATTTAGCTGTTTTCCCTTGCAACCTTGTAGGAGAAACTTTACAGATTCCGGACGAGCTTCCATTTTAAATACTTCAACATGATTGTCAAGATAAACAGGATTCACATCAATACCACTATGTTGAGGTTTTTCTAGAAATGTGTGTTCTTCACCAATGACGGCTTTTAAAAACATGAACTACCTCTTCTAGTCATTGTTTTTTCTCAATGACTCAGAGCTTACAAATATCCAGTTTCAGTAATTGTGAGCATTCAATGTTCTCTCGATTCTCCAAACTGTTCAGATCTCCTTAAGTACAATGTTTATTCATCTTCCGATGAAATACGGCATTAAGCCCTTGAAGTTTCCAATAGGGTGCAATGTTGCAGTTTACAGATTGTAGTTTTAGTGCAGGCTACATATGAAGATTAAAGACGATTCGCCTCTGAGGACACCTGTTAAAACGTACAGATGGTTGTGTCTCCAAACTCTTGTGTTTACTTAACCATGGGCATTAGGATGGATGAGCCTCTTACTCTCTCCAGATACTGCAATGATACCCTGAAAAACACAAACTGGAGATAGTTGGGTTTTGTTTCACAGCAGTGTTTAAGTTCTTTATTTGTGCTGTTGAGTTTAAAATAAACATCAAACTTGCTATATCTGGGGCTTCACGGTATTTGGGGGGGCATTACTGCAGTTATTTTTTTGTTTGTTTGTTTGCTGTGGTTTGGTTGCGCCTCCTCAGATCTCTTAAAATCTATCAAGAATATAGCTGGGTTATATTTACTTCAAAATCTGTAGAAATAAATCAAATATATTGTGCTTAATAAGCCTTAATGAGCAATAAGATTTGCATGACATTTAAGCACTTTTGCCCCCAATTCTCATTACCGTAATAAAAAAAACAAAACAAAATATTTAACCATCATGACAGTAGTTGCACTGCTGCTTTATGCAGATTTATGTATAAAAACAAAGGTTTGTACAAAAATGACTCTCATTAAAAAGAATAATTGGAGGAAAGAATGTCTGGACACATGGTAATTACAGTTTTGTGAAAAAATTTGCTTAATTGCCATGAAAATAATGTAAATTAATGGTCCTGAAAGAGACTGTCTTGTTTTAATGAAGAATATAGTTAATTTACTTATCATTATTAATTTTCTAAAATGTATTTTGGGGTGAAAATAGCCTGCAAGATTCAGCAATTACGAAAACATAATACACAAATTACTCCAGTTTATGTTTTTATGAGCATCTATGAGTACTCCTTGCATCGATCATTGGTAAACAAAAAGAAAAAGTTTTTAGCTCAAGAAATCCGTGCTTGTTTTCTGAAGTGACTATTCCCATTTTAAAACCACACAAAAAAAAATGTAGAACATAGTAACAAATGCAGAATTTTTTTTTAGTTTTTCCTCCTATTGTTCTATCTTCTTCATTTGAGAATATTCAGGTGCCACACGGTAGACATTGGCAATTAATTTATGTATTAAGCAGACACTTTTATCCAAAGCGACTTACAGTACATTCAGGTTATATATTTTGTCAGTATGTGTGTTCCCTGGGAATTAAACCCACAACCTTTTGCGCTGCTAACGCAATAATCTACCACTGAGCCACAGGAACACAATTCATCATCTCATAAGCGTTTGATGCAGCATCGAAAAGCATGTGGCTGCGAACATCAAGCGCAGCATCTAGGACTCCACGTGGTGATGCAGCCGGGATTTATTAATCTTGAATTCATTCCCAAGAGCTGCTCTCAATGTGCTGAAAATATGGACTGGAGTTACATTGGGTCTTAGTTTGTCATCTGCATCAGCATATTGCATATATATAATGTTGGCGAAGAGGAAGAGTTTTACTTTAAGTTTAAGTTTGACTGTTTGTGGAAAATGTGATGGGTACTGCTGAATAAAATTTATTCCAATGGATTTAATTTGTCAAAATATTGGATGTGCAAGCCTTTTTTAATAAATTACTGAGGTAGAATGCTATTCACCACCTGTGCTTTTAAAGTCCTATGATAATACCAGGGTATTTAGACTGAATTATATACAGGCAAGTGATCAGCTAGAGACAAAAACAGAAGGAAAATCTGACCACGCCCTCAGCCACGCCCCCAGCACTTATATATATATATATATATATATATATATATATATATTAGCACATTAAAATATATATCTTATGCTGTAAGAATACATACAACTGTCCTGTAAAAAATTCAAAGCAGCACTTAATAATCATGATAACAATATAATATATTATAATAAAGTACTATAATATATTATAGTAAAGTATATGGTATATACAATTGTTATTATTTTTAAAGTACCTGCCAAAATTGTGGAGACAACAATTAACTATTCTGAAATAAATATCTTCTGCTCATCAAGGATGTATTTATTTGATTAAACTAAAGTAAAACGAAAAACAATGAAAAAAACATTATTATGAAATATAATTACGAATTTAAAAAAAGTTTTCAATTTTAATCTAATCTGTTAATTAAACTTTATATTTATCAAAACTCATGAAAAATAAAGTGTATCACCATTTCCACACAAAATATGAAGCAGCAAAATTGTTTTCAACATTGATAATAATCAGACATGTTCCTTGAGAGTCAAATCAATTGTAATTATTTCTATAAGATGACGTGACACTGAAAACTGGAGTAATAATGAAGAAAATTCTGCCTTGCAATAATGTAATAACATTACATTTTATAAACTTTTTTTAAATTCGTTATTATATTTCATTATATTGCTGTTTTTTTCAGTGTTGTTCGTTTTACTTTAGTTTAATCAAATAAATGAATAAATCACTGGCTGCAGTTTACACGACGCGCGTTTCCTATTATTGACGTGACATGAGCCTTGCTGCTCAATTTCTGATTGGCCAAGCCTCCAGCAGCAACAAGCCAACACCTCTCGTTTCACACTGAACAAACTTAACACCACAAATGCAGTGGAGCCAGGTTTCATAACCCCGTGTAAAATGGGTGCTAACACCGCTTTCAAGTTACAGGTGTGAAACGCAGGGCCGCTGCTGGCCTGGGTGCCCTAAGCAGGATGGAATTGTGCCCCCTCTCCCAAATATTATGGAAGTAAAAAAAAAACTGTCTACTATAGAGGTCAAAATAGAACTTTAATAAAACATAAAAGTAAATATATAAATTGTAATTAAATTGTATTTACCAATTACAATTAGCTCTAAACAGTTACCTATGGCTATTATTTTATTAATACAGTTGTCTGTTTGATTTTATAGTCTCACGCATTCAGAAATCAAAAATAAAATTAAGCAGTTCATTTTTGTAAGGATTGTGATGTTCACATATTTTTTTTTGTTGAAGAAATTATATAGACTGTGATAGATAGCAAAAAGGTGGCAAAAAAAATGAAAGATTAAGTGGATATTTGAATTGAATGTTTGGTCAATATTAAGGAATTGATCGTCCTGTAAGTGTAACAGCCACAATTACCATGGCCTTTGACTCCCTTTACAGGCATTTGTAATGGTAATATATTATGTTTATTTTGTATTACATTATGTACTTTAACAGTGTTATTCAATGAAACCACATTATTATTTAACTAATAATTACTACCTCATTTTTTATGTAGTACATTTTAAGTCATTTAAAGACTGTTGTTGGCTTAGGTCTGTTTTTATACCTACACAAAATAGTATCTTAATTCTTCTTTGTAAATTAGCATTTGAAGTAACAAAACCATGGTTAATTTGTGGTTACCATGGCTACAAGTACCAGAATTTGTGTTAAAGACCATGGATAATTTTCGTAAGGGAACATGGAATAGGCTATTAGATGTGTCATTGGTGGTGAAATTATTACCAACATTAAAACACTTTATTAACGTCAACAGCCCAAACAAAGTTTCACATGACAATGAATGAGACTGAGATTGAGACTTTTTGAGCAAGTGGGATGGTGCCCTCCTGGGAGTTGGTGCCCTACGCAGACTGCGTACTCTGTGTATAGGGAGCGGCGGTACTGGTGAAACGTGTCTTTACCCGGGGTTAAAAGCGGTGTTTAGAACGACGATAACCCAGGGTTGAGCGCAGTGTGAAAAACCCTACTGAGTACCATAATATGATATATATCTATCAGATGAATCAGCATATTTTTGGACACAGTATCAAATATATATTTTCACTATAACATTTAAAAAACACTGCATATGAATAATCATTAAGTGCCATGACAAACTCATAACATCATGTCTTTGAGCAAACTGTTACCAGTTTTTATTTTTTTTAGAAGTACCATGATACTAGCATGATATTTGTTGATGTACCATGCACAATTATTGATTACCATAATATATACCAAACATACATGATATCACCATGCTTTTGGACATACAGTACCATTTGTTATTGTGAAGTACCCTTTAAAATCATTGCATATGAATGTTACAATCATTTGGTATTTTTTTTTTTTTTTTTATCTGACATTTGTGATATCCTTATAGCTTTGAATTGTCATCATATGCCACTCCAGTATTTTTTAAGGACAGTGGTAATTCCATGGTATCTGTTAAGGTACCATGTAAAATAATTTATTTCAGTAATATATATAAAAGCACATGGTATCATGTACCATGTCTTTTGGAGTACCATAATGAACTTTGTGAAGTCTCATTGAACTCCTATGATATCGTCATGTTCTTGAATAAACTGTAATATATGTTTTCGTACAAGTCATGGTAATACCATTAAAATTGTCATGTAAATACCATAGATAACGAATATTCTGAATATGAAATTATCATGATATTACCATTAATGTTTACCACAGTATTGACATTAGTTGTCGACGTGCATAAATGCAACTTGGCATTTTTTGCCCTTTTAATTTTTTAGATTCACTGCTAAAAATCAGGATTGGTATACCTAAAGGGACAAATCATTATGAGTTAGAAATATTCATGAAGTAAATGTATGCAAATTCTAATCAGACATGCACTGTGATGGAGAGCTTATCTCAAGGACCACGTAGACAGAAATTACCCAAGTCTGTTGTCAATTTAGAGCAGACGTGTGATTTAAACCCACATGCGCCGCTTCAAGACAAGGCTGTTTGCTTGCCGAACACATTCTCTGTTCGGGACTTCATCATATGAGCGGAAAAACAGTGGTGTAATATTCTCTGAATATTAATATTCCATGTATCCCTTTGATATGTGAATTCTGAAAGACAACTGCCTTCTTTGATCAAAGGGTAATGCTTTAAACGTCCCTTTCCCACTGATACTTAAGTTTTTTTTCCAGAGAATTAAGAATGACAAGCAATTTCTCAGCATCTGAGGAGAAACCTCCATTGACGTCATCTCTCAGATTACAAATCCTAAAACGACAGGTTTACGAGGCCAGAGGACACCTGACATTTTTTTATTAGGCTATGTATTCTGTAGAGGGACTCATTAGAGAATGTCTGAAATTATGTTTTCTTACAATGAAAATGCTGCCAAGCTCCAAAACCACTATAAAAATAGCTGTCCTCAATTGACAACCATATTCCAAAGCCATAATATAGCTTTGTGTGAGGAGAATAACAACATCTATATACATATTCTCTAATAAGCATGACAAAGGTTTTAAATTTGATGCACATCTATTGGACACATTTAACTAACAGTACTCTCTATTTTACGCTTTGGCAAATTGTTGACAATCTCATTTATACATTTTTGTGTAATCTTTGTACAGTCCACTGAGGGTGAGGTTTTGGATTTGTACTCTTAATTTATTTTTAATTTTAACTAATCAAATCATGTAAATTCATACGAAGTCACTAATTAATAAAATACTTTGGCGAAAAATACACCACATGGTGACAGAGCCAATATTTTTTCCCACGATCTGTTTACAATGTCCTAGAAAAGCTATATAGCCTAAGACTTTATTCACTTTATGTTTTGACAAATTAGGGGAAAGTCATTCGAATTAGCCAATTCATAAAATACTTGTGTAAACACCAGCCTGTGTTTATTCCCGAGATCTGTTAACAACGTGCTTAAAATGCTGTTTATGTCGGCAAAAGAGTAGAATTTTACTTTACATTTAGAAAAAAATGGTAGTGAATATGAGTTTGTTCAATACAATCTTATTCATACAATACATGTTCATACAATCTGCTTACTCCCCACTGAGACTAAGTATGCTTCGGTTTTGTATGTGTATGCTAGCAATTAGCAACGCTAGTTAAACTAAAGCATGCAAGTTAGAAAATTTTATTTTATTTTGTATGCAAACACTACAGGAAGTAAGTGTCTGACTTTACATCTCTATTTTCCAGCCGAAGCCGAAGATACCTATTGATTGTTACATGTTAAAAACCCACCCCCCAAATGAGATTTGTGAGGAACATAACTTTTTTAGATGCATTTCATGCGACTTGTCCCCCTGACCTAGAGGATTGTTCACATATGTCACCAATGTACTCAACTGTATGAAAAACAGACGCTCTGACATTCTACTAACTATCCCCTTTTATGTTTCACAAAGGAAAAAGGGCAAGGAGAGTAATCTCCAACAAAACCTTGTTTTGCAGTTAACTATCCCTTTAAGAACACTATTTTTAACGTAGGCCAGATGTTGTCTTTATACCAGAGCAAAAAAGGTCAGCTTGGATGGACTTGAAGATAAAAGAGCAGAGGACGTCAGATGAGTATGCTCCTCTCCGTTCCTGCTCTCGCGAGCTCATTCAGATTCGTCCTCAGTAACCCAGGTGTCCCCTCTCGTTGCGCTGTTCCAGGAATGATGAAGCACTGGGCCTCAAGAGCTCCACGCAGGCTGTTGGCACAATCTATTATGCATGATGAGATTTGGCCTCTCTCGATCTCCCTCCCTCCCTTCCTCTCTTGTTGGCCAGCTAGCTAGAACTCATTACTTTGTACTTGTTGAGTGGAAGCCGTTATTTCAGGCCCATTAGTTAGCCATAAGGGATTGTTATGTGACCACAGATGCACATTTGCTACATGCTAGCATGGAATCATTTTTTAATCTTCAGAAGCAAATTGAGGTTTGGGGCAAAGTGCCCCATTTTGTTACTAGCGTGTGCGTCCATGTGTGCACGGCAAGTGATTGAAATCTGCTTGTATCCAAGAAATGTAATGCAGATACTGAAATGGCTAAATTAAAACTTTAAAGGGATAGTTCACCCCTCATTATAAAGTCATTATTTACCATTTGACCCTCAAGTCGCTCCAAACCTTTTTGATGTTGTTTTTTTTATGAATAAAAGGGTGATTTAAGGATCTTCATTTGTAATATTTTTAAATCAATTTTGACAAAAAAAAAAATAATCTAAATTCATAAATGTGTTCATTTATTGAAGTATGCATACAAATAATTTTCCAGAATTTAAATTTTTGATTTAATTATTTGTAAGAAAATTTGTGACCCTGGACCCTAACCGTCAATTTTTCAAATTGTACATTTATACATCACCTGAAAGCTGAATAAATAATATTTCCATTGATGTATGGTTTGATAGGATATGACAATATTTGGCCGAGATACAACTATTTTTGAAAATCTAGAATCTAAGGGTGAAAAAAACTTAAAATATTGGGCAAATCGCCTTTAAAAGTTGTCCACATTAAGTTCTTGGCAATGCATATTACTAATAAAAATTATGTTTTAAAATATTTACAGTACGAAATTTACAAAATATCTTCATGGAACATGATCTTTACTTATCATACTAACGATTTTAGCCATAAATCTAAAATCTATTATTTTGACCTATACAATGTATTTTTGGCTATTGCTTCAAATATACCCCAGCGACTTAAGACTGGTTTTGTGGTCAAGGGTAACATTTTTCAAAACATTCTAATACTTATATTATATATATATATATATACATATATATTTTACTTTCTCTTCTGAGATCTGGCTAAATGCAACTGCTTTAAGGAATTACAGAAAAGAGAAAAGAGTCAATACATTTTCTGCCACTGTGCCGCTAATCAAAATAGTCTAGCAAATCCAGCATCAAATCAGCCTCTATTGTGGATTTTATAGAAAACCTTTCTTGCTGGTTGGAATGGTAATGTAAATCTTGTCAGTGGTGGGGAGAATTAATGCAGGCCTGATAACTGCATGATGGCCCTTCAGTGTGATCGTTGCTGTTAATGCCAGTTTTCTTGCTGGGACTGCTTGAAGCATATTATTGGATCATTGCAGTAGCGGACTGGATGACACTTCAGTAATCTTTTTCATTACCAGGTCACATAAATCCTTACATCCTCTTGTCACTCTCATAAAGCCCTCTAAATGTTATTTCCTCTCTAATGAGCTCTTTAGTGTAAATATAAATTTTGGGGGTTTAGTGTAGTGGCGATTGAGACGGAAATTAGCATAAGTGGGATATGAGAAAGTGGAAAGAAAGAAAATGACAGATATAATCAGCATAACAGTATATGTTAACTTCTGATGTTGCTCATAATCCACAAAATCTGTGCTGTTGGCAAAATAAACATGCTAAGCATATGATCACACAAAATGTAATTTAAATAGGCAAATCAAGTGGCAAGAAAGCACACACTACAGTAAGCTGGCTGTTGTTCTTATATATATATATTTGAAATGATTATCTGAAAGCTAACTCAAATTTTACTGATTAAGTCTCTCAAAGAAAGCATACATAGGGTAACAAGCAAAGGTCCTAGTACTGAGCCTTGTGACACTCCAAACTGAACGTGTGTTTGATATGTGGTTTCTAAGAGCAAAACAGTTCTCTGAAAAAGAGAAGCAAGGTGCCAATATGAATACATTTATATACATACGTACACATCAATATTTTTTTCACATTGCAGTACTGAAAATTTTGGGGTAAATGTCCTTTATTTTCATTAATGTATGATCGATATGAAAATATAGAAAATGTAATGGTACAAAAGCATAAGTATACTTCCTATTGAATACTTTCTTTTCTCTAATGTGTTTTTCTATGTTATTAAGTTAGTGAAAATTCAAACTAGTCAAACTATAACGCTTCTGTGTCGACCGTTCTGGCTACCGAGGGAATTTACAGCGATCATAATCACGGCTGTTTATATCCCCCCCCAAGCCAACACAGACCAGGCACTCAAGGAACTGTACAGGAATATAAGTGAGCAGGAAACCGTGCACCCAGATGCAGCTTTTATTATCACGGGGGACTTTAACAAAGCCAACTTCAGAACAATAGCTCCAAAATACTTTCAACACGTCAACATCAACACGCGTGGAGATCGTGACACTCGACCATTGTTACTCCCCTTCCGGGACGCATACAAGTCCCTCCCGCCCACCTTTCGACAAATCGGATCACTCTTCCGTTCTGCTCCTGCCTGCTTATAGGCAGAAACTGAAAGCGTGAAGCACCCGCCCTCAGGACAGTTCATTGCTGGTCGGACCAATCGGACGCTACACTTCAGGACTGTTTTGATCACGTGGACTGGGACATGTTCCGGGCAGCGTCTGAAGGACGACATAGAGGCGTATTCAGATACGGTCACGTGTTTCATCAGGAAGTGTATAGATGATGTAGTTCCGACCAAAACCATCCGCATCTACCCCAACCAAAAACCGTGGATTAACAGCGATGTTCGATCAGCCTTGTCAGCGCCGGACATCTGCCTTTAAACCGGAAACACTGACGATCGGAAACAAGCCAGTTACGATCTCAGGAGATCCATCAAAGCAGCCAAACGAACATATAAAAACAAAGTTGAAGAACACTTCAACAACAATAACCAAGAAGCATGTGGCAGGGCATCAACAACATCACAGGCTTTAAAGGAATAAACCAGCTACTGTGAACATTGCCTCCTCTCTACCGGACGAGCTCAACACCTTTTATGCTCGGTTCGAGGCTGATAACACCGCACACAGAGAGGCGCTGCAGCGGCTGCCGCAGAAGAGGTCAGTCCACTCACGCTTTCTGTCGCGGACGTAACCCGATCCTTTAAACGGGTGAACATCCGTAAAGCCGTAGGCCCAGATGGTATACCAGGCCGTGTGCTCAAAGCATGCGCTTTCCAGCTAGCTGGGGTTTTACAGACATTTTCAATCTGTCCTCTCTCTGTCTGTGGTTCCCTCATGCTTCAAAAATCCATCATTGTACCCATACCAAGAAAAATAAAATCACATGCTTGAATGACTGGAGGCCCGTTGCTCTGACCCCCATCTTCAGCAAGTGTTTTAAGAAGCTCGTCAGAGACTACATCTGCTCTGTGCTGCCTGCTTCACTGGACCCACTACAATTTGCATACCGCAGTAACCGTTCCACAGGACGATGCTATTGCCTTCACCCTGCACACTGCTCTCACCCACCTGGAAAATAAGAACACCTATGTGAGGATGCTGTTCGTGGATTATAGTTGGCATTTAACACCATAGTGCCTGCCACACTGGTTGAGCTCCAGACTCTAGGACTGAACAGATCTCTGTGCAGCTGGATCCTGGACTTCCTGACAGGCAGAAGTCAGGTGGTCAGAATGGGCAACAACACATCATCTCCCTGATCCTCAACACTGGTGCACCGCAGGGTTGCGTCCTCAGCCCACTCCTGTACTCCCTGTACACACGACTGTACAGCAACACACAGCTCGAATGTCATCGTCAAATTTGCTGATGACACAACGGTGATAGGCCTGATCACCAACAAGCGATGAGACGGCCTACAGAGAGGTGAGTACCCTGACTAAATGGTGTCAGGAGAACCACCTCTCACTCAACATCGACAAGACCAAGGAGCTGGTGGTGGATTACAGGAGACAGAGCAGAGAACACACACCCATCACCATCGACAAGACACCTGTGGAGCGGGTGACCAGCTTTAAGTTCCTCGGCGTTCACATCACCGAGGATCTCACATGGTCTGCTCACACAGATGCAGTGCTGAAGAAGGCACATCAGCGTCTCTTCTTCCTGAGACGGCTGAGGAAGTTTGGAACGAGCCCCAGAATCCTCAGGTCCTTCTACACCTGCACTGTGGAGAGCATCCTGACCGGCTGTATCACCGCCTGGTTTGGAAACAGCACCGCTGGCAACCGCAGGGCTCTGCAAAGGGTCGTGCGAACTGCCCGCCACATTTTTGGAGGTGAGCTTCCCTCCTCCAGGATATCTACACCAGGCGGTGTACAAGGAAAGCCGGAGGATTATCAAAGACTCCAGCCACCCGTCCCACAGACTGCTCTCTCTGTTGCCCTCAGGGCGGCGTTTCCGCAACATCCGATCCCGCACTAGCTGACTGAGGGACAGCTTTTTCCCTCAGGCTATCAGGCTAATGAACAGTCACAAATGACCCACCCTACAACACACTCCCACTCACACACATGCCATGCACTGCACTTTAACACAGTTCAACTGGACTACACGCACACACTGCACTAACACAACCTATCTGATATCACTGGACACCATACAATGCACATCCACAACACTGCATATGAATAATCTGTTGCACCTTTGCACATCTATCTGCTGCTCAACCAATCTGCTGTTAATTTATAATCTGTTGCACCTTCACATTATTACTATATAGACTACATTATGTATAGATAGTGTACATAATGTAGATGTGCCCATACAGTGTATAATGTGTCGCTGATAATTGAGTGTGTCTTTATAGTACACTATGTGTACTGAGTATATGTATGTGTATTTTGCACATTGTCTTCTGTACAGTCTGTAAATATGTACTGTCCATATGTAAATTGTTGTTGTTTTTTTGCACTGTCTGTCCATATGTAAATTGTTGTTGTTTTTTTGCACTGTGTCCATATGTAAATTGTTTGTTGTTTTTTTTGCACTGTCTGTCCATATGTAAATTGTTGTTGTTGTTTTTTTTGCACTGTCTGTCCATATGTAAATTGTTTGTTGTTTTTTTGCACTGTCTGTCCATATGTAAATTGTTGTTGTTGTTGTTTTGCACTGTCTGTCCATATGTAAATTGTTGTTGTTGTTTTTTTTGCACTGTCTGTCCATATGTAAATTGTTGTTGTTGTTTTTTTTGCACTGTCTGGAGCACGCTCATAAGAATTTCACTCACCAAGGCACTTGTGCTGTGGTGATGTGACAATAAAAGTGATTTGATTTGATTTGATTTGACTAATGAAATTAACACCATTATTTGAGCCTTCTGTGTGCAGATGTTATATGTTATACACACACACACACACAAATTGACATCTTGCTTCTCTCTTACTAAACACAAATCTAACACAAGTTCAGTGTGGAGTGCTGCAAGGTTCAGTACAAGCACCTTTGCTTTTTACCCTATACATACTATATATCAATATTTAAATAGATGATATCAGAATGCAAAAAATCTTCAAAATGTCCTAATTTTCTTATCTGTATATAATTTTTCAATTGAAATCATTTTTATTTTGGAATGAATTTAGGCCTAGATATGTTCTTAACTTATTTCTTGAGATTCACCCAGTTTGTACATTATCATTACATGGATTTGTTCAGCACACAAATGGCTCAATTATTTTATATGATAACTCTGCATAGAGTCAATTAGCAAATGAACACACTTTGTCTGACTGTCAGAAACACATTTCTCGAAATGCATATACGTATAAATGCTGTACACATCTGCAAGTTGTTTGTAGCTCTACGTATGATTAAACATCTAATTGTCAGCAGAGATGATGTATTGTTTTCTCTCACTCTTGTCGCCATACAAGAATGATCAACTTCCACATCCTTTCTACAGTGCAATAAAAGAAAAACTCTAATTCCACATAATCTTTTATGACTTTATTATCCAAGCTATTGATTCAGTTCATGTGAAATGGGGTGCCAAAATCTTACATTTTCACCATATGCTGTAGCAAGCCTTCTGAACGATACATGCTTGAATTACGACTGATAATGGATGGCTTGATATTTAGTTTTTCTAATGAAATCTTCCAAGCTTAATTTTTCTCTTTCGCTGATGAAAACATGAGCCATTATAGAGTGATTTGCTGTATAATCATTTGGGAGCTATTTCTGCAATGTTTTTTTTCCAGGTAAGGCTTAATGGGATGTTTGTTTGTCAGTGATCGATGCACGTGTATCTGATTTGCGGTGTGTTGTAGGATTGGCTGCCAGATGGATTGTGGGACTGTAAAATCACAAGCGGTTTCACTATCAAACAAACGTTGATGTAATTAGACACATAGATTGCAGAACACAACAACATCGTTCAGCTGCATAATGTTGCAACCCAGTTCTTCTGGGATGTTCCTATATTCCTTTCACAATTGCATAATTTTGGTTTCTACCCGACAGTTTTTTTAGCATGTAATTAAAATCTTATATGTGTATTTGATCAATTCAAAGCTGCCACAGAGAATTGGGGAAATGTAGTTTTGCCACAAAACCCATCACCTCATACATCTGTTAAATGAGTAACTTAAAAAATTGGACAACCATTCTTTATTACTTACCACTTAACATTGCAAAAAAATAAATAATAATCATACTAATAATAATATGTTTTAACCCTGCTGAAAAAAAATACTTAAGAAAAATTGACCTTAAAATATCATGTATTTTTCTGAATTTAGATTTTTTTCTTACCTGATTTTCCCACATTTTTGCCTGTTTCATAAGCCATGTAAACAAGCAGCATTTTTAAACAATTTGGAAAAAATTTTCATTAGCAATGCATAAAATGTACACTGTAAATACAAATTGTCACACGGGGTACACAGGGGAGCCAAGAACGAGGAACGAGGAACTTCCTTTGGAACACTTTATTTGCAACACAGAACAGAGATTGCGGGAGACAGGAACACACACTAATGACGTTAGGACGTTTAGACTCGACCAAGACACTGGGAGCACTGAGGACTTATAAAGGGAAGGAAACGAAGGAGCAAACAAGATAATGAGTGACACAGGGCTGGGGACTAATTAACTGAAGACACAGGGCTGGGAACTGATAATTATGGGCACGAGAGGAGGGGAAACACAAGACACAGAGAACACAGGCCTGAAATTACTCCCCCCTCCCGAACGGTGCATCCCGCACCATACACCATCCAACGGGGAGGGGGGGTGGGTGCTCTGGAGACCTCACGGGACATGGAGACAGGACAGGACAGGAGGCCTCCAGGGCGGCGCCCGTTCTGGGAGCCATGGCGGGTCAGGGGACTCGCGTGGCCATGGCGGAGCGGGGAGCTTGGGCGGCCATGGCGGGTCAGGGGACTCGGGAGGCCATGGCGGATCGGGGAGCTTGGGTGTCCATGGTGGATCCGGGGACTCAGGAGGCCATGGCGGAGCGAGGAGCATGGGAGGCCATGGCTGGTCAGGGGACTCGGGAGGCCATGGTGGATCGGGGAGCTTGGGTGTCCATGATGGATCCGGGGACTCAGGGGGCCATGGCGGAGCGGGGAGCATGGGAGGCCATGGCAAGCCAGGGGACTCGGGAGGCCATGGCGGATCCGGGGACTCAGAATTTTTTTTTTCTTGGGGAGATTCCTCATCCCCAGGGGGCGCTCAGGAGGCGCGGACGTTGGTGGGCGCTCTGGAGGCGCGGACGTTGGAGGGTGCTCTGGAGGCCTTGTCCTTAGGGGCTCTGGGGAGCCGGACGGGGCCAGCAGGGGCTCTGGGGAGCCGGACGGGGCCAGCAGGGGCTCTGGGGAGCCGGACGGAACCGGCAGGGGCTCTGGGGAGCTGGACGGAACCGGCAGAGTTCCGTCCCAGGCTCTGGAGAGCAGGGCGGAGAAGGCACTGGAGGACGCCCGGGAAGCGCAGCGTCTCGGGGGCGCTCTGGCAGCGCAGCGTCTCGGGGGTGCTCTGGCAGTGCAGCGTCTCGGGGGCGCTCGGAAAGCGCGGACTCTCGGCGGTGCTCGGGAAGCGCCGAACTGGAAGTAGCCCGCGGAGATGAAGGTGAGCTGGGCGGGACCAGCGGAGATACCAGAGGGCTAGCTTCGACTCGGGACCAGAAACTTCCCAGACACCGGTAGACCCCCTCTCTCCAACACAATCTTGTGGTGTCTGGGAGATCCATAGGGCGATGGTAATTTGCCCCGAGTCGAAACAGCTGGAGGATTGCCGCGTCGTGGATTTCTGATCCCGCTGAGCCCGCAGAATTCGGCGGAGTATTCCACGAATGGGAGGTCTCGCCGGCTAAGGGCAAGGACACCGCGGGAACTCCATCACCTCGGAGGAAGAGTTGTTTGGGTCGAGTCTTCTGTCACACAGGGTAAACAGGGGAGCCAGGAACAAGGAACGAGGAAACGAGGAACTTCCTTTTGAACACTTTATTTGCAACACAGGACAGAGATCGCGGGAGACAGGAACACACACTAATGATGTTAGGACGTTTAGACTCGACCAAGACACTGGGAGCACTGAGGACTTATAAAGGGAAGGAAACGAAGGAGCAAACAAGATAATGAGTGACACAGGGCTGGGGACTAATTAACTGAAGACACAGGGCTGGGTACTGATAATTATGGGCACGAGAGGAGGGGAAACACAAGACACAGAGAAAACAGGCCTGACACAAATATTAATACAAATTTGATAAATATACAATAAAAATGTTCTTAATTTCCTTTTTTTAATTATTATTATTAATATTACTATACAGAATTTTTTTCCAAATATCAAATCTTATTTGACCCCACTGGCAGCTGACTTAAATTCTTCATTAATATCCCAATGTTAGTTTAGTTTTGTTTAGTTTTTGTTGTTTTTTAGTTCTCACTGGTTGTTGTTCATTTAGTTATTAATAGTTGTTATTTTTGTTTAGTTTTTTCGTTTTAGTTGCAAAAACCACCTGCATAATTTGAAAGTATGTTTTTTAAACAAATTGACTAAATTTGTATTTGTAGTGCAAAGAGTATTTACATAATATATAAAATGTAAATAAAACAATCAAGACATTGTTGTCCTGTTTCCAGAATGAAAATCTAAACTTCCTAAAAACAAGACCAAATTACTTTATAAATCAATTTATTAAAGTTAATTTTAGTATTTTTACAACAATGACAAGTTGTTGCTTCCTCCTCATAAACCTGGAAAGTGCATATTTTTATAAAATCTGACCACCATTTTTATTAACAGTGCAAAAACATATGAATACAAAATAATTAAACAGTAATAATTAATTGTATTTTTGTCAAAAAACAACATCTAAATATAATAAAGAAAATAACATTCAAATCAAGTCTTGTTTTTGTTTCTGACCACAGTTGAACAGTTTGTTGCTCTTGGTTTAAACATACATCTCAAAATGCTTTATGAGGTTTATGCTTAAAACAAGACTTATGAAAGGCTGAAATCTTCATGCATGTTTATGACAGGATGTTGGCAGATATTGTGGGGTGAAAGAGCCATGAGAGCCTTGACACGTATTCAGCGCTGACAGCCATTGTCATCTCCCTTCCTCTTCTTTCCACACTTTCTCATCCTTTCTCAGTTTCTCACTCACACATTCTTTCTCTCGCACCTACTGGCTCTTTCTCACACTCACACGTTCCTCTGGAAGTCTCAAAGTCATTACCTCTCTTCGGCCCGTGTGAAGGGCAAGCATCATCAGTCACTCCTCATTCCCAGGTCATTTTGAGGGAAGGTTTTTCCGACGGGACCATCCATGCAAGGAAATGTAAATTTCTCTGTGTGTTTCTGTTTTCTGCCGTTGATTTGAGATGATTTGTTTGAAGAGAGCGTGATTGCCATAGCGATGGGCATCAGGGAGCTGCCAGTCCTTATGCTTATTTGACAGACTCAGTTTTTTTTGTATCTTGACATCTGGCGGCAATCGAGCCGCACTTTTTCCTCAACATCCTTGTTCTACAGGAATAACTTGAGTACAGTGAGGCCTGGGCTGGAGAAAAACTTGATAAAGACAATGAAGATATATGGCTTAAATAAAGAAATATATAATATATTAGTATACAATATGATATAATTCAATATAACATTAAATTACATTATATTGTATTATATTATATTTATATTATTTTTAATTAAATATTATAATTATATTATATTGTATTATAGTGTTCCTGTGGCTCAGTGGTAGAGCATTGTGTTAGCAGTGCAAAGGTTTTGGGTTTGATTCCCAGGGAACACACATACTGACAACAAATGTATAACCTTAATGCACTGTAAGTTGCTTTGGATAAAAGCGTCTGCTAAATGTAATATAATATAATATAATATTAAATTATATGATATTGTATTATATTATATGTGACCACATAACCAGTCATAAGGGTACATTTGTTTTTGAAATTGAGATTTATACATCATCTGAAAGCACAATAAATCGATGTATGGTTTGTTAGCATAGGACAATATATTGATTATTTGAAAATCTTGAATCTGAGGGTAAAAAATAAATCTACATATTGAGAAAATCGCCTTTAAAGTTGTCCAAATTAAGTTCTTAGCAATGCATATTGCTTATCAAAAATTAAGTTTTGATATATTTATGGTAGGAAATGTAAAACATATCTTCATAGAACATGATCTTTACTTAATATCCTAATATTTTTTTGGCATAAAATAAACATCGAATTATGACTGGCTTTGTGGTCCAGGGTCACATTGTATTATATTATATTATATTAAGCAATTCTAATTGGTTAACCTTTACTGATTTCTCAACATGTTCATACTAAATAAAGTTTTTCCTATTTATTTCCACGAACACACGCACGCACACATGCACACACACCTGTCTGTCTGTCTGTCTGTCTGTCTGTCTATCTATCTATCTATCTATCTATCTATCTATCTATCTATCTATCTATCTATCTATCTATCTGTCTATCTATCTATCTATCTATCTATCTATCTGTCTATCTATCTGTCTGTCTGTCTGTCTGTCTGTTTGTCTGTCTGTCTGTTGATCTGTCTGTCTGTCTGTTGATCTGTCTGTCTGTCTGTCTGTCTGTCTGTCTGTCTGTCTGTCTGTCTGTCTGTCTGTTTGTCTGTCTGTCTGTCTGTTGATCTGTCTGTCTGTCTGTCTGTCTGTCTGTCTGTCTGTCTGTCTGTCTGTCTGTCTATCTAACTGTCTGTCTGTCTGTTGATCTGTCTGTCTGTCTGTCTGTCTGTCTGTCTGTCTGTCTGTCTGTCTGTCTGTTGATCTGTCTGTCTGTCTGTCTGTCTGTCTGTCTGTCTGTCTGTCTGTCTGTCTGTCTGTCTGTCTGTCTGTCTGTCTGCCTGCCTGTCTGTCTGTCTGTCTGTCTGTCTGTCTGTCTGTCTGTCTGTCTGTCTGTCTGTCTGTCTGTCTGTCTGTCTATCTATCCATCTGTACACATATATGGATATATGAATATATATATATATACATTATAACTTAATACAAGTTATAATATTACATTTATTAACAGTTGTATTCATTTTATAATAAAATGTAATTATATATTACTGTTCAAAAGTTAGGTGTTTAATTTTGTATTTTTTATATGAATATATATATATTTATATGATTATCAAGACTGCATTTGTTTGATCAAAAATACAGGAAACAAAAGGGTAATATTTTGAAATGTTATTGCAATGTAAAATAACTTTTCTATTTTAATATATTTTAAAATGTAATTTGATCTTGTGATGCAACGCTTAACTTTGGAGTTACTTTGAGTTATGTGGAGTTTTAAGTTTTAAACAACAATTAACCATGAAACATCACAATGTAAACGGTAACATACAAAGCAATTTTGTAGCATAATACACATTTCATTTCGGTTTTGAGATGTATAAAATTTAAATGTGAAAATTTTCTAAAATTTTTATGAAAATTGTGTCTGTTAAAATCAGACTTCATTATACAGTAACACTTGTTTAACAAAAACATACAAATATGCTGTAATAATATAATTTTAGTTTGAAGGATACACACAACATTATTCTATTTTAAGAGTTTATAAAACTGAAATTTTGATTGTAAACTTGACGGCGGAGAAAACTAGCCCCAGTTTCCCCTTTATACACTATATATACAATGCATTGTTTATCTAAGGTATTAACATGAATGGAAAGGAAATGGAATGAAATGAAACAAGTTTCCCCATGTATTGCTATGACAGGGTTTAGTGACAATATCTGATTTATGTGTTTGGGTCTGTTTAACTGTTATCAAGTCGTTTGTGGCGTGAGAGAGCCGGCTGTTTCATGATAAGTTGCTGTAACCTCAAAATGTTGTGGCCCACTGCTTTCTGGGTAATAAAGCTTATGTACACACCGCAGTGAGTGCACAATTCACTTTTATGTCATCTCGGGCCGAGGGTTGAACAATTATCCGTTTCACTTTGTGTATGATGCCCACCTGGGCTTGTAATGAGGGGATGTGACAAAGAGAAATGCTCTTTAAGTATAACCCACATCAAGATAATTAGTTTAAAGCAGAAACCCTCGCAGTCCAATTGAAATGTTCATATGTCAGACTGTGTTTGTGCATTAGTGTAATCAACTTTAATTTGATTTTGATTGTAGAATAATTGTTGCCACACTTTCCTAACACAATAAAAGTGCATGTGCAACATTTACTGTGGAACAACATTTACTGTGACCCGGGGAACAGCTTGACCTCAGGAACACATCAGGCTGGGTCACGATACAGGACTAGTTATATATATATATATATATATATAAGACTTATTATATGAGTATTCATTTATTTTATATTTAAATATATATATATATATATTAAATGTTTGTTTCTATTTAAACTGTTTATGCATTTAAATATCAAAATTAAAACAGCTGTTTTAAAGACTGACAAGTAGTTTATGTTTTTATTTGAATATTTTTTTGTATTTAATGACAATTTACGTAACGGTGTTAAATTTTATTTGTAACTATTTTATTTCAAAATATTCTGTAATGTAAACGTTGTGCTTCAAAAATGTACTTTTTAAAACAATACATTTCAAGACAACTACTGTTAAACTTCAAGCCACTGCTCTAATTATAAAAGGCTTCTTTATTTATTTATTTTACATTCTTTTTAAGCATTTATTTGACATTTCCATTCAATTCTAATTGATACATTTTATTCATTTAATTTTGTATTATTTAATTTCAAAATACTAAAATATTCTCAGCAGCAGTTTTTTATATAGTGCTTTAAAATCATGGTTCCGTGTGTGTGTGTGTGCGTGAGTGTGTGCGTGTGTGTGTGTGTGTGTGTGTGTGTGTGTGCGTGTGTGTGTGCGTGAGTGTGTGTGTGTGTGTGTGTGTGTGTGTGTACGTGTGCGTGTGTGTGTGTGTGTGTGTGTGTGTGTGTGTGTGTGTGTGTGTGTGTGTGTGTGTGTGTGTGTGTGTGTGTGTGTGTGTGTGTGTGTGTGTGTGTGTGTGTGTGTGTGTGTGTGTGTGTGTGTGTGTGTGTGTGTTTTAGCAGCAGTTTTTTTAAATGTGTTGCGCTTCAAAGATATGTTTCACCACCAGAAATTAATCACAATAAACAATAGATCTCATAACAACTACTGTTAGCGTCAAACATCAAACCATGGCTTTAGACCAGTCTAATAATGAAAGACTTCCTTAGTTATTATTCATTATAATTATTAATTATTATATTAAATAATATATATTTATTTCAATCATTTATTAAAATGTTCATTTAATTCTAATTTCTATATGTTATCATTTTTATTTGTAAGAATTTAAATTTCACAAAATTGTAAACATTTTAGCAGTGGTTTTCTGTAGTGCTTTAAAATCATGCTTTTTAAAACAAGTCTAATAATGAAAACCTTGCTTAGTTTTATTATTATTATTTTAACATGAAATACTATATTCAAAAATATTTTTTGTTCACTCTTTTTATTTCAAATATCAAATCGTTCTTCAGTTAATTATCATTATTTTATTTCATTTGTACTGTTTTTTATTTTAATAGCTTATTTGATTTCATTCTAAATTATACATTTTTAGGAGCAGGGCTTTAAGATATGCTGTTATAACAAATTGGCCACATAAAACATATTTCAAGACAGTTACTATTATACCTCAAATCATGACCTTAAATCGCTCTAATGCAAGACTTCTTCAAGACCGGTCGATGAAAATATGCCGTTTTTCACATCTCTGCAAAGTAGCTTTCAGGTGGCAGTTATCTGCGAGTCTATCATTCATCTCTTGGACTCTTGTTTTCTCTTCTGATTCAACTCTTTTCTCTTATCATTCATGACAGAGCGGCTTCATTGATTAAGCAGAAACTCCCCAGCACGTCTGGCTTAGTATTCTAGGCTGACGCTGAACGTTGCATGAAAATATCACAGGCTGTTCATTTGTATGTTGATAAAATGCAATCTCTCGGTACCTGACCGAATTTGTAAATGCGATCCTTTTGACATTTCCGAATGCCAAGCAACAATTACTCTACGCTGAACTCCTATGCGTCTAGGCCTGTGGAGATCCGTGGGGATTTGACGGTGTTTACACCTGGCTGTCGATAAGATTTGAATACCTAGCCAGATGTGAAATATAAAGATAATTCTTAAATGTGTTAGCTAGAGCAGCTAATCATTCCACCATTAATAATCTTCATCTGGGCATGTGCACATGTGCAATTACACAATCGTCTGACTGTATATAGAGCATGGTTTGATGTTCAAATTATAGGGTAACATATGCTTGATTAAAGGCTGATACATCCAGCCATTCATTAGCTACCACTTGTCGTTTGTTTCTTTAAACATTTGATTCCATCTGGAAGCCTTTAATACAATGGTCCATTTTTGACTAAATGCGCTTAATGGATAATATTTATCTTCAGTGAATATGCACAGCGGAGACCAAAAGTCTGAGAACGCATTGAAAATCCAAGATTCTAAATCTAATTTAACCATAACAAACTCAACGTTTTAGGC
The DNA here is from genome assembly GCA_027564155.1 of Gymnocypris eckloni scoliostomus. Taxonomy (NCBI): domain Eukaryota; kingdom Metazoa; phylum Chordata; class Actinopteri; order Cypriniformes; family Cyprinidae; genus Gymnocypris; species Gymnocypris eckloni. The sequence continues at coordinate 410,780 of CM050419.1, forward strand.
CTTTTAAAACAAAGTTCAAGACGTATGGTGTAAAATGATTGAGATTTATTTAAGAGTATGTACTATTTCTAATCATATAATGAGACAACGTCTAGTTCCATCCATATCTAGTCAAATCAGTAAAGCAAGAGAAGGACAAACCAAATGATTTTCTAGCTGTGTCATACTTTTTGACCCCGCTTTATATCTGTATGTATGTTAATATAGCTTTCTTCCTATCTGTTTCGGTGTCGTAAAACATTTCAGTCGATTCTTTATCAAGCCGGCTCATCTTGATTGTCAGCTTCCAGAAAGGGAGGGAATAATTGCTATCTGCTCTCACAGTCAGAGCAGAACTAATTGCCACTGATGAGTTCGCAGAGTATCGTAAAAACATGACGTCAACGCACACATGCCTTTTTGGCTGTCAATGTGTCCACGCAGGCAGCGGAGAGAGTGAGAGGGAAGTTTTATGGGTTTGATCAAGTCAAACGGCTCTGTTGTGATCTTCCTATTATTTGTTTTAATGCTAAGCTAGCTACTGATTCAAGGTGGTCTGTAGGCCTAATACCTGGAGAAATATCTGTTAGCGCTAATATTCACCTCAGTTAGACTTAGCGCAGGTAAAATGTGAAAAAAATTGTGTTTGTGCATTCAGTTTTTTAATCCAGAGTTGAAAAATTAACTTAAATTGGAATTTTGCATAAAATATTTGCAAACAAGCACCTTTCCATCCAACGTGTCAAAGAGAACAAAATCATCACTTCCTAAATATCACTAAGAACAGTAGGAGAAGCCACTGATTATAATCTTTTTCATATATAATAAATGACTTGCTTCAATAAAAAACTGTGGTCCACAAGCTCGGTGGTCAGTCCTTTCCAAACTGAAACACAAAACCATAATAATTTAAAAGAAAACAAGTTGACATGATATCGAATCCAATATTTGGTGATAATGTAGCATAACAAGACATTTATAGACAGTTTTTTTTGTAGAGTTGTAATGTATAACCACAAACACCACAAGTGTAATAAGGTGGGGAAAATACCAAAATCAAACAAACAAAAAAAGTGTGAAGTTATTATACCATGTGTGAGTGAGATTAGTCTAATTAACTAGTATTTTGGGGGGAAGGAATATCCTCTCTGGGTCAAAATGACCAGGGCTGCGTTTCCCAAAAGCATCATAAGCCTAAATTGATCGTAGCTCCATTGGTTTCAATGGGTCTACGATGTACCTAAGCCCACAGTGCTTTTGGAAATGTTTTTGTGTTGTCCCAGAACACAACATGAGAGTTAAATAAATAAATACGAATATACAGTAACACGTATGCACAGGGGCCTATTCTCACTATTAACTAGTTGTTTATTAGCATGCCTATTATTAAGATATTGGCTGTTTATTAGTACTTTATACCTTACAAACTATCAATAAGCAGTAATTCGGAGTTTAGTAATTAGGAGGCAAAAGGCGTAGTTAATGGTTTGTTAAGAGCAATAATTGAACCTTAAAGTAAAGTGTAAATATACAACTACATTTGAATGGCTGTCAATGGGTAAATATGTAGCAACAGATGGTGTAGCTACAGCATCTACAAGTAGGCGCTAAAAGGATCACGCTAAGCACCCAAACCTTAATGCCATGATTAGCAAAGAGAAATGTTCTGTTGACATGCTAATCAACAACTCTGACGGAAATCAGCCTTTTTGGGGGAGAAAATCTGTGGAATTCATAAATGTGTTCACAACAAGAAGATCCCTGGTTCAATGGAACATCTTCTTTAACTTGAAGTTAATATGTTCTCTTCATGTGGGTGCTTATAGTTTCCTCCCGGTGCTTCTGTTGGAAGCTGAATGAGCAGAAACATTTATTTGAACACACAGGAGTTTAGGGACTTGTAAAATGGTGTTCCAAAATGGAACTGAAGGTATAGATTTCTATGTGGGCCTGTAACATGAGCTGAGAAACAAGATGCAACTCCAGCTAAATTATATAGTAATATTTTAAATGGATGGAAATAAGTTACATTGTGTTTTTAAGCAGTCTGACTGAATTATGCCTAGAGACACGAGGAGGGAAGATGAAAAGATGTCATCATCTTTTCCCAAAGACGTTGTGGCATCCTCATGGGAATTGTGTCAAACAAAGCATGCAGAATATGAAATAACCTGGATCCCCTGATCTATCTAGCTACTCGCAAGAGGGTCAAGATGAGTGGAATTCGTTAGAAAACATATGCTGTGCTGTGCCGACGCTCTCCTGATGGGTTTTGCATTCGAAAAAAATCCCGACCACGTCACTTGCATTCTATCACTAGAGTGACAGTGTCTTTTGTCTTTTACAATATAAATGCGACCCATCAATCAAAATGCTGCGGGTGCGAGGAGGGTCACTGTAAGATGAATGCGCTGACAAAAATGCTGAAGCAGTGCTTTGGACTAGCGCCATAATTCATGCCTTTTTATGTAATCTCATTTGAGTTGCAAAGAAAAGTAGATGAACAAAAGGTTAATCTGTTATTTGCGTCGCAACAAATATTAAAAATGATCATGGCAGAGGTGTCGGTGTAACACTCATTAGCGTGATGCAATAAGGTGCAGGGCAGTATGGCAATTGTTTCGCAGCAAATTAGAACGGATAAATATGGCAGGAAATGACCCCATTCTCCTTTCGAAGCATTGCTGGATGTGTTCGGGCTAATTAGCAAATTGGTATTTGCCGATTCAGCCTCCATTTCCACGATTTGGTGGGAGTTCAAGTGATCATTTGCTCTGAAAATTAAGCCCAGAGGAAAGGGTAAACATCAGCAATTAATGTCTGGAAGATACTCCTGGACACAGCAGTTGGACTGGCTGTTAGGAATTACCGGGCAGCCAAGGGAAGTCTATCAACTGATGAAAGAGCCCATCTTCCCATCTTCCTTTCGGACTATTGAATAGTGCAATTACATTTTAGCATTGTCACTATTGCCAATTTAGATGACGTCACGGCTGTCTAAGTGTGAATCATTGGAGTATTGATTTATCTAAATCCTCTTGGTTTATGTCATCCAGACAAATGAAGACAGAGCACCAAAAGTAGTAGGGTTTTTTTGATGCTGGTCTTCACAATGTTTGCCCTTCATTTACTCTCGTGGAACTTTAAACGCTGTTAGAGTTCTTAGTAACCCGAGAGAATTCTTACATAAATTTATGAGCTGCACACAATTCATTTTATGAATTCTTGATGCTCAATGTACAAAGGCTAACTTTGGATGGATTATGCTCACAGTCACTGTCAAGCAAATGTGTGTTCAGTCAATGTTCTCATTGTTGAATCGATTTTGCTTAGCTCAGACTTTGACAGCTGAATGGCACCGGCTGCTCTTTTGCACAAGGGAAGCTGGTCGGAATTTCCACGTGGGCCAAAATATCCCCCTTCTCAAGGACAGAGGCATGATGCACTTGCAGTCAGACAATGCAAAGTAAACAGATAAATGGGTATATAGCTGAAACCATCGAAAAACATTTGCCAAAGCAATTGTGCAAGGCTTAAAATGCAATCTTATAAAAAAGAATATTGTCTGTTTCAGAATGACACAGATAGGAAAGGACTCTTTGCAATTTGTTTCACTCTAAGCGATCAAACAGCATGATGGATGATAGCTGAGAGGGATGGATGGCTGTTTTGTTTTATTTTTGCTTTTTTTCCTGATCTAGGCTACAAAGTCATCCTAAAATTTTGGCATGAGAGATGCGGCAGTCATTGTCAACTTGTCAACAATCTATATTAAATATCTGGGGAAAGAAAACAAACAAAAACAACCTATGCTAATAAAAAAGTGCCCAAAACTACCATGGTGCTCTTTGAAGTATTTCGGAAAAACGATTGTGTTGTGAATATGTTAATCATTCAGTAACATAGTAGTGACTGTGATTATGGCAAATGATAATTATCAATTGTTGGTCCTGAAACATTTCTGTCATCTACATACCTTCTCGGCCTGTGGTGTAGTAGGTTGTATAGAAGCCAGTTTCTGCCACTGAATAAAAAAAAAGGTAATTGCGACTTTTTATCTCACACTTCTGACTTTTTTCTTTTGTGAGTTTACATCTCTTAACTCTCACTTTTTATTCCCAGAATGGCATAATACAAACTCGCAATACTGCCATTTTAATATATAATATAAGACAAAATATAATATAAAATATGAAATATAAACTCGCAACTGTAAATTATAAAGTAATAATTGTGAGATATAAACTAAAATTCTGACTTTTTTCTCAGAATTGTGAGATATAAACCTGCAGTTGCAAATAAAGTCAGAATTGTGGGATATAATTGGGAAATTCTGACTTTTTCTCTCAGAATTGTGTGATTATAAGTTATGTAAGTTGCATGTGTTCCTGTGGCTCAGTGGTTAGAGCACTGCGTTAGCAGCGCAAAGGTTGTGGGTTCGATTCCCAGGGAAAACACATACTGACAATACAAATGTATACCCTGAATGCACTGTAAGTTGCTTTGGATAAAAGCATCTGCTAAATGTATATTATACATATATCAAAAATGGAGTTTAAATCTCACAATTCTGACTTTATTTCTCACAAGTGCAAGTTTATGTACAGCCACTATGACTTTTGCTTATAAACAATTATATACAATATAAGTTTGTAAGTCAGAATGGAAGTATATAAACTTGCACTTGTGAGAAATAAAGTCAGAATTGTGATATATAAACTCTACTAATAAAATACTATATACAACTCTATATATGTATCTCGCAATTCCGACTTTTTTCTCAAAATTGTGATATATATTCTGGCAATTGTGAGTTATAATGTCAGAATTGTGAGATATAAACTATACAATTTTATTGTAATTACACCTGTTACATCGAAACAAATTTATGCAGGTGTAAACATATTTATTATGCATGTAGGTCAGCAATCCACAAAACCATGCAAATCAGCTAAATATTAGCTTGAATAGGTAAGCAAGGTAATTATTGTTTCCCCAAAAAAGGCAGTTATGGGGCAAAGTAAGCCAAATGCTTTAATTTGAGCCAATGTTTAAACGAACCCCAACATATAGGAGAAACATTACAGAAAAGCTGCCATACCAAGAAACCTTTAATTATAGTCTGTTTTAGTCTGTTTTTGGGAAGGTTACTACTTTGGTGTTCAACATAGTATTTCAGAAATGCAAACCATTAAAGATATTTACATTTAAACTTAATTTGGCTGCATGTTGTTAAATTAGCTTTAAGAAAACAAATATGAATGTTGCTATAAATAAATGTTATTATTATATTATTTTTTGAAAGAGGAAATTATCTTTAAAATTTGACATTGGTTTGAATCAGATTCAGTTAGATGGTCAGTTTACATCCAAATGGTGCATCTTGTTAGAAGCCATATATTTAGAACCATTTGTCATAGATATGTTCTAATAATTTAAAATGATAGAAAACATCCAGAAATCACCTTAGATACTTACTTTTATGGTACTTCTGCCTCATTTCCCCTTATCTTGAAGGCCAAACATGTAAAAATAGGCTCATTTTACACCACTCTCTCCTAATATGAGAGGGAAATGACTGATGGATATTTGTTCAAACCCCAACCCTAGCTATTCTGTTTACTGTATAAAAGGACCATGGTCTTAATGTCTCATATTTTCGCTGTCCCATTATAGCACTACAGTACTTTTTTGTGAGAGCAGTGCTGTCATAAAAGCAACAAACACATGCTGTTCAGGTTCTAAATTCATATTTAAAACTAACTTCAACCCCTAATTGGCTTTTATAAGAGTTCAGCCATTAACTTCACCCTTTGGGGCCTGTACATCTCTGAATACAAACATTAGCTTTAGCGTTAACGTGCAGTGTGTGCATAAAGACGAGACAAGTCAAGAGCACTGTCTGCTAGAACTAACTAATTATTTATACTGCTACCAAATTTAGTGTGCCCTCTCAGGGATGGTTGTCTCTATCTTAACGTCATTTTTGCTATACATCATTTTTGAGATTGATTGGGCAGGATGAAGTGCTCTTGAACAGTAGTCCGTCATTCCATAACAGTCCATAACCTGTCTTTTCCATCCTGCCTTTTTCATTATTTAATTGGTTTTAAAAGGTGATGTCAATGATGCCAGGAGTAATTTGACTGTCAGCGGGATATGCCCTTTGTCTTGGCTAATGAGTGCAGGCAGCAGGGAGGAGTAATTAGCCATAATTTGCACAATACTAACTTGCCGAAGGTTCCTAAAGCTCGCCTCGACTTTTCCCCTTCCTCCGCCCCGAGAAATGTCAGTGGCCGTTGTGTTAAACCATGGTGGCGTCTAATCAGCCCTAGCTGGCATGTGCCTGGGTGAATGTTCCTCATTAGCTACCCGCTTCTTTTAGCCCACCCCAGTTTTGGGAAGGGCAGCTCCTTCATTGTGACCTTGAGTAAAATAAAGAGTTCGGTCTTGTTAGCACAACTTTGTACAAGCCCACTGGGTACCCGTAAGCCTCTGGATTTAAACTAGCACCCATACCGACGGCAGGGAGTGGATCTATCATTTATGTTTTTGACATGAATAAATATGATATTTTGATCAATCAATCTTGAATAGCATAGCATCTTCCAAGATGAATCCAAATCAGATACAACTGTGAAACAATTGACCCTTTGTAAGACCTGCCCCCCTTTGTTACTGTTGTTATGTTGGACAAGCAAATCATGCTCTCACATAGTGAAAAACACATCGTGAAGCAGACAACACGCTGACAGATAAGGTTACTTCTGGTATGGAACAAAATCTCAGCTTTCAAGTTTTGTCACTTTTAAAGAAATGTAACCAATACATACCATCGTGTGGCTCTTTTATGTGTTATGACAGATTGCTGTAGCGCCTCAGTTCAAGTGGCACATGAACCGATAATCTTCTCATATTTACATGTATGCATTTAGCAGACCCTTTTATCCAAAACGACATACAGTGCATTCAGGATATACATTATTTTTTTGTCAGTATGTGTGCTTTCTGGGAATTGAACCCACAACCTTTTGCGTTACTAACGCAATGCTCTACCACTGAGCCACATGAACACTTACTAGTGTGTAACTAGTGTGTAACTAGTAAAGGAATATTTACTAGTTAAAGCACAAAATAAACATGAATGAACATCAGAAGGTATTTTATTTCAACCGTGTAAAGACATCAATACGCTCAATTTTTCAAGGTCAAGTCCACTAACGTTAATCTATTCTCCTGGGCTGCGTTTCCCAAAAGCATCATAAGCTTAAGTTGATTGTAGCGCCATTGGTTTCAATCGGTCTACGATGTACTTAAGCTTATGATGCTTTTGGGAAATGCACCCCTGTCTGGTTTGTTTGGATAAAAATGGCAGATTTGACATTTTGATTGGTCAGATCACCTGTCAATCAAACTCCCTGTGAATGGTCAATTGAGGACAGAAAATATAAAGCATTCCAGATAGTGAATCCAGAACAATTTCAATCCACATCTTTCATTCTTCAAACCTTGTAGTATCTGGTGTGCGGGCAGGGTGCGCACTTCAGACACTAGCACACTCAACAAGACAACAATCATCTCCCTCGGTTGTTTACTTCGAGATTTTCAGCACCAAAAGCCAGAAATTCATTTTGATGTTCTGTTCAAACTGCTTGGGCATTTAAACCACAGCACAGCAGTTAAGGAGGGAGCCCATAGTCTAAAAAGTTGTTTAATATGCTCGCCATTATGATAACAGGATGAGAAATGACTGGTGAGTCGCGGTTGGTGAGGATTTTGAGAGCCTTATAGTGAGTGCATGACTTAAGAGGGCTGAAGTCTCTGTTTGGGAGCTATAAGTCAGACCAAAATCACCCGCTGCCTTCTTTCTGGCTCTCGAAGAAAATAGGCCAGTCTGAGAACGGCGTCTCGCCTCGCAGCTGAGTAGCTGAGAATAATAAAACAGGCAGTGATCCGTATGGAAATATGTACTCCCCTCATAATCTCAGTTATTCATGAACCCAGCGGCCCAGGAAAGCTGTGACTTTCTCTCAGATGCATATGTTTATTTATATATGTGCGCCTTAATGGAAGGTCAGATAGCGAGATAAGCAGGGACTCATTTTTTGGGAGATTTTTCTCACGTATTTCTTATCCTATTGTTTGTACTTCTGCTGACACATCAAATCTGTTTTGTTGCACTTCTGCAAAGATATGATAGTGGTGTAATTTGTTTGGACTCTAGTAGAATGAGACCTGTTGTATTTGACTAATGATGCTAAGCCACTATCTCCAGCTTCCCACACATCTTCCTTCTGTCATTTCTACCATCCCTCTTTCAACTTTCCTGTCCTGTTTGTCCCTCCTTATCTTTTCGGGCACGTCGCCCACCCATTTTTATCCCCAGCTTGCTCATCACCAGAATTTAGCTGTGAAATCTTTAATTAAAGTTTTACGACTCATGAGATTTCTCACCCACTCACATTTCCCCTCGGAGGAGTCATCGCATTCTTCTTCCCAGTCATCTTTTGTACTACCGTTTCCTTCCGGAGCTCTGGATTGGCAAATGACATATGCTGCCCAGCTGTTTGGAAAGATTGGTGGCCTTCTTGTGAACCAGGCGGCTTTCAGCTTCGGCTTCTTCCAAGAGGCCTGTCTTCACGTCGTCTTAGCTGCTTAAGTGTTGCCTCCTTCCCAGGAAGCGTCCCTGGGGCTGGATCCAACTGTTGGGGAGCTGATATCATCTTGCTAGATCTGAAATTGTGGATGCATAAAACTGCTTTTTGTCTCTGCTTGGGATTTTCTGTCTCCCTACCATTCCCTACAATGGTAGCTGTAATGGGTGGTTTGAAACCATGTAATCCTATTTCCCTCTTACATTCCAGACTGTGGAGGAGGATATCACTGCAGCTCAGACTTGGACAGTTCTACACATTTTCTAACTCAACAGCTGTGCTGTGGATGGTAATCATATACCCGCATAATGTGCAAACACAGTTAGCACCCAACAGAGCCTGAACTATCAAGCTAACTAAGCAAAATAATGTATTCTGACTTGTAGTTAACAACTCAGATGGATCGTAGAGCACTTTTAAAGATGAACTCACAGTCTTTCTCAATTAAAAACAAAACTTGATTTAGTAAGAAATTACATATGATCACATGTCCAGCCTAATACTACTTGATTTGTCTCAGCAATATACTTGTTGTTGAACAGTTTATCTTAAAACAATGACAGCTGACTAGGGTGCGGTCGTGGCCTAATGGTTAGAGAGTCGGCCTTGTAACCCAAAGGTCCAGGGTTTGAGTCCCAGTACCGGCATGAGTTGCGTTTGGTGGGAGTGAATGATAATCACTCTTTTCCACTTTCAATTACCATGACTGAGTGGCTCTTGAGCAAGGCACCGATCCCCCAATTTCTCCACAAGTGTCACAGGAAAAAATGGCTGCCAGCTGCAGCAGTGGCCTAATGGTTGGAGAGTTGCACTTTTAACCCGAATATTGTGGTTTCGAGACTCAGTACTGGTAGTTGTGAATGACCTGCATTCTCTTATACCTTCACCTTCTGTTACTCTGATGCCCTTGAGCAAGGCTTTGAACCCCCATTCAAAAATATATTTCTAAAATGTACTACTAGCATTGGTAACTTTATTAATAATTTGGAAAGCGTTTTTGGACAACTGTTCCATAGCATTACGGTTGCCAGCTTGAACATTTACAAATAATTTCCCTTAAATGCCCATTCCTTATTTCATTTCACAGCTGTACAACATACTGGCTTCTGAAGCAGTTATTTTGGAACTTTTGTTTGTTTTGGACCTTTGCCAGAAATGAAATGTAGAGACGGAACCTTTTGGAACTTTAATTAAATACCACTGTGCCAGACCTTTTCTTCCAACTAATGTCACTTTTCTGAGTCATTTTTGCAATGACCTTTAATAAGCTAGTCCCAAGGTGATTTTTGTGGATGAATGAAGTCACTTCCACAGGTGTCCTAGCAGTGTAACCGCGGGTGTAATTCATCACAAAATAATATTTTGCACTTGGCTTGATTTTGCTAAAGCATTCATTCAGGCCTTTTAGGTGTTTCTTAAAATAGCTTAATATATAATCTCCAGATAATAATTGCCTACAAATTGGTTGTAAAAAAGACAAATGCTAAGCATTTAGTTCTGTTTACACATCAAATGTTCCATTCATGGACAGCTTTAAAATAGATTTGTTAGAAGCACACAATGTCTTATATACTGCAGAAATACGTTTTTGGCATATGGTGCATTGTAATGTTGTTAAAAATATGAATTTCCAAAAAATATATATTTTATGGAATCTAGGGATGAAAAAAAAAAAATTGTTGTATCTCAGTGGGTACATCATACCCAAGGTCAAGGCTTCAGGTATACATTTAATACACTGTAATTCACTTTGGATAACAGTGCCTGCCAAATATGTTCATGAGAATGTGTCTTTGATTTGTTTGTGTTAAAAATAACAGCATAATTCCCTATGAAATCACACCAAATGGAAGTCAAGCTAATTCCCATTTGATGGATCGTCTCCGAAAAGCATTCCCTGCCTCCCACCAATGTGGCTCTCCACACGAAACCATCTGGACACTTGCGACAAAACAGCTCTCAGGTTCTGAGACAAGACAAAGCTGAAAGACGCCAGATCTATGAGTTTCTTTCATGGCCGGCTACCAAGGGATTTGGTTTGGTGCTTTACCAACTGCTTACACATTATATCACGTCTCATTTGGTCTTATACGTCAATGCTCACAAACACTCATACTCCCTCTCTGCATCTCTGAGTGCCTAAACCTGTGCGTTTGAATTAAGAGATTTACCAGCTGATCCTTTGAAGTTTTTTGATCCTACCAACAGAGGAACGCTCGCGTCCCAAGAGAACATGTAAACATTTAACAGCTCCATGGGCATTGAATTACACAAATGCTATCTAAACCAAGATTATGTGAGATAATGGCACCAATAAGAGTGTAAAAGAGATTGGAAACTGTTAGTTTACTCCACAAAAGTGGGATACACTTCATACATGGTTTTGTTTGTTCATACATTCTTTGGAAATTAGACCCATGGCCTTGCCGTTGCTAGTGTCATGCTCTATTCTTCTACAGGAAAACCTTACAAAAGAAGACATTTTGAAGAATATCCAGAGTGCTCTTTTCCATATCTTCCAGAAAATTGATCTGACAACCTTAACTCGGTAGTGTTAAGGTTGAAAGATGCTACATGACTTTTGCACAGATTTGCACATTTGAAGAGTCGACTGACTCCATTTATTTATCTATTCAGACTATGATTCCATCCTATCAGAGGTTATCAAACTCCTGCATGTCTCCTACAAATGAGGTGCATGTTTCTGCAAGAGTTTGCCTTGTTCAGAGTGACATGAAACAGAGCAGTGTGTGATCCTCAGTCATTTAGTGAGTGATGGAGAGTTTTCAAGCATTTCTCTGTAACAATTTTCAAAGTTTGCACATGTGTTACTGCAATTGTATTGTTAGTGTTTGAAAATCAGTTCCGAACGTAAATGACATGTATTGCATTCCAGCCATATCAGTATGTAGCATTTACCAATAAATTCGTATGTTTGGATATACACAGAAACATGCAATATGAAACTGATTCATCCCCCGGAGTCGTTCATTATTAATTCTTGTTAGCTCAGTATTTTTGATCGTTAGCTCATGTTAACAAAGGTATTAACCAGTGTGAACAACTTGAACCTTATTGTAAAGTGTTACCATGAAAATAACATGGAACTTTTACATTTCAGACTCAAATAGCATCCATTTACAGAGGTTGTTTGCAAGGAATGGTTTGAGCGCTCAGTGAAATGTGTCCTTATTCCACTTGGGATTGGAAAAAAACATCTATTCTTGGTCTTTACACAATTCAACTGTGATAGTCATACATGTTGTGTTCTCCATTATTCAGTCTGTCATCTTCCCTATCAAAAGTCCATGTGCTGCTTTTTCCATTTTCAGTGATCTTGCACCCGGCCACAACCGACCCACAGGATTAATGCTCTGGATTACGAGTCAAAAGAGCATCTGTACTTTGTCACTTGTTGGAAAGGTATCATAAAGCTGACAGGGGACAAATCTGATTGAAGCTTTCTCACCACTGGAGACATTTCCCTACCATCACCTTCAGGTACATACTCACACACACAGCTGGGAAAATGTAATGAGGTCTCGGATGAAGCCTTGCGCTCTCTCTCCTTTTCTTTTTCTGTCCTCCTGTTATTGCTCCTGTAGCCCTTGTGGGTTCCGCAGGCGAACAAACCAGTCATGAGTTATTTAGCCGGTTTAGCATTTCCGCCTGGCAAATTCCCCACTCAATGTCACCACAGATGGCGGAGGGAATGGCAGTGGTTAAATTTTGGCTTTTCTGTTTTATCCCGCTCAGATTGAACAACATCACTCAAGTTTAATGTGAGCAAGCGAATGCAAATAAAATGGATGGGAAACACATTGCCAATTGTGACTTATAGTGGAAAAGGAAACCGGCTGCTGATTTCACTACTGTGACACCTATGACAAACTTTGTAGTACATGGTCAAGGGGGGTGAAACAGAACCTGATTAATTATTTAGCAAAGGAGGTGAAGCATATATGAAGAGTCTAATTTAAATAGTATTATGTTGTCAATTTTCAAATTACGTCAATTTCAAATTAATTGTATGTATTTTGCTTATGCAAACATAACCTTAAAGACTCGCATGTGGGTATTTTCAGAATTATTGATAGATTCAAGGGGGGATCTGGCCTTGTGAAAAATAAGTCCATTTAATTGAATTGTAGTGCACATTTAAGTAGACTTAAAAAAACTGTATTTACAGATGATATATTAATTAAAATACCACATAAATGTGCTTAAAGAGACACTTTTATGACTATATTTCTTAGCACACTTTAGTATTAGTAGTAGTAGTTTTTTTACTTTTAAATGTGCACTTTGCAATAATGTCAATGTAAAAGTTTTACTTCAATGTGTATTTTAATTCATCGTTTTACATGTCTTTTTGTCTGCTTTAAAGTACATATATTTTGATGTGTTAACACTAAAACACATGTAAATACTTTATTATAAGTTTAACTGCAGTGTTTTATTTGATATTTAATTTTTAAATTGTAATGTAATCATTGCAAATTACAAATATATTTAAATTCATGACATACAACTTTCAATAGACATAAGTATATATAACTAGTATTATATAGAACTAATAAAAAATATAATTAATTATAAAATTGCATATTCAGATATATGTAAGTAGGTAAAAATGACTCTAAAATTCAACTTACTGGATTCAATAGTACGCATTTAAGCTATGATTATTTTCATTTAATTGTAAATACCATGCAGTTAAGCATCATAGTATTTGAAAAAGTACCCAGATGACCTACTACTTTCGGCGAGGTTCTAAAATGCACATTTGATAAAGCACTTTACCGTCCATTGAGGCCACGGGAGAGAATTTGTGAATGGCAGTGAAGTGACGCAACTGACGCAGGTAGGTTGTATGTCCATATCAGCACTGAGGATGTAATACACCTGAATGTCGGTTATTCTGCTCATGTTCATACTATGCATAAAATATATATTTTTAACAGTTTACATTCATCTCTTGGTTGGGTTTGGTTCAGTGGTCATTTACATGCTTAGTGCATATCACCACCTAATTGATGGTTGTACAGTAGTTGAGAATATTAATTATATTATTTGTTTGGTGCTAATTATATATTAAGTCATATCAGGTATGTATTTTTTTATAGAAATACATTATAGAAAATGCCGATCCATGTTTGAGATGAAAATATAAAAGGTAATAAATATATATAATATAATAAATTAAACATTACATTGTCACAGTGTATTATAATTTATACAGATAACTGTTACATAGGCCAATAAAATAAATATAATATCCATATTAGCATAATAAATCACAAAATCGGAGGTTACTTTTAGGGTATGTAAGTCACCTTTATTTATATAGCTCTTTTAACAATACAAATTGTAACATAAAGTTACAATTATTAAGTATTAAGTAACACTAGGAACTTGCTCTCTGAAGATAACCTGCTCCTTTATTATTCATACCCTACAAGTAACCTCAGATTTTGTAACCGAAAGCTGAGGTTATCTGCTCGCTAACCCTCAAACATACTCCAGGTATGTCACATAACCTGCTTTTTGGAATACACCCTGGTGTTCCACAGGGCTCTGTCCTTCCACCTTTTGGTATTGTTTTTAGGAAATTTGGGTTATAGTTTCATTATGATGGCAATGACAACCAACTCTATCTGTCCTCCAAACCTACTTCTACTTTTCCTCAGTCCTCCCGCTCTGATTGCTTAACAGAAATTAATAATTGGTTCATATCTGATTTTCTCAAATTTAACAGTAGTAAAACTGAAACTCTTCTTGTTTGAAACACCAATCTTGCCAAATCTAATTGCACCCGGGATCACTGACAACTTTCTAATATTTTTGTCTACACAAGGTAAAGTATGGGTTACATCTTTGATAGTATTTTCTTTTGAAGCTCATATTAACAGTGCCACTCCATCTATACATTTTCACACACCTAACATTTATTCGATTTCGTCCTGCCCTCACAATGAAGAGCACTGCTATCCTACTGAAGGTCTTTTGTTTTTTGTTAATGTTGCTTGTTTTATTGTGCTTGTAAGGTGTACTTGAGTGTCATGAAAGGAGAATAATAATATTATTTTAAATGCACACATCTGCTTATCTATTTTCAATGGGAGGATGACAGTCATCAGTTGTTCATGTATAATTGAGTGGCCATTAACACCCTTCAGCTGGGATCTGAAGTCCTGTCTCAAGTCCACATTCGAGACCACCAGAGCGCGAGCAGGTGGAGGGTCCCAACAGATGGTGACTCTCTTTGTGATTTCACAGGACGAAGCCACCCACATTGACAGTGACATCCTCACCCTTGATCACTTCAGCCCATGAAGGCTGCTGCCACTTTCTTCTATTCAGATGAGCATATCTCTTCAAAGACGTCTGAAGAAACTCTTCCTGGACTTTGAGCGGCAACATGCTTCTGAAAGCTGTTTGATTCCACACCTCTCTGTTATTAAAATTGTTTATTCCAGGTTGGGCTGCATCGGCATGGGCTAATTGTGGACGCGTGCTATATTAAGTACTGTTATTTTAACCCTTCTGGTGGTTTATCAAAGTAATTATCTCAAACAGAGGCTCATATAAAGTACACTAATGAGCCTCTTGCGCTAGTTTTCAAATAACCCTGTGTACAATTTGGCCATGTAAGGTATTCTAAATATTGTTGTAAATTAAGTGTGGTGTATATTTAGATTTAGCCATGAAGAGGTTGTAGAAATTATTACAATAATTTTCTTTTAAAAAACATGATTATTTTATCTTATTATTTATCTAAAAAAGAATTTACTCATCTATTTTTTATTAATTAATCCATACGGTACATGCATTTTTTGGGGCTTTTGACCTAATATAGTTTGAAAACATTTGATAATTTTAGACATTTTCTCTCAGAAATTGTTATTTGATTTCACAAATAATTACAAACAAAGTCAAGTAACATGGTTACATACTGTAACATTTAACAGAAACTTAAACCATCAATATATATATATATATATATATATATATATATATGTATGTATGTATGTATGTATGTATGCTTATATGTATGTATGTATGTATAAGTATATTTTTTATACATATAACAAATATAAATATACACTATTTTTTATAAATATAAATAACATTTTGGGGAAGTCAGCCTATGGATGACTTATTTATAGTTCTCTCAACACATTAAACTGGAACAGACGAGTGTTTTAACTTCAAAAAATGACACACTTCACCTTTAATCAAACTGTACGTATCTTTTTAAAGCACAAATGTAAAGATCACACAGATCTAAAGATCACATCATTTTAAAGGCAATGCCACAGCTCTTTGAGAGTGAGAGAAATCTAATAAAAAGACTAAAGAGAAGCAAGACTGTACTCTTTGAATCCTAATACATCATGTCATGTCTAGATTTCATGATATGCGCTTTGACAAAATAAATCTGTCTGCCTCATCTTGTTCCTCTGAGCTCTTCAATGTCAAAAACCACTAATTGCACAATATTTTCTCGTTATATATATATATATATATATATATATATATATACCACGTTCACTCATATTCAATTACTCCTGGGATTAAAGATGAAACTTAAAAGGAAACTCTTTTATATAACATAGAATCATCTTTTATCTACCAAAGGATTCTTGGCCTAATAAAGGTTGTTGACTCATGGACTACCCAACATCTGAGCATTCATTAGTGCCTAATTTGCATAATAACATACAATTATTTAATACGCTTTATGTACTCTATAATAATTCTGATCCATCTGTCAAAACCTTAAATGAGCTTCGTAAATATAAAGGAACACCGAACGGACAAGAAAAAGGGAAATATTTGATATTAACATAGCAGATTCAGAAATTCATTATAATGATGTTCAATGTTATGACTGACTGAGTCTCGTAAAACTCCTCCAATAAATGAAATTGCTCAGTAATAAATGTTTAATTAGGCTCTGCATAATAAAACAATCACTCCTGTCAATTAATGCATTTGCATGTAAATATTTCACACTTGCCAGAAGCCACCGAACTGCAAAACGCAACAACGCAAATTGGTTTCTGACTAAGTGTCTTTGCCCTTCCAAAATTCTAAGGTGTTGTGAGTGGTTGATATGCTGTTGCTAGCGGGTTCTAGGTGGTTTCTAAGATTTTCCTGAGAGAGTTAGCGCATTAGATGTTAGCGTTTACATCCTCTTTCGCTAGCCTCCCTATTTGACACTGCACTCTTGGATTATTGATCTGAAAGTGAATGAATATTTAATGACTATAGACAGATGGCCTTTTCTCCACGTTGTGCATGTGATTCAGGCTAGATAACTGTAGAGAGGTCTAAGATCTGCGAGGATGAACATCTGCAAATAGTGAAGCAAACGCAGCGGGTGGGAGGCTTAAGAGACAAAGGAACTAACGAATACATGGAAAGAAATGCGCAAACATATAAATTATGGATACAACTATATGTATATGTAATGAGGGTGAGAGTTATGATGACATGGTTGAATGTATTTAGATAGTAAGGCTTTTAATAGCTTGAGGCGGATAACTGGAAGGTTGCTCGTTCGAGACGTGAGCTGTGACCCAACACGATGTTCCTGGTTTTATGGGGAAAACGGAACTTAAAAGCCTAGATGTATACAAAACATTAAGTATATTGCATATTCATTACACTGGTGCTGTATTGTGCAAAAAATGAATCAATAACTGACAAAATTTATACTCTATATTCCAAGTCTTTGAAACCATATGCTAGATTTGTAAGGATTAAACTGAAATTTAAGTATGGATCTTTTTTTTCATTTTCGCAAAAGCTCACAGATCATGTTTACTTCTAATATGGATTGTAAAGATGCACTGTTAATCTAATATTGCCAATATTTGTCATCAGCCTCTTTAAAGCCCCGTTTACTCCAATAATTATTACTATTTTAGCATACATACCAACGGAAGATAGCATTCTGTTTATTAGAAGCTCATACTCCAGTAATATCATCTATTGCTCCTATTCACAACAAGAATGAAAACTATAAAATAGTTATAGCAATAAATATTGATGTCCACACCAGAAGATGAAAATGTTATGTTTATTATAAGCACTCACTGCAGTTCTGTTGTCTGCCTCTTTAAAAGCTATGTTCACACCATGAACCATAACTATAATGATGACTGAAACGATATTAGCATTACATTAGCATCCACACCAACAGATGATGGCCTTCTGTTTATAAGTGCACACTCCAGTTATGTCAAGATTGACTATAATGATAACTAAAACTGTAACAATAATTATATTAGCATCCAAACCAATTGACAAAAATGCTATTTTGTTTTTTAACGTGTCGTCTTTTGCTTTAAAGCTCCATTCACGACAAGAATAACTATAATGATAACTGTTATGAAAACTATATTAGCTTTCACACCAACAGACAATAACGTTATGTTTATTATGTATAATCATGCCATCGTCTGCTGCTTTAAAGCTCTGTTCAAACCAAGAATGATAACTAATAAATTAACTATGATACTACATTAACGTACACTTCGACGGATGATAACTTTCTGTTTATTATAAGCATTTACTG
Source organism: Gymnocypris eckloni scoliostomus (assembly GCA_027564155.1). Lineage (NCBI taxonomy): Eukaryota > Metazoa > Chordata > Actinopteri > Cypriniformes > Cyprinidae > Gymnocypris > Gymnocypris eckloni. The sequence goes on from CM050419.1 coordinate 428,999, forward strand.
TAGTTGCCTGCCTCTTTGAAGGGTTAGTTCACCCCATAATGAAAATGATATCATTAATTATTCATGTTGTTCCAAACCCGTAAGACCTTTGTTCATCTTCGGCACACAAATGAAGATATTTTTGATGAAATGAGAGCTCTCAGACCCTCCATAGACAGCAACACAACCATCACGTTCAAGACCCAGAAAGGTAGAAAGGACATTGTTAAAATAGCCCATGTGACATCAGTGGTTCAACCATAATGCTAAGAAGCTACGAGAATACTTTTTGTGTGCAAAGAAAACAAAAATAACAACATTCATCCATCTTGTTCTCTTCCGTCTTCAACGAACATTCACTAGAGTATTACGGTGTAATAAATTATTACAACTTTAAAATGGTGGTTGTATTATGTATAATTACTGTCCTTGGTGTCAACAGAAAAAAATCAGAATCAGAAAATGTCTAAGTTAAATGTTCATTTTATACGTTTTTTTTTTGTGTTAGCTGGTCACACCAAACCACAGCACTTTTAATACTGCTAGTGGACATTTTACCAGTTTTTTTTTCAGTGAGAACGTATTTCAAATTTTTTCTCATTAGATCAGATTGGTAAGTGAAACAAATGTCCCTCTAAATGTATAAGCATCAGATAAATTACTTCTGGCTGACAAATGCTGTAATCAAACTTCATTTATCCAGTATCCAATGCGTAACTAGACAATGAGAAAGACCAAATCACAACCCCTCAGTTCAGCCTATAGAAACCCATTAATCTTAGCTAGCCATTTTCCTCTAAAGTGGCTATTAATAGTCCTTTGCATGACTGGAATGATCCAGTAAAGATGAATCAATTGGGGACGTAAATGTGGCGCTTCCTCAAAATTGCGAATGGGCCGCTGGAACACCCACACACTATTTTCCAGCCTAAACCCCCCAACAAACAGCACAAATCTCCATACAATGCAAACTAAATAAATAGCACAAGAGGATTAGGGAGGTTTTCAGTGAAAGTCACTCGTCTATTAAGGCTTTTGGGTTAGCAGCTGATATTTCTTCTCGGTACACCCACTTTTTTAGGGGTCGTGAACTATCATTCCTTTGTGTCCCAGCACAAACTAATTTCTTTCAAGAGTCTGACTTCATTTCCTGTGGCTTTTCAGGGTCAGCGGTTTTGTTCTCCTTGTGGATCACTGGGTCTATTAAGACCGAAGCAACAGAAGCTGATTAGGTGGACCTTAATTACTCCGCTGGTACCCTATTACTCAACCACTGACTGTTTTCACTCATCCCTGTATTTTCATCTATCGTATCTCTCTTTCTCTAAACTGAGCTTCGCTCTCGACTGTTCTGTGTGCTGTTTGCTATTGTGTCGTGTTAATGTGAAGACTGAAAGCTGGGGATCTGTAGACTAGCGAGTCCGTTAAACCTGAATGCGAGTATGCATGATAAAAGACGCGAGCTATAGTTAGCAGCTTTATGTCATCCAGGTGTGGATGGCTATTTGTTGAGCTCGTTCAAGCTTTGGTTGACCTGCTCCACTTTCTTTTTCTGTCTTTCTTTCTTAAAGTTCTTAGTCTACTTATATAGATTGGCTGGACACACATCTTCCATGATGATTCTGAATTTGAATTCATTTTGACTGTTTTTGGGGGGAATAAAGTTTTTCTCTCTTTACCCAGAGAGAAAAAACATTAAAAGGGTGACATTCTTGAAAGAAAAAAAACTGTATAAGGTACTGTCATTATTTACAATAAAATAAACAATTACCCAAATAAAATAAAATACAAACAAATATATATATATATATAAATATATAAATATATAATCAATGTTTGGCTAGTTACATTTCTCATTTTCATTGTTAAAAATGTTTTTACAAAAATATCTCAAACTGAAATACAGAAAATGAAAACTATATAGGCATTTATAATCAATAATAATTATGAATCTACATCCCCTCCAGAAGTCTGAGATCTGCTAGTGAGTGACGCCTCGTGGTACCATCACAGAGAGACTCAAAATCACTCTCCAGAACATTCTCTTTCACCGTTCCTGGCCGGTGGAATGATCTTCCCACCCCCATCCGGAATGCTGGATCCCTGTCAATTTTCAAGCAACAACTGAAAACTCATCTCTTTCAACTCTACTTGACTACCTACTAAAAAAAAAAAAATTATATAAAAAAACTTTCACTTTTTCAAAATCTTCATCTTTCTCTTTATCTTTCTCTCCTTCCCTTGCTAGCTTGTACTTATTTGAACAATGCCTGAGACTTGGTGTTATTGGCACTTCCTCTGTCTGTTCAAGATTAATCGCTTTATGTACTCCCCAATTGTAAGTCGCTTTGGATAAAAGCGTCTGCTAAATGACTAAATGTAAATGTAAAAAATTGTAATAAGCAGTTAATAAACTAAAATTAAAGTGAAAACTAGAAACATTTTTTTTATAAAAATAACTATAATAGTATCTCAATGTTACTGAAAACATCTGTTCATTTATTATGTTCCAAACATAACTAACTTAATCACTAACTGAAGAATTTTAAATACCTTTAAAAAAATATAATTTTACCTTAAATGAATTAAAACACTGCAACATTTATTTGAATTACTTTTTTGCTAGATTACAAATTACATTTTTAAATTAATTTACTTAAACTTTATTTTAAATGGTAAATACATTTTTATAAAACCATATCAACAAATAGCATCTAATTTTATATTTAACAAAATTAAATAAAAGCTGAAATATATATATTTAAACAACATACTACTAATAATAGTACAGTATAATCTAAAATAAGTTTTTTTATTTATATCCACCACTTCACTGCTTATTAATAGGTTTCATAATTAAACAAATACTTACATAAATACCTTAAAAATACATCTTATCTTGAATTAATTCAAATACAATAAGATTAAAATGTACTTTTAATGCATTTTACGTTTTTCTATGTACTTTTCTAGTATAAATAGCATGAAATTATATATTTAACAAAAATGACAGAATATATAAAAATAAAAGATATTTCAAAATATCAATAAAAACTAAATGAAACTAAACTAAATTAAAACTAATTCATTGATTCATATGCACTTGAATTAATTAATGAACATTTTCAAATATATATTTAAAACTGTTTTATTTCAATTCAAGGTCAAATTCAAATAGTTTACATTAAGTCTTACTTATTCTACAGGAAGTTTTTAATTCAATTAATTAAACTCTTCTTTAAAAGGGTAAAACGTTTTTAAAAAGCATATGAGCAAATAGCATCAGATTATAAGACAGCGTGTATGAATGTATATCCATATATTATAGATCTGATTATTACTTTAAATATCCATGACTTCTCTAGATCTGATATTCACTCTTTTAAAATCCACAGATTCTCAGCGAGCGCAAAACACCTGAGCTACTTTTTCTTTCTGTTCACACCTTTTCCGTTTATTTCCTCTGCTATTTCAATTGCAATACATAATGCAATGTTTACCTTCTGGTGCTCATAAAACATCCAGATAGTTAAACCATTTCCCGTCTCAGATGAATATAAATTGTTTTGCACGCAAGCACACAGTGACATTTTATTTGCAGTTGAATTCATTCTTTAGAATATCAAAAGTACTCTCAACTCTCTGACAATAGTTATTTGCACATGGAGAAAAAATAATAAAAAATAATTATATATTTGTCAGTGCAATTAAATCAACCTGCATGTTCAGCTGATTATTTCGACTTAATTAAGTTGTTGATCAGTGTCATGGAAGCCAAATGTCAGTATGAAATTAACAATATCAGTGACCTTAGACCTTGGCTCTTATAGTGGCTGTTATTTAACAAGCCACCAATTGCCATAACAAGCTTGCGTTGTTATGGCAATTGGCATGAAGTCCGACTCTTCTCCTCAGCTGGCTGTCATTTCTGAAGGAAGTTACTGTTAAGCACTGATCAAAGTTCACACTAGTGCTCCTCCTAACGAGTCTGGGTTGCTGTTTGATTTGGGATTGCTGGACTTAGCCTGGCTCAAGAGGCCATGTTTCGCTTGAAGCTAACATTAGCTACAGTGGATTAGCTTGTGGTGCTTCCAAACATCTCGGGACTTCTTTTCTGGAAAAAACTGGTCATACTTGTCTGCCGTCCCTCATGGGATCCCACCAGATTAACCAAAGTGGTCTACTAGTATTGACCAGCTTCTGGTCCAGCGATAAACACAGGAATCATCTCAGATATGCTCTTTTAACATTCTGAAAACCATTTACACGACCATTCATTTATAGACATGAGGTGTTTTTTTACTGTTTTTGAATTAAGTTTCTTATACAGGCACTATGATGGCAAAACAAAATAAATAAAAACTAAATCAATCAATCAATCAATCAATCAATCAATCAATCAATCAATCAATCAATCAATCAATAATACATTTACAATTATGTCCATTTCCATTTTTGTCCCATTTTTTACTCAGTACTTGCAATGTCATTACAGTGAATTTACTGTGTTCTGAAAAAATTATAAAAAGATATATATAAAATGTATATCTGATAATATAAAAATATTAATAGAAAGGTATTTTCTATTAATAAAATACCTTGAAAATACCACAATGAACCATAATGAAATGATTTGTTTACCCACATTTTTAAAAGTGTATTGTACTGAAGGAAATATTAAGATAAACTTTGAAGGAAACTTTATTTGTTTATTATTATTTTTTATTGCCAGGATATTATCATTTAGTAGTAAGTATACTACACCACCTGTCAAAATGATTGATGACAGGTGGGCGGGGCTTCTGGTATAGGGGCGGGACTTCCGGTGTAGGCGGGACTTCCGGTGTAGGCGGGGCTTCCGGTATAAGGCGGGACTTCCGGTGTGGGCGGGACTTCCGGTATAGGGGCGGGGCTTCCAGTATAAGGCGGGACTTCCGGTGTAGGCGGGACTTCCGGAATAAGGTGGGACTTCCGGTGTAGGCGGGACTTCCTGTATAGGCGGGACTTCCTGTATAGGCGGGACTTCCTGTTTAATCAATCATGTTATAATGACAGTAGGTTTTGATGTTTTTGACAGGTGGTTTTGATGGTTTTGATGTTATTGACAGTAGGTTTTGATGATTTTGACAGGTGGTTTTGATGGTTTTGACAGCAGGTTTTGATGTTTTGACAGCAGGTTTTGATGTTTTGATGATTTTGACAGAAGGTTTGATGGTTTTGAAGGCTGTATTTGACAGCAGGTTTTGATGTTTTGATGATTTTGACAGGTGGTTTTGATGGTTTTGATGTTTTGACAGCAGGTTTTGATGATTTTGATTTTGACAGGTTTTTGTTTTGAAGGCTGTATAATAAATTACAGCAGGTTTTGATGTTTTGATGATTTTGACAGGTGGTTTTGATGGTTTTGATGTTTTGACAGCAGGTTTTGATGTTTTGATGATTTTGACAGAAGGTTTTTGTCTTTTAAGGCTGTTAATCAAATGACAGCAGGTTTGATGTATCTGACAGGTGGTTTTGAAAAATGGTTTTGATGTTTTTCACAGCAGGTTTTGATGATTTTGACAGAAGGTTTTTGTTTTGAAGGCTGTATAATAAATGACAGAAGGTTTTGTCTTTTGAAAAATGTTATCAGGAAATTCCTCTGCATAGCAGGCGTATCTAGGGTTGTGCTGTGTGTGTGTGTGTGTGTGTGTGTGTGTGTGTGTGTGCTTAACAGGCACGGTCTGTTAGATCTCTCCTACATTATCTTTATGGATAGTAGTTCTTCCACGGAGTCGCCCGCCTGTCTGACAGTTTGACGTGAAATATGTCCATGTGTCTCTCAGGTCACGGGCACATTGCGAGATAAGGTACCAAAATGCATAGTGCAATGACGCCATCTATTGGACACAACCGTGTTTTTTACCCAATATTTGACCATCATATATATACAGGTGCTGGAGGACAAATCCAATATATCCTCGGACAAAACCTTTTGTGCTACATCATATCATCTCTCTCTCTCATCAAAATGCAGAACGGTGAGTATTTTTCTCTATATTTTATGCTATGATGTAATACAATGATGCTTTAAACATGCGTGCTGGTATTGGTGTGTTTTATCAGATATAACTAAAATCTGCATTATTGTTTTAATCATTGAGTCATTGGTGTTTTAAACATTCATTTTTGGGTACAGTGTTTTCTGTAACATTGTTTTATTTTAAAAACAATCTTTGTCAGGCAATATTTATTTTATTCAAGTGTTTTAAACATGTCTATTACTTTTCATCTCAAAAGATTTTTAGTCATATCAGTTTATTATAAATGTTTTGCAGGATTGTTCTACCGCAATGATGTTTTAATTAGTATTGTTACAGTACCCAAAACAATACATATTGTTATGGGTTTTTTTTACCATTGCGTTACCCAGCGGCTTTTATTATGAAAAGACTGAGCTCCTCTCACAGGAAGTGTTATCAGCTATGGGCTATGTATATTTTTCAAGTCTGCTTGCATTAAATCAGCGTCCCGTCATAGCGTTATTCATGTATTTTTTATTAAGATACCACCGCGTTACTGTCGGAGCTCCCGGCTGTGAAGCATGACTCAGAACCGACCCCTGTTAGGAAATGCATGGTTTAGCTTAGCAGCGCGTGCTACGTTGCTAACTGCTCTTAAATGAGCATGATATCGTGTATCAAAAAACTAGTTTTGCCGTGTATCTGTTTCACAAGGCAGATCGACCTGTTTTTGATATTTTAAAACATAAAAGCTTGTTTTTAGCCACTGTCTTAAACACATCATGTTACTGATACGTGTGGCTCACCAGCTCTCCGGCACCACCCGGTGTCCCGGAGTTAAAACTACATCCTGTTATGGTGAAATTGTGCGCTCTCCGGCACCACCCGGTGTCCCAGAGTTAAAACTACATTCTATTATGATTAAATGATGGCCCTAGAGCACCGGGGTGACATAACATTCTGAAAATTAATTACATTTTTCAACGTCTGCCTGTAGGTTCGTCATCAGACAAGCATAAAACGACTCACATGTGTTTTCCATTCATAACAGGATTTTTCGCCCGCAGGTTCGAATGTTGAAAACGACGCTCTTGATGGCAATGATGCATGTAAGGACTGATATTTTTCTACTCTTTTATAAAAAAAAAAAAATTATAATAATAATAATAAAAAAAAAAAAAAAAAAAAAAAAAAATATATTAAAAAAAATGAACATTTTAATTGTCTCTCTTTTATTCGCAGTGAGCCCTCAGGTGGTCGAAGCGGACAGCGCAACTGATGGTAAAACAAGACCCATCGCCTATGTCATGTTTTTCTTAACGTTATGAGAAATCTAATTTATTATTTATTTTAGACTTCATTCAGTTTATTACGCAACCCGGCTTCCCGCTGGTTGGCGCCATTCAACAGGATAATGAAGACCACACCGTCGTCGTAGCAGATAGACGTGACGTACCTGACCCCACTCCAACGCACTCTGTGGATCAAATAGTTCCTACCGGCTCGGCTTTAGACCAGACCGCCGGACCAAGCGGCGAACCTTTGAGAAAGAAGACTAGAAAAACGGATCGTTCTACCTCACCGGCCTGTCCTGAGAGAAAACCGGTTCGTTTTACCCCGGCGATCAGTCCTGAAACCAGTCCTGACAGGAAAACTCTTTGTCCGACGCCGCCGAGCAGTCCTGCGGCGAGTCTTGACAGCGTATTTCTTTACGGTAAGACTATCTACATTATTTAAACTCAAATTGAATCATACCATTAAGATTTTTGTGTTATATTTCTACACAGCAGGTTCGGGTTATAGCCCTGACCACATGACGAGTTGGAATACGCCTCAACGCATCACTTGGACAAGCACAAAGGCGGGTCAAACATCATATCCTTTTAACTCACCGCCGGAAGAGACATTGAAGTTGAAGAAGTGCCGGCGGTGTCTCACTCGGTGACGAGCCACTCACCGATACTAGGCCCAATAATTCAATAGAGACATTAGGTCAAGAGTTTCACGCACAGATTGATAAACAACAAATACATTGAGCTGCGTGACGTACAGGATGATATAAACAGCAATTTGACTGCGCTGCGTAGTGAGTTGCGTGAAGCACACAACGAAACCCATCGCGCATTAGACACATTAGCGCGAGGCTCGCGCCTCACCTCGAGACACGAGCCGATTGGACACACAGGATCGCTTCATTCAAAATGCGGTCGATCAAACATTTCGTCGTATCCAGACCATGAGATCAACCCTGGATCAGGAATTTAATAGAAGCGATCGTAGGGTAACTGAATTCCATCGCGAATTGGTACTCATGTTTCATCATCTTATTCTCGTCATCATTGATGGTACAGAGGAGTAAATTCAATATAGATGTATTCCATTAAACTTTTATGGTTGTAGTTGTTTTTTCTTCACCTATCATGTATTGATTTTTATATTCCATCTATGCTTTGATTTTTATATTCCATCTATGCTTTGATTTTTATATTCCATATACTCTATGATTTTGCATGCTTTCTATACTCTATGATTTTGTAATATTTCATGTTTTGGTCTGAAATCTAAAATGGATGGGTCAAAAGCTTTTTGCGCAGACGACGACACAGAACTGTCACCGGACGAGATTGAAATGCTAAGTTTGCTGCCGGACGAGCTTTTAATGCTTCCGGATTCTTTAGAACAGTATTTGTTTAATCTAGAATCTTCGCAATCCCCCACTAATTTGGATCTTTTTGAATTAGCTGTAAATCCAAATATTAATTTGTACGATTCATGTGCTAAGCGTAGACAACAATCCTGTTGTACAATATGGTGGTGTTTTAAATAATCAACTCCCAGCATGTACCGACACCGATCCTGACTGCGACGACACAGAGCACCATGACGGTGATGATACTTCACAGCCATCGACCAGCAACACGAGACCCACATCAGGTAATGTTGACGCTTTACGCGAGACTGAGCCTAATAAACAGAGTCGATTAAGCCGACGGAAATTGATACGCTGATTCGAGAAGGTGGGTTCGTTAACGGATATCACGCTTTACCGCGACCTCGGTTCAACAGTGTGTCGTTGAGAAGGAGCATGAATCTGAGAGAGATTAACTCTACAGATTTGGCCTCTTATCACACTTCCTTACACGGCATGTTGAGCGAGATCGTCGCCCGCTAGAGAAATCGGTCACGATGCCCCGTGATCAATATGACCATGTCGGCACCCACTCTACAAACACCTATCAGCGGTGTTCTCACACCGGTAATGATTATGACGTGGATTCATGGATCAATTTGAAAGAGTTTTACAGAGCAACGAGCAGTTATTATCGGACGACGCTGTCGAGATCGACGCTGCCGTAGCCATGAACAGACAAGGAGGTGGTCGACGACGTAAACTTACAGATCTGGCCGTTGATCAGGTAATCCAAAAAAAAAAGACGAATTTGTTCTGTCCCATAAATTTGTCAAATCAATTGTGTTTCTATTTGTCTCGCTCGTTTCTTAACCCCCAACTACCCGAGAGTGAGTTAGAAAAACTGGCTGTCACCATCCAAAACAGCGTCGGCTTCTCAATTCAAGACCGAATCGCTCTTAGCGACATAGCTTCGTTTGAACGAGCACTAGGCATTAAAATCGTTGTATTTCACAGATCGAATGCCATGGTCTTAGAAACGTACAAAATTGTGACGAACTCCACCCTAAAACGGTGTTCCTCTATCTACATGATGATCATTACTACATGATAATGAATCTGACCGGGTTCTTAGGTTCGCCATACGCCTGTCAATTTTGTTACAAAAGTTACACCAACCGCAGAGACCATCGATGTAAGCAAGCCTGCAATGTCTGTTTTGACGCCGAATGTCACAGGTTCCCTAAAAGAACCATACATTGCCCGATTGTTTGCGTTACTGTAAATCGAGCTATTGCTTGAAATGCATAAAAGAACCCTCCCGGTCAAGAATCTCTCCTGTGATATTATCAAATACTGCAAACTATGCTGGCGTTACTACGTTAAAGCGGGTGACAAGAAAACAAAACACATATGTGCCCCGGACAAATGCTTCCATTGTCGAGAACGTCTGACGGGCCAGGGATCACACCAATGCTTCATACAGCCCCTAGAGCCTAAGGAGCCATGCGAGAAATACATCTTCTACGATTTTGAAGCGCGTTAAAACGGTAGACACGTGGCTAATTTTGTTTGCGCAATCACATTCAAAGGGAAGAAATTTACGGCTGAGGGTACCGACTGCATCGCTAAGCTAATCAACCGCTTCAGACACCCCGATATAATGGCTACTGCTTCATAGCTCATTACGCCCAGATTCGACGCCTTTCTGATTCTCGAGTATTTTTGCAAAGCCGGGATTGCTATTGAGGTCATAATGCAAGGATGTAAAATCATTTTCATGTCTGACGAATCGTTTGGCCAACGATACATCGATAGTTACTCATTTTTCCAATGGCCCTTGCCAAAATGCCCGTAGCGTTAGACTTAACGACTGAAAAAGGCTACTTCCCCATCTTTTCAACAGGGTGGAAAACGAGAACTATTCGGACCATACCCCGACAAAAGTTCTACAACTACGATAACATGTCGGATAAAGACCGTGAAAAGTTTGATGCGGTACAGCACAGTTGAGGGCAAGTGGTTTGACTTCAGGACGGCGTTAACGACGTCGTCTTATTACGCGAAGGTTGCATGAAATACCGAGGCATTCATGCAATGCGCCGGACTTGACCCTTTTTTGCGACGCCGCCGCTGCTCGATGGGGGTCTTTAAAACACATTATCTCGGCAGAAACACGCCGCTCTCACGCATAACAAAGCGCACATCGATCAGAATAAGTCCTACTCAAGCGGCTCGATCGAATGGCTCGAGTATGTCAAAAGACTCGAACGTGGGCGTTCACCACGCCGTAAACCACGGCGAAGTATCGATCGGTAAGTACTTTTAGACGGCTACTACCAGCAGGACGGTGTGCGGCACGGAATACGCAGGGTGCATCTTCCACGGGCACTGCTGCCGCTTTGAACCCCATGAGTCTCACCCTTGTCGGGAGTACCCTATGGGGTTCTCAGGAGACAGTTTGACGATAAGATCGAAATTCTGCAGAACGCGACGGTTTGCAAATCGAGGTTCTTTGGGAATGTGAATGGAACGACATGAAAAGACCGATCCCTCTGTGATAGAATTTATGACCGGTTATTCCGCCCAGAGAGACTGAACCCTCGAGACACCCTGTTTGGCGGGCGCACTAACGCTTATAAACTCTATCACAAAGTGAGCGGAGATGAGAAAATAAGGTATCTCGATTTCACCAGCCTCTACCCCTTCTGCCAGGCTAGGAAAAGCTACCCGATTGAACATCCAGAAATCATTTTCAACAATTTTGAACCGATTGAAAATTATTACGGCTTATCAAAGCGACCGTGTACCCTCCCCGCAAATTACTGCATCCTGTTCTCCCTTACAGATGCCAAGGAAAACTCATGTTTCCGTTATGCCGAACCTGCGCTCACAATCAAAACCAGACCACGAGCTGTACCCACACGGATGAGGAAAGATCACTCCGGCTCCTGGGTATCCATTGAGCTTTTAAAAGCCATCGAGAAGGGTTATGTGGTAGCCAAGATTGACGAGGTTTGGCATTTTCCACAACAGTCAGACACGTTGTTTGTCGAATACGCCAAAACGTTTTTGCGGTTGAAACAACAAGCGTCGGGTTACCCGTTGAATGTTGTCACGGACGCTGAGAGAGAAACTTACATTCGCGAATATTTTGAAAAAGAGGGGATTCAACTCGACCCCGAAAAGATCAAGCACAACGCTGCCCAGAGAGCGATCACCAAACTTATTTTGAACAGCTCGTGGGGTAGGTTCTCTTTAAGACCAAACTTACCTCAAACGACTCTGGTGAGCGAGCCCGAAGATTTCACCAGCATCGTTTTCGGTAATACCGACACCTTGTTGTATTTCTCATTTGTCTCAGACGACGTGGCTCTCGTCCAGCATAAACCCAACAAAGAGGATGTTTGTAAGGGTCGCGACGTTAACGTGTTTATTGGTGCGTTCACCACGGCACACGCCCGACTGGAATTGTACGAATTGATGGACAGACTCGGTGACCGTCTTCTTTACTCGGACACAGACAGCGTCGTGTTTGTTCTAGGGCGGCGACTGGGAGCCTCTGGGTGATCATTTGGGCGAGCTGACGAGCGAAATAGACGATGGGGATTTTATTACAGAGTTTTGCGCTAGCGGCCCTAAATCGTACGGTTTCCAGACGTCCAAAGGGAAAGTGTGTATGAAAGCTAAGGGGATAACGCTGAATGCTAAAAATTCCCAAGCCATCCGCCTGGAAACCCTGATTGGTCTGGTTGACAGTTATGTGACGTCGCATGATAGTACCAAATACATCCTGGCTCACACAGAAAACATTGTGAGGATAAAAGACTCTCACGTTGCACAACAAATCAGTCGTTAAAAGGTTTAAGGTGGTGTATAATAAGCAGACTTTTGCCCGATTTCACCACGCTTCCTTATGGCTACTGATCAGATGATGATGCACAGAGGGTCGATGGATGTTTCGATTTTGATTTCAGACTACAACATCCATTTAGTTGTGTTATAAGCGGACCGTCCAATTCTGGAAAGTCTTATTTTGTGAAACTTTTGTTGGAAAAAGGTTTGAATTTAATTTCCAAGAAAATTGAAAACATTGTTTGGTTGTATGATTGTTGGCAGCCTTTGTACGATGATGTGCTTAAATTGTACGACATTAAATTTGTGCAAGGAATACCAGAGAGTCTGAATGATGATGATTTGCTACCCGTCACTAAACCAAATCTTCTCATCGTGGATGATTTGATGCAGCAAGCCAGCGCAAATTCGGAGCTTCAAAGGGTGTTTACGCAGTACGTCCATCACCGCAATCTTAGCGCTATTTATATAGTGCAAAATTTATTTGTACAGGGTAAATCCAGCCGAACCATCAGCTTAAACGCCAATTATATGATTCTGTTTAAAAATCCTCGGGACGTCAATCAAGTAGCGATGCTAGGACGCCAAATGTACCCCGGAAACACAAAATACTTTATGGAGTGTTACCACGATGCGGTCAACCAACCTTTCGGCTACATAATGATAGACTATAAAGCAAAAACTCGAGCAGTACCGTCTCAGAACAGGATTGCTTTCCGACCGTCAAGTGGTTTATATCCCGAAAAAAAGAAGAAGAACGTGATCAAATCACCATGTCCGCCAGAATTTGTAAACATCTGCCGGTGTTAAAACTGCTAAATAAAGCATCTCCTAAACAACGGCGTCTTATTTTACAATCGGCGTCCGACGAATTCATTTTATCGCTGTGTGAAGTGGCGCTTAACATCCTCTACGGGACTATTCCGGTCAATCCGCTACAGTACCGAAAACTGAAAAAGAGAAAAGCCGAAATTAAATTTGTAGCCGATAAAAAAATCGGCGTTTTAACGCAGTCGTTACCCGACCCCACTCATAAAGATGAAGTACCGACCGTGGCTAGCGGCGAAGACGACGGTGCTGAGGAGCATGTGGTGGATGAAGTTCTGAAGAATGTACCTTCGAGAAGTGTGAAAACAGCAGATACATATTAGACAAGATGTCTAAAGCTAAAGGACTAAGCGCTGGAATGAATCGGGGAGTTTGTGTTCAGGGTAAAGCCATACAAGGCTCACACATGGTCGATTTGTTAAAAATGTCACGGCCCGAAAAGGTTCGTGATAACCGGAGACCTGTAGGATGGTCAGAGTTTCTACGTGCCTTTGCCGAATTAAACATCCCTTTTTCTACAGTGCCGAATCAACAGGTCAGGAGTACAATTAAATCTCTAAAGAGTAAACCCGACACCGCCCGTGTCAGACCTTCTAAAAGAGCACGAAGACATTCACACTCCGTGTTTCCAGAGTCCGAAGACTCTGTGTTTAAATCCCCGACTATCGATCCAAGACAATGGTTGGAATTTTAACGAATCCTTTCGTGTGTGTGTGTGTGTGTGTGTGTGTACATTAATATGTATCTTATGATTCAATAAAAAGACGATTAAAAATATAATGGTTTTAAGATTTTTATTTATATGTCAGACATGTCTGCACACAGTGAACGCAGGAAAACATTTTATCATTACAAACATACGGTCTTAATCTCTTCACAAATAGGGACACCATTTTATCATTTTTAATATAATCATCGGTGTATAGTTTCATCACATGGTTATAGTCGTATCCTCTGGCTAAATGATATAGAAAACACACAGTGCTGACCGCAGGTATCCGATGAATAATCCTGGACTGCCTGTCGGAATATAATACGTCCGGCGTCGTTGGCTGCTAGAAAGTTATTGATGGTGGTTGGAAAGCGATGGCTGTTGGGCGGATTGCGAAGCTGTCGAAAAACACGTGGGCCCGTCCTTGGGTTAAATAAACGGCGATCCAGTGCTCACCTGGTAGCCTAGCAGGGTGAGTGTTAATGATACAGGCCGACGGTAAGATCCTTATGGGTTTTTTGGGTAGTTGATCGCTCGGTAGAACGCCGAGAAAATGAGTCCTGCATGTAATTTTATCCATGATGGCTGTGAGTTGCAGTGTGTTCATCTCAATAGTAGTCTATCAGTACCTGGCGGCGGTTAGACAATTCAATGATGCTGTCAAATACTGCGTAAACAATTAAATTAATGGTATTCGGCAGTGGTTTTCTGAAACGAGCTTCGACTCTGATATTCCCGGACTTGATGAGGGAAATGTGCTGACCGCACTCTTCGTCCGGCGTGAGGTTAAATGCGTAAAGTGTGTATCCGTTCAGGAAATCATTCCTGCCAATACAGAGCGGTTGGTCTTTAAGGTGTCTCCGGTCGTCATCACCAACTGATAATATTCTCGTACTGCCGAACCAGCTTCGAAATTAGGGTTGTAGAGGCTTGAGGGATATTGTTGACCGTCGGCGAGCGGCTAATAATTCCAGATCGTAATGTTTGAACGCGAATGGATTTTTGTGTAGGAACCGGTGAATGCGTCGTTGTCGACCATGGCAATGACGATAGACTTTGGTAGCGTTCCTAAAACAGATTTTCCTGATTCAAACACGAGAGCCGGCCGGTATGGAGAACGATTTTAGACTGACCCTATCGACAGGGTACTTGGCCGTTGTCGAGAGTAATGTCTGAGCGTGAGCCAGTCTCACCGGTGGTGATACAGTAACTTTCTTGACAAATAGGGATGCGGACACTATATTTAATTTGTAAGTCACATCGTCGGCCCTCATCAGACAGAATTCATCTTTTGCTTGAATAAGTCGTATCTTGATATCAACCCCGCTTTATCATAAGTTTCTCTTGGAAGAATATATCGCTGTGTATGGGGCAAGTAGTTCCACCTCCTTGCTTTCGCTGGTGTAACCCGATCTCTTCGACAACCCTGCGTTATGGCCTGCGGGGTCTTGAACATCCATGTGACCGCCGTGTCTTTATGGAACAATCCAGCGCTGAAGACAGATTCCAACGATCTTTACCGTAGTTGATCAGACTCTCGATGATACAGCGATAAGGGTAAGTGCTCGAACTCTGAGAAATCAGACGATCGCCGAGGGTCACGTCCGACTTGTGAAAATATAGTGGCTCGGGGTAGTTGATTAGACCCACCTTCGCAGGATGTGCAATCTCTTCCCCATTAGGTCTCGTGATTTTCACCCGTAGATAGAGCATCGTGTTATTGAGATCCACATAATCATCGCCGCTGCCTGCGATAAAAATTCCAATGGTGCAGAGCCCGATATGGCCGATAATGGGGATACTTCTAAATAGCCGTTTTCTCAATAACGGTCTGTGTCAGCGGGACGAAAATAAGTCCAGCTCGGACTTGATGCATTCTCCGACATGCCATGCAGTAGCGCCATGTTAGAATATGGATTTTGTGGCTCTCTTGATCGACACGTTTCGACTGACAGACCTCTTACGCTTTCTGCGACGAGTGGCGCTTGTTTGATCCGCGACTGTTTTCTTCTTCTTCGGCGCAGCCCGTTGACCACGCCTCCTCACACCCGGCGGTTTAGACATTCTCTTACGTGCCATGACCATCAGACCGGACCCGTCTTGAGCTTTATCGCTATGCGAGCGTCAAAACGTTTGAGACGACGCCGGATACTATATTTTTAGCTGCCGATTTTAGGTGTGGTTTCGCCAAGCTAAATCCTCTTTAACAACGGTACGGCCATCCTGAACAGCCCTCTGAATAGGCCTCCTAACCCGCACCGTACATAACTCCCGATCCCGAATAACCCGGTAAACCGCAGCCGGCCTGATTTTGGTAATAGCTCACATAGTCCGCGGTATTGGGCTCTCCGGTCTATAATAAACCATTTTAAAGAATAGAAATATTTTTGGTTTAAAGTGTAGTTTTACGATGACTTTCCCATAAGAAAATGGTACCGTGGTTTTGATCGTCCTTCAACTCTATGACGATGCTGGTGATGTGATCCTTGCTGATCGATGCGTAATGGGGTTGTCGATCTAGCAATGACCACGTCGTTGCCTTTACCCGTTATATGTACGCATCTCAAAAGGGGAACGTAAGAATCTCCGACCGCTTGGTATTGGATGATGTCGGTGTAAACGTACATTGTGTAGAACCCCGCGTTGATATCGCATTGATGAGGAGCGTACATGATGACGCTTATGTAAAATCGGGTTCTTTATGATAGTTTAAACCTCCGAGAGGTTTTAGCGTCATTCCTAAAATAGTGGCGAGTCTTCCCGGAAACTCATTGAAATGTTGGGTTTCGCGGTCAGATACACCTTGTTTTTAATTCGCCATGATTCAATACGGCCGCTGGTGCGATGAGTTGATTTATAGCCCGGAGGATCGACGAATGTTTGCGTAGTACCCTCCGCTTATGTATAATTTTGTAATTATAGAAAAACAATATTTGAGGGATTGCTATCCGGGGTTCCGGAGCCGTATGTAGGATGAAATGCCCATCTTCGCCATTAAAGTTGTACCAACTTCTAGGATATTCGATTTCGCAAGTCCGACTTCCCATTGTCCTTTCAAGTTTATAGCTTTAGCCAACCTGGTTGTATAGCTGGATATACGATTTTCAGGATAAACCGACGACGACGCATTGCACGGCAACGTGACGTAGAACCCGTGATCCTCCATGACGGTCCTTCGTTGTATGGTCTCATCCGTTAACGACGGTGCGTTTTAAGGAGATTGCAAGTCCAGCAGAGTTTTTTATCTATATAACTATTAAATTTTGAAGGCCATCCTAGCCATTTCACTAAAACAAGCGTAGATTTCCTTGTTTTTCTGACCTAAAATCTTTTCCACCTTAAAAGATTTGTTTTACTCACAATTATTTTTGCAGCTCTTCTTCATAAAACCCCTCGATGACATCGCCATCATAATCCTTGAGTCTGTAGACCGGGGTTGACGTGGAATACACGAGGATACGGTGAAAAATTATTCCGTGTAGTTCTGCTCATAACCTTTGGCGAACGGGCCTCTCACTTTAGAAATCCTGACAGCGTCGCCGACTTTGAAATTAAATATGGTCTTCTTCTGCTTCTTTATATCGCCATACAAGTTTTGAAACACTTGACCCTCATTTACTTTGTCGACGTCCACGGGTCTCATTCTGATACTTCGGTGATAACTGGTGTTGTACCCTTGAATAATGTCTTGTAAAACATCTATGTATTGGCGGGAATTTGTAGCGGATAAAAATCTCCACATGCGGCTTTTTAATGTTCTATTAAATCGTTCCACGACACTGGCTTTCAAATCCGTAGCGGTAGCGAAGTGGTTAATGTTGTGCTTTTTCATCACATCTTGAAAATGTTTGTTAAAAAATTCCTTTCCCTGATCCGTCTGCAATTTCTGAGGCACACGACCCTCTTTGAGTATACACTGGAACGCTTTAGTAACCTCAATGCCGCTCTTATTCTTCAAAACTCGAACCCATGAGAACTTGCTAAATACATCTATGCATGTCAGTAGGTATTTATGACCGTCATTATCCTTGGCGTAGGCACTCATGTCGACAAGATCGGCCTGGAACTGTGTATCGATCCCGTACACAACCACTCTATTTCGTTTGTATTTTATAGGTGCTGTTTTGTGTAATGTGTAAGCATCCTCACCAGCCAACCATTCTGAAACCTCTTTATCGCTTAGACGGACGCCGCTATCTTTTAAGACGGCGTCTTTTTAATCGTTTTTTACCCCTAGAGAGCCGGGGTTGACGGTGTATAATAAGCCTTTTTCATGAGCTCTGACATGCTGTCGTTTCAACCGATGCAAAAGAATAACACGTACAAGTAGTTTGAATCAATCTTTTATTAAAAAAACGTTACAGGATGCATGCAAAATCTAAGTAAATGGTATTAATACAATCTAAGTAAAATGATACACGTAAAGTAAAAATGGATATAATACAACACACTAACTAAGAATGGTTAGTAAAAGAATAATGTAGCAAATAGTTAGTAATAATGACATCAATGATAGTCTAACCAGAAAAGAAAGTCGCTGCAGGCCATCATGTTTTTGTCTAGGATGTAATCAACATACATTACGACAATTTTGTCAACGGTCTCATGAATATCGGCATGTTTTTGAATTTCATCATCATCGCTTTCATTCAAGATCAACTCAGTACATACATCCGCCACATAGGTAGAAGTACACAACACATCGGTGATTTCGATCGTACATTGTGATTCAATCATCATATCTAGAACCTCTTTATCATTACATCAGGGGGTCGGTACCATCAACACATTTATCCGTCAAATCGTCCCATGAATTAGCCAGTCCTCTTATTAACACCATATTTTTCTTGAGATTTGCCTGACGCGTAGTGTTGTGGTCAACTGGAATATCGGGGTGGGCTGCGTCCGCAATAATCTTATACAGCAGCTCAGTCATCTGCTGTCTGTAATGCTCTTTAAACATGAATTCCATACAGCTCCTTAGGCTAGAGGCTACACCCATGCTGGAGCTGACTTGGTCGCCGCCATTCACAATTGAAAGACCTTGCCAGAGATCAACGACGTCAGAGACTATTTCCTTGCAGGGTTTGTCCAGAAGTTTCAGCCTGATTTCTTCTAGCTTGGCAACTATGAATGGTTCGTCTTTTAATTCGTGCAGAATAGTCCCGACTGTCCCTTGGATACGATGGGGTGAGATTTTAACCCACAGCGGTTTAGGAGAATACCGATGATGGAATGAAAAAGGGCTTAAACAGCTTGCCTGACAGCTCGTCAAAGTGTGTGTCAAGTAGAAGTTGGGAGGGTCAAACAGACAGGAATGTTGCAGCTGGCTAGGATGGTCAATCGACACCCTCGCAGTCTTCCTTCAGCTTATCGCCGATGAGATGTTCCAGCAGCACCACGGTCGCTGCTTTATGATTTTGAACCGACGCCGCTGAAACATCCGTCTGTAGCGTCGAGACCGGCTTTAGTGTCGAGACCGGCTTTAGCGATGGTAGGTAAGTCAGGTTGTGTGATCCGAGGTCTGAGCCCAATTTATCCAGCCAGTCTTCGGAGGGGTTGACGATGTTAGCCGGACCCCAGTCGTTTTGGAGGTCCGATTCCCAATCTTTGTGGAGGTCCGATGGTCCAAGGGGGAAAGTCAGGCAATGGTCGCTTGCGTTGTCGTCAGGAGGGTCGAGAATGCTGCCGAAGGAGATGCCGCAGCTACACACATGAGCGGTAATGAAGCGCCGCCTTCAGCCATGGTTTATAAATGCTGCTTGAGAGGGTCTGGTCACTGACTTTATGGCAAATGTAGTAAAGGGGCGGGGACGTCGTAGCACTGCAGCCATGGTTTATAAACGACGCCTGGGAGGGTCTGACCGGCGAGCTTCCGGATGTCCGTAGTAAATGGGGGCGGAATAGCGCGCGTATGTACTGCTGTGCACGCATCTCTCAGGGTGGAACAGCTGCACTTTAATTTTGTTGTAGCCATGCAGCTCGCACCATTTGAACATCTTGTTTATTATTGAAAAATACCGCCAGCAGATCCAGATCGCGCCACTTGAACAAAAATTGCATTTCATACAGATCGTTATGCTCGTTAGGCAGGACGACCCTGACCGATTTTTGTTGAGCTTTGTCTTGTCTTTACAGCAGAATATGTAGACAGAATCATCTGGGTTCTTTTAGCGTGGTCACCTACCACGCTGGTACCGGACATTCGGGTCTACCCGTCCCACTCTGAAATGTACAAAGGCTCTTCGCCGCTGTTCAGATCCTTCCAGACAAATTTGTAAAATAATGACCAGTCTTTTCAGGAAATACAACACACGCTTCCCGGGCTGAAACTCGCCTGCGCTTGTCGGTGGTGTAGAGTATAACAACTCGAGTTGATTTATGAAATTTGTACGAATACACGGTTACTGCTCATCATAAATTCACCTTTAGTCCATTCCGAAAGTTCATGGCGAAAGTTTGTCAAACGGACGTGACCGAAAGGTTTTCTCGGTGCCATAGTCAGACTGGCCATCAGACTGTCCGTCGCTTCTGCTGCTCACCCCGCCTCTGGGGATTTAGGGACGATAAACAGTCCATGCTCATGTAGCTCATGTTTCTCTTTCTGATTGATGTAGAACACACTGACCCATTTGCTATGGGAAGCGGCGGGTGGGAGGGAATTTCCTGATAACAGCGTCTTCAAAAGACAAAACCTTCTGTCATTTATTATACAGCCTTCAAAACAAAAACCTTCTGTCAAAATCATCAAAACCTGCTGTCAAAACATCAAAACCATCAAAACCACCTGTCAAAACATCAAAACCTGCTGTCATTTATTATACAGCCTTCAAAACAAAACCTTCTGTCAAAATCATCAAAACATCAAAACCTGCTGTCAAAACATCAAAACCATCAAAACCACCTGTCAAAATCATCAAAACATCAAAACCTGCTGTAATTTATTATACAGCCTTCAAAACAAAAACCTTCTGTCAAAATCATCAAAACCTGCTGTCAAAACATCAAAACCACCTGTCAAAATCATCAAAACATCAAAACCTGCTGTCATTTATTATACAGCCTTCAAAACAAAACCTTCTGTCAAAATCATCAAAACATCAAAACCTGCTGTCAAAACATCAAAACCATCAAAACCTGCTGTCAAAACCATCAAAACCACCTGTCAAAATCATCAAAACCTACTGTCAATAACATCAAAACCATCAAAACCACCTGTCAAAAACATCAAAACCTACTGTCATTATAACATGATTGATTAAACAGGAAGTCCCGCCTATACAGGAAGTCCCGCCTATACAGGAAGTCCCGCCTACACCGGAAGTCCCGCCTTATACCGGAAGTCCCGCCTACACCGGAAGTCCCGCCTACACCGGAAGTCCCGCCTTATACCGGAAGCCCCGCCTACACCGGAAGTCCCGCCCCTATACCAGAAGCCCCGCCCACCTGTCATCAATCATTTTGACAGGTGGTGTAGTATACTTACTACTTCATTTTCTTTCTCATATTACTAGTCTTACAGTAGCACTAGTCTATTCAGTATAATAAAATAAAATTGTCTCAGTATAACTTAAGCAAAATTAACAATATCCACATAAAATAAATAAATTTCTTAAAGTTGTCTTAATTGTGTTGCATTTTTAAAAATGTTGATATATTTTTTATTTACATCTTAAATGTCACCCCATTTCAAATAAAGGCTTGGTCTCATTTTAAAGAAGAAAATAAGCAGATTATTGCTGAAGTGAAAGCATTTCAAAAACTGAGATTGTAAAAAATATTTTTAAATGTAATTTAAATCAAGTCAAAGCCATGTATCTAAGTGTCACGGGACACCAAGGACGAAAACAAGGTAGATGCAGGTAAGTAGATATTTTAATGGTGTAAACACGATTACCATGCAAGAAGGATTCACAGATGGAGACTATACAGTGGATAACGGGCTAGGTGATGGTCAAGGTGGCGGCACCCGATCCCGGTCCACAATCCTCTCGTCCTCCTAGGATGTACGGTGTCGAAGGAGTGCAGGAGCGTGTGAAAGATCCTAAGGGCGAGAACACGGTCAGTAACATTAATCACAGCCGATGTGCTGGAGGGTGAGTGTGCTCTTAAAGTGTGCTGGTGATTGAAGGCAGGTTCAGGTGCTCAGTATTCAGGTGATTGTGAGCCTGTCTGAGTGGCTGGTTCGGTGCATGTGGCAGGTGGATCTGTGACAGTACCCCCCTTCACGGGCATCTCCAGACGTGACACCCAAGATCTTTCTTCGGAAAGGTACCCCTCCCAGTCGACCAGGTATTGAAGACAGCCACCTCGATGTCTAGAGTTAATAATTTCCCGGACGTGATAGATGGTGTCGTCGGCGTCGACCTCGGGTGGAGGAGAGCGTACTTCAGATTACGTGGAAGGAGGGAGGACAGGGTCAGTAACCGGTTTGAGGAGTGATACGTGGAAGGTAATTACTTCAAATGGGTGATTGGCTCCCTCTAACCAGTGCCGCCACTCCTCGAGGGCCAACTTGATGGCGAGCAGTTCGCGGTTACCGATGTCATAGTTCTGCTCCGCCGGGGATAGCTTCTTTGAGAAGAAGGCACATGGATGGATGGGGTCTCACCTCTACGCTGGGACAGCACTGCTCCGACTCAAGGGAGGAAGCGTCCACTTCCACAATGAAAGGGATCGTGGGGTCTGGATGGAGGAGAGCTGGAGCAGTGCAGAAGGAGGCTTTCAGTTTCTGGAAGGCTTCGACCGCCT
Source organism: Gymnocypris eckloni scoliostomus (assembly GCA_027564155.1). Lineage (NCBI taxonomy): Eukaryota > Metazoa > Chordata > Actinopteri > Cypriniformes > Cyprinidae > Gymnocypris > Gymnocypris eckloni. The sequence goes on from CM050419.1 coordinate 451,755, forward strand.
CTGGAGTCCAACAGAGACGTTTTGGTTTCTGGCGTAGGAGAGAGGTGAGCGAGGCTGAAAGTTCACTGTAACCACGGATGAATCGGCGGTAGAAGTTTGCAAACCCCAGGAAGCGTTGCAAATCCTTGATGGTAAGAGGTTGTGGCCAATTCTCAATGGCTTCTACTTTGGTATGATCCATCTGGATACCCTCTGGCGTGAGAACGTACCCGAGGAACTGGATGGTAGATCGATGGAACTCACATTTCTCTAGTTTTAGATATAGATGGTATTGGCAGAGCCGGTCGAGTAATTGCCGCACATGCCTGATGTGGTCGGAGAGGTTGGCGGAGTAAATGAGGATATCATCAATGTATATAATGACGGATTTGTGTAGTATATCCCGGAAGATCACATTCATGAAGTTTTGAAAGACTGAAGGTGAGTTTGAAAGTCCATACGGCATGACCTGGTATTCATAGTGTCCAGATGGAGTGATGAATGCCGTTTTCCACTCATCTCCTTGACGGATGCGGATAAGGTTATAGGCACTGCGAAGGTCTAACTTAGAGAAGACGTGAGCTCCACGCAGTTCCTCGAGGGCCGCTGGTACCAAAGGTAGGGGGTAAGCAAACTTCACCGTTTGAGAGTTGAGACTACGATAATCAATACATGGTCGGAGCCCACCATCCTTCTTGGCCACGAAGAAGAAACTGGAAGCCGCCGGAGAGGTGGATGGTCGGATGAACCCCTGTTGCAACGCTTCCTTAATGTACTCCTCCATGGCCTTGCGCTCCGGGATCGATAATGGGTAAATTCTACCCTTAGGGAGTTTGGTTCCAGGCAGGAGGTCGATCGCACAGTCCCATGGCCGGTGTGGTGGAAGTTTTGTGGCTACGGCTTTGCTAAAAACGTTCTGGAATGCCCGGTATACTTCGGGGAGGTTGACCCTTGAGGCGACCTCCGGGCTCTCTATAGTGGTCGACCCTAAGAGGGCCGTTCTTTGGGGAGGAACCGGAAGGGACCGAAGGCAGTGTTGCTGGCAGTAGGTGCTCCATTTGTGCTCCATCAATGTCTCCTGAACTCCATCTAATGGTAGGCTTGTGTTCGGCCATCCACGGGCGCCCCAGGACGACATCGACGGTGGATTCTTCCAGTACCAGCAAGGTAAATGTTTCCTCATGCAGGCAACCAATACGGAGTGTTAATTCGGGAGTTCTCCAGCGCACCAGCCCATTGCCCAGCGGTTTTCCTAGAATTGTCGTGATCTGATAGCAGGTAGGACTCCTTTGGCGTGGGATATTGAAGGTGGAAAGTGGGCAAGAAGAGAGGAAATTTCCAGAAAAAACTGAATCAAAGAGGATCTTTACTGGAAATAACTGGTTGGCATGGATTAGCACTGCAGTGTTGAGCTGAATGGTACTCACCGCTGGGCGAGGGGGACGGACTGGGCAGGTCTGATGGAGATGACCCTCCTCTCCACAATACAGGCATAGCTTCAGCCGGATGCGGCGTTGACGTTCAGTAGCGGACAGATGATGTTGATCCGTTTGCATGGCCTCATGGTTTGGAGAGTTGTTGATGGGTGAGATGTCAGAAGGAGTCCTTTCCTCAGCGGAGACCGCACATAGATGTTGTGAGACTTGTTGGGGCTTCAGCAGAAAACTTTCCAGTCCCACGGCGTCCTCGAAAATTAACATCTGTTGTCGGAGTCTGGGGTTTAACCCGCGATGGTATGCAGAGAGGAGTGCAGTTTCATTCCAGCCACTGGATGCCGCCAGCGTGCGAAAATAAATGGTGAACTCGTGGATGTTCTGGTTCGCTTGCCGTAGTTGGAACAGTTCTTCGTGGATAGAGAGAGAAGTACTAGTGCCAAACACGTCCTTAAAATGTGCTATAAAGGAGTCAATAGATCGAATTACTGGACTTTTCGAGTTCTATAAGGATTCTGCCCACTGGCGAGCTCTTCCAGTCAGCAGGGAAATGACAAAGGATACCTTCACGCGATCTCCGGAAAACAGGTGGGGAAGCATGTCAAAGTACAGTTGGCATTGCATCAGGAAACCATTCCATTCTGACACCTCACCCGAATATACTGCTGGTTTGGCCATGGGACAGGCGGAGGCAGATGAAGTGAGTGAGGACTGTAGTGCAGTGCGAAGTGATGTGGCGAGTTTGGTGATTGGATCCGGTTCTATGCTTTCCTCTTCTTCCTTTTCTTTTTAGGGACTGTGATTCTGTCACGGGACACCAAGTATGAAGACAAGGTAGAAGCAGGTAAGTAGATATTTTAATGGTGTAAACACGATCACCATGCAAGGAGGATTCTGAGTTCACAGATGGAGACGGATAACGGGCTAGGTGATGGTCAAGGCGGCGGCACCCGACGGTCCACAATCCTCTCGTCCTCCTAGGATGTACGGTGTCGAAGGAGTGCAGGAGCTCGTGAAAGATCCTAAGGGCGAGAAAACAGGTCAGTAACATTAATCACAGCTGATGAGCTGGAGGGGTGAGTGTGCTCTTAAAGTGTGCTGGTGATTGAAGGCAGGTGCAGGTGCTCAGTATTCAGGTGATTGTGGGCGTGTCTGAGTGGCTGGTTCGGTGCGTGTGGCAGGTGGATCTGTGACACTAAGTAAGTTATGTTCCAAATTTTAAGTTGATATCAAAAAGTTGAGGTTCCTGTAATATTTTATTTATAGTTATACCAAAAATAGCCACCAGGCCACACCCAAACTCCATTTTGTTTTGGTTTTGCTGATTTTTTTACTATGCATTTTCCTGGCACGAAAGCACATTTATGTCACAATATTATTTCTATGACAAAATAATAAGGATGTAATGATATCAAACTCTCACAATACGATATTTATTGCGATAAATTGGATCGCAAAAAAAATTGATATTTTTTAGAGAAGATAAGAATTGGAAAAATTAAATAAAATGTTGTGCTTTTTAAAGTAAAATTATTCTATCTAGTTTACTTTTAGAGTTCATAATAAAGAACTCCAACCCATGTTTCTTAACTAAGAAAACTTAAGTCAGAAAAAAGTAAAGTCAATTGATGTGTATGGCCCAAAACAAATATATTTTAAAAACTACACTTGGTAACACTTTATAACAACGTTCAGTTATAAGTCATGTATTAGTGATTAGTTCATAATTAACTAATAATTTACAAAATATTCATAAACAATTAATTAATGATATGATAACAATTTGTGTACGTTGTGTTAATTCATTTACAAGTAATTAGTTTATGATGAACTAATCGTTTACTAAACATGACTATGCGTTCTTGGATGTTTAATAAGTGATATGTTAATATTTCATCTATGTTTGGTAGATTAAGTTATAAATCATTTACAAGTGAGTAGATGATGATGAATTAATCATTTACAAAACATGACTATACATTCACAAATGATTAAGCAATATGCTAACAATTTACAAATCTGTCATTAGTTATATTTAAAAAAAATTGCATCATGAAATAATCATATAGATCCTTAATGGTTAATAGTTAGTATTTCATATATTATTAATCACTTATAAATCATTGAAATGTCAACATTGTACTATTATCTCAATAAACATTATAAATAATTTATAAAACTTTCCTGCATCCCATAATCTAAAGTGTAAACTACTCATCAGTTTTAAATGTGTTACACATCATTTGTAGATCTTTCTTACCTGTTAGAAGTGATCTGTAGGTGTATACAAGTCATTTACAACACTTTCTGCATCTGGGTCAATGACGTGATGCCTATATTTTCTGTCTGATTGATAAAAAATTGGTTTAAATGCATAAAAAAGGTGCCATATATGAAGGGCCTCTCCCATGTATTAACTCACTTCAATTTATCAAAAAACATTAGTTATTCAAAAGTGTCAAAATATCATGTGGTGTGACCGTCCGGCGGTAAAATATTTTTTTGTAAACATACCCTGTACCCTGTATGTAAATTTTAACATTTACATGTTAAAATACCCTAAATTTATTAAGATACATTTTCTGCAATATTTGGCATAATTCCCAAGTGTTTTGTAATACTGTGCAAAGTTTAAAAGCATTTGTATTTATAGTTCCATCATAATATACAAACAAACTTTGTCCGATGATTTACATTTTATGAAATATCATGTGGTGCGACCACAATAAAAATACCATTTTGCGACTTTTATGTTGAAATCCATTCAAAGATAAGACTTTGTATGTACCAATATGCCAAAGACCAATGGAAGCATCAAGCAGGTATGCAATCTCTTTCAAATTTGGAAGAAATTTATATTTTTTATGGCTGATATGTAGTTACCACATTTGGATATCATGTGGTATGACCTCAAAAAAACAAAACAATGAATAAGTTATTTCTGCAATGATTGATTTTCTTTATAAATGTCATAGTGACCTTTTGTAGGAGGCTAGCTTGTTTTGTTTAGGTGACCAGTTCTGTGCTTGTAAATTTCGATTGAATTCAAACATATCATGTGGTGCGACCACTGCAGAGTGTTTTCCATTATATATGTCCCAGATTGGCAGTTTGTTTGCTTTCATTTTCAATTAATGGTTTATATACATAAAATACTTTACTTTGTATAATTTGGAATATATTTTTTATGCAATTTGGCTCATTTCAGGGTGTTTGTGTTTAATATTTGTACAATATGAAAAAAAATGCTACAACAAAATCAAATAAATAAAAAGAAAATAATTCAGAGCATGTAATTTTAGTTTGGTAATTATGCATTTATTAGTAATGTATTATTTATAACTATTTTAATCTATTCTACCAGATTATACTTCCAAGCAAAGTAAACTAAAGGCAGCATGTTATTTCTGACCCTGCAGTTTAGCACAAACTCCACAAGTCATTTTCTACTATAAGAAAGATGTTAATTTTGTCATCTCAGATCCGGAGCCAACAACCTCCCCCTACTCTCTTTTGCAAATACCCCTCCCCTCCTCCCTTAGTTACTGTTGCTACGTCCGACAAATCATGGCACTTTTATGCCACAAATCATGTTCTCACACACTGAAAAATACATCACGGAGCAAAGAGAACACTGACAGACAAGACAGAGTTGATTACTTTTAGTATGAAACAAAGTCTCATTGTTCAAATTGTCTCATTTTTTTGTTAAGAAACAACAAATACTGTTTTGTGGCTCTTTAACATGTCGTGACAGATCGCTGTAGCGCCTCAGTTCAAGCGGAACATGAATCGATCATCTCTTATTATTATATTATATTATAATATTTATTTATTTATTTACATTGGGTGTGTGCAAATATATATAAACATGATGATTAAAGGTGTGTTACACAATAGGTAGGGTGCAGTTTATTTGTTCACTGTATATTGTGGGGAGGGCAGAGAGGGGTCGCTGTATGTATTATATGGACGCAGTATGTTATTTGTGTAAAACAGCAGATATCGTATTGTATGTGTCCAACACAAATTTCCTTCAGAACAATAAAGTTGATCTTATCTTTACTAGTCATAGCACGAAATAAAGATGAATGATCATCAGAAGTTATCTTGTTTAAACCGTGAAAAGATGTCAATACACACAATTTTTCAAGTTCAAGTCCACCAACATTAATATACTCTCCTGTCTGGTTTGTTTGTCGGCTTTATAATATATAAGACTGCCTGTTAATCAAACTCCCGGCAAAAGGTTCAACTGAGCAGCCAAAGTACAGAAAATAACTGGGGCTAAACAAATGCCTGCCGTGCCACGTGCTGCACTTTTCACACGTCTCTTTAAATAGATTTTAAATTATATAAGGTATTTTTGTCATTTGGAGCGACCACTCATCATGTGGTGCAACAAATAATAGCAAAAATTGTATTAAAAATAAATGAATTATATGTATATATATATATATATATATATATATAAGATACTGTATGTGGTTTAAATATGAATCACTACTAAGGTATGCTTATGTGAATGGTATTTTGTAAACTTTTTTATCAGTTGTATTCAATTTACAAAAATATGTCTGTTAACTGTATTTAAGAAGGCAACTCTGATATTATAGAACAACATAAAAGATTATTATTTACAAAAACTCCAATTAAATTCAAATACTTTGTTTCTAAACACTTTGATTACTGAGCACATTTGATTAAAAAATGTTTAAGCATGTTAAGGAAATTATTTGATTTTAGCATAAATCATGGTCACACCACATTACATTTTTTAAGGCTACGGCCAATTCATCTAGATGAAAAAAACTGAGATCACTTAATTTAAAATGTTTATATTTATTTATGTGTACACAACATTCTTAATGTTTGAACAATTACAGCAAGTAAGTATGTGGCTGCATCTGTATGATTAATATCTGTGTGGTTGATAATTCATACAAAGCTATTTTTTTAATTTCTTTCTTTTTATTACTCAAATTATTATTATTTATTTTTTTTGTGGTCCAATAAATCACTTAAATGACGTCTAAGATTATATCTATAATAATTGTATAATTTAAAAACACAGTGGTATGTATAATGACTCAAAAGGTTAATAGTTTGTAGAACTTTTCAATACATTTGGTAAATAAATATTTTTCTTCAAACATTGGTTTGGGTTGTTAGGGTTAGGCTATATATAGTCTCAGGAAAATCAAATTTTTCACTCACGAGACATGTAACTTTCAACCCATTACTTTTCTGGATTGCTCCAGGACTTATTTCATGTATTTTTATATGAAATACAATTATTTATTTTCTCAGTCAGTGTGGTTCACTTTTTTCAAGGCACTTTAGTCTCTATAACGTTTATCTTGTTGAGCATTATCAATTCTGGATGATGGATAGTAAAGCCCCAAAGGGTCTTCTTTGAAAAGACACCAACATTTTGTGTAGCACACTGAAGTCAGCACCTGTTATCATTTTAAGTTTGTTATGTCTTTTTCAACTGTGAGTCCCAAAATCCCAAAATGGGGAGTGCTTTTTTGTGAGTGTTTGTGTGTCGCATGATTTTAAAGACGTTAAAATAATCTGATTTTAAAAATAGTTTGATTATTTCATGATGCTATTTGTGAATGTATAGTTATGTTTTGTAAATGATTAGTTCATCATCATCTAATCACTTGTAAATTATTTATAACTTACTCTACAAAACAGATACAAATATTGACATATCACTTATTAATCATCTATGAATGCATAGTCATGTTTTGTAAATTATTAGTTCATCATAAACGAATTACTTGTAAATGAAATAAAAAACCATACACAAATTATTAGCATATCACTTATTAATCGCTTATGAATGTTTGTAAATGATTAGTTCATCATTAACTAATCACTAATAAATGACTTATAACTGAACGTTATTATAAAGTGTTACCTTACACTTTTTGCCCGGAAGACCTATCGTTTCATATCGTCATGTGACCACAATGATATTGAGACAATTTTAATATTGCAATATCGTGATATTGATAATATTGTTACATCCTTACAACATAAACGAATATGGAACATAGAGATTCAGACCTTTCCAATGATGTGTGTTGTCAAAAAAAAAAATTATAACATATTGTAGAAAATGTTTGTAATATGACACTTGGCACCTCCCACTAAGGGGAGGAGCCGCAATGTCTGATTTCAAATCGTCTTTCAAAGGATTCATTTAGCATGTTTAATGTTTCTTAGTTTTTCTTAATTTAATTTAAGTTACTTTTAGTTGTATTATTACAAGTTGAACTAAACAAAATGTTAGCAAAATGTAAACAAAACTAGAAATGTTATTCTTATTATTCTACTTTACTAAACAAGTAGTAAATGGTTTTAGTTAACTATAATAACCCTGGGATTCACTTATTCTGATTTTGGAGTGACATAAGACCATATTTTTTATCATAATATCTATTTAAAATCCTTAATTGTGAATAGAATCAGTGCAGACCTCAGTGAATCTCTTTCATGCCACACCACAACGCTCCCATTTCCTACAAGCACAACATCACGATGTGCTGCTCACCTAATGCCTCAAATTACCCTTCCATTCTATTTGGACACACGTGCGCCCTGAATACGCCACCCTCCCGTCCAATTTATTTATCCCAAATCAACTACTGTTATTGTCATGCTTACAAAACAAGGCCCCTGTTACCTAGCAACACCTGTCTCAGAGGGACAACATGTAGGGAATTGTGTCCAGCTACATTCTCCGGCTTCATTTATTGAGTCATCTGTCCATTGGCCCCTTTCCTCGAGTCCCTGCAGACTGAATGTTTTTATTTGCACCTTTGACTTTCTGAATTGACGACAGAAAGCCAAGGCGACCTATGTACTTTTCGAAATGTTACAAAACTGACCTCGCAATGGGTTCAAGAGCCATGTTGCTCTTTTCTGTGCTCTGCTCTGGGAACCGGATGTGACTTTGTCCTTTCTGGATTGTTTAATCATAAATAAAATGATCTCTGAAGGATTTGGTAAAGAAAACTGCTTTTTCCCACATTAGTTAGTCAATGCCCTTCTGAAAAAGTAATAGACTTTATAAAACTTAAAAAAAGAGTATTTAAAACACATTAAAATAATATATCTAAAGAGATAATTGAACCATCATCATTTAATCACCCTCATATTGTTTTAACTCTCTGGTTGTGCTCAGATTCATGTCACTTGTTCTGTTCCCGGTCAAAAATGACTCATTTTTGTGATCGTCCCCATTCACTTTCAATGGCCGGCCATTTTTGATGAGTGTGACTTTGAGCAATTTTGTACAAATAAAAGCATTTTAAAGCAAATTTCCTAAATACAAAATAAAGCACACTAGTGTGATAAAAAGTGATTTTTTATAATTTTACTTTATAAACTTACTAATGAAAATGTATAACCTGAATGCAATTGTAAGTCGCTTTGGATAAAAGCGTCTGCTAAATGCATAAATGTAAATATAATTTTATTTTAATATTGTGAAAATTATATATTTTATTTTACTCAAAAAATGAGGTACCTACTCTCAGATAAATGAGGCCTATGATAAATCAGATGCAAATATAAACACAAAACCAGTCCTAAATGAAAGAAAACAAGTTGACAAAAAGATAATATAGCATAATGAGAGATTTATAAGGAATTATTTGGAGTCCGGTCATTTTTAACCGGGAACACCACAAGTGTGACTAGGTGAAATAAAACCCACAAAAAATTACGATAATTAAACAAAAATAATAGTCATAATAATCTGAGATGTACTTATACTCTGTGTGAACAAAATCAGTAAGTTCGAGTCCGATGTGATAACATTAACTAGTATTTTCAGGAACAAATCAATCTTCTCCGGGTCAATTTGATATATATATATATATATAAACACTATGGAAGTCATTGGTTACTGGCAACTGTTCCCAATCACTGTCAATGACTATCAAATGATTCCCAAACATTCGTTAAACTATTGCCTTTTGTGTTAACTAGTTATTTTCAGCTTATCGTCTTAAGTTGTCTTTTATTTCATTTATAAATTATCTGAAAGTACAGTTTTGTTATGTATTCAGTACAATTTCAATACAATTAAGGACTTCTTTTTCATTAGCAGATAGCTTTTTTTACTCAATGTAAAGTAGCATTTTGCAATCTAATAGAGGTATTTAAACTATTTACTTTACTTTACTTTTAGTCATTTAGCAGACGCTTTTATCCAAAGGGACTTACAAGAAAAAATAACTAAAATGAAAAGTTAAAACTATAAATATTATATATACACATTTAAGAAGATAAAGAAAGTAAATAAAAATGACAAATGCATACAACAACATTTAAAAACTAAACATTTAAATGAAAACAAAAAATAAAGCTAAAAACAAGTCAAAATATGAAATCAAGAAAAGGTATGAGTATGATAATATTCTAAAATAACACTGAAGGCCTAAGTATACTTTTTTTACATAGTAAGTTATAAAACTAAAACAGAAGTGAAACAAGTAGGAAAGAGGATAAATAAAAAGCGATACTTATATCCCTTGCCGGTGTCCCTGTCCGGTGGAGTCGCATGGTAGAGTCGATGGTCTTTACACTCTTCGGTCGTCTCACAAAGAGGGCTTCACACAACAGCTGCCGTGACCGCTGCCATGGTATATTAACCTTATTTAAACCCGTCTAACAAATCACTATTTGCATTCAGCTGAATACACTTTCCTGTTTATCACAATAAATGCCCAAGCAAGCGTAGACACTGACAAGAGACGCGATACAGTATGAGACCAAATGTGATTTCAGCACGTCTCCACACAGTAAACAAAACTTTTACTGATTTCTACTGGTAATTTAGTAACTTAAAATGTATGTGCATCATTTCAATGTTAAAATACTTTGATGATTCACACAACATATCAACACTGACCCAGCCAATTGTGTGAGTTTGGAGGCGGGACAATCTGTTTGTTCAACCAATGGAAGAAAGTGTAAGTGTTTAGAATGCGTCATTAGTTGCACGGAAATTACACATCAGCTTTAAAGGAGATATTTTGGAAAACAATTGGGCTTTTTCCCCCATACAATGTAAATAAATGGCTACCAGGGCTAGAAACAAAACAAAAACAAAAAGCATTTTAAAATTAGAAGTTGATTTATTTTATGTATTATTTGTTTAATTAATACAATGATTTAATTTTCTTAGTAAATAACATCAAAATATAATAATTGTTGTATTTAATTAATTTAACCAAAATGTCAAGAAAAATTTGGTGAATTTTCTCTTTAATTATTTTTTATGTTTAAACAAAATACATTGCTTGAATTTTTGGTTAACTGTTCCTTCTGAGGCTACACAGTGACATTTTTTTAGATATTCTTTTCAAAACAAAATCAGTAATACAGCCGGTGTAAACATACCAAATATGCTGAATAGTAAAAATCTTTGTTTGCCCTTGAGTACTTTCTCACAAGAAGTCAAGCTCTTCTCATTTCCAATGTGCAAATGTTTATTCGGTCATGTTCTCAAAGGGGTATCATGGTATATTTGGATCCAATTAGTTCACACTATCTTCCCTCTAATCCCAGATTATGTTACGCAGCATGACAGTAGCATGGAAATGTTGTAATCTTCAGTTATGCATTTTTTATGATTTTTTTTAATAGTGAGGGCTGGCTAAACTGATCAGAAGAAACTGCACAATTCCCCTGGCTGTATGGTGACCAAACAGCTTTCATGTCATCATTGTCTGCCATCTTTTCCACACGGTAAATATGCTAATGACCAATTATGATGCAATAATCCACAGCTAATGAGGGGCAATGTCAAATGGTTTATACATGCAAATGGAAGGGTGTATAGCTCTAGAAACATACATGCCCTGTATTACAGACGCAGACTGAATACCGTAAAAGATTCATGCTAAGTAGTTTTTGGACACGCTGCTTGATACTGGTTAATTACAACAATAAATGCCAAGGGCGAGTGGCGAAGATGTGTGCGTCTGTGGGAAGGTGTGTGTCAACTTATTTCTGTGTAAAATTCAAGAAGAATTCAAGGTTAATCTCGAAGTTCACTTGGCGGCAATCTTAAGGCAGTAATCTTAAATCATAAACCGATAAAACCAATAAAATTATCTTCACCAGTTACCAGAAATTATGTTTATTTAAAGGGGTCATATGTCCATTTTCCACAAGTTTATATAATTGTTTAGGGTCTTAATGAAAAGTATTCAACATCGTTTGGTTAAAATATTTAATTGGTACTGTAAAAAACTTTTTTTAGCCTGTCAAAAACAGCTCTTCCAGAGCAAGCCGTATTGTGTCATACTCCTTTAAATGAGAAAGAGCTTTGCTGACCCCGCCGGTCCGTGAATGTTTTAATAGTTTGTTTTTCATTTTGAAATAAAATAAGGAGAAACCAGAAAGCAGTCTTTTTTATACATATATATATGAAATATATTTTGGCTCGATTTTCTTTCTTTTTTTGGTTCACGGGTAGAAAACGGATAAACAACTTCAACATTAATTTTCCCCTTGTGGGTGGATCGTGACACGCCCCTTTCCGCCAATTGGCCAACCAAATCTGACCCTGTGACGTTAGTTAAGCAAAATAATAGTCCTCGGCTGCTGTACGGGGCAGGTCCTAGATCGGGCTTTCCTTTGTGTAACCTAAGGCATTTTATGTAAATATTTATATCAGAAATGTTAATCAGCACTCAGCCTGTTTTATTTAGCTGTGTGTGTAGTTAAATCTGTATGGTGAAGCTGCGCTACCCATAGACAGGGCAGAATAGATGAGAAGCACAGATAAATTTTTTTTACAAAAAATGTAATGGGTCAATGGGCCCAGATATTATTTTTATAAAAAATAAAGATAAAAATTAAGATAAAAATTAAGCTCATGTAAATAGGATACAATACTTTTTGTTATTTAATTATTTACTGAATGAAGTCTGTTTTAGGCTGTCAAAATTTAAATGCCTCTCTCAGGGTCGGCGCCAGAGCGCACAAAGTGAGGGGGCACGCACAATTATATTTTTTCAAACATGTAACAAATTAATTTGTATGTAAAAAAAAAAAACAATAAAAGATTGTATAAGTCGATAAACATTTATTCTAATATTTATACTAATGGATAAATATAGCCTAATTGCAGTACATAATATAGGTTAGCTATAAAACAAGCCAAAAAAAGCTAAACTGGAGGTACTTCCTCATTCTCACAAATCCAAATGTTCCCTAATCGATATTACACTTCGTACTGCGTCTTGATTAAATGGCCGGGAAGCGCTCTTATAAATGTTGACAAATGGCGGGAAAGAGCTGTCTCATAAATGATGGGATATTCAGCCAATGGTGGGTATGTGCTGTCTCATAAATGACAGAAATGTCAGCCAATGGCGAAAAAGCGCTGTCTCATAAATGTTGGAAAAATTCAGCCAATGGTGGGAAAGCGCAGTCACGTAAATGCTGGAAAAATTCTGCAAATGGTGGAAAAAAGTTGTCTCAAATTATGGAAAATACAGTCAATGCCAGGAAAGCGCTGTATTATAAATTGTGGGAATTTCAGCCAATGGCGGGAAAGCGTTGTCTCATAAATTATGGAAAATGTCATCCAATGGTGGGAAAGCATTGTCTCATAAATGACGAAAATTTCTGAAAATGACGGGAAAGCGTTGTCTCATGAATGATGGAAAAATCAGGCAATGGTGGGAAAGAGTTAAATTGTACTCCTTCACGAGGGTTTATTGACCAACACTGTCGTTCCTGTAAGACTCTCTCACATAAAACACAAAATTAGATATTTCGAAGAGTGTGCACACTGCCTTTTCCTTTAAATTAGAGTATTTAGTATACGGTGACTATCAAACACCATTAAATTAGTCTATATATAAGCCACAATATAGCTTTTTTGCATGGAAAACAGGGACTTGACCATTCTTTAAAATACTTTCTACTGAATTCTACAGAACTACAGCTGTGCATAAACACCCTAGGAATCAAACTGATCAGGATCTCGTTCTCAGTAAAGATCACTGGGAGGTTTTATAAGATCTATTAACGTCTGGACATCTATTGACACCACTTGTGACCTTGCAAGTCTTCATTTTTCATTAATGACTAATTTTGTACACCAATGACCACATCATACGCCACAATGCTCGTCTTCTGGCAAACTACAGTGTAGAAAAGAATCTGTGATATGTCGTCCAGGTTTCTGAACTGTTTCTTCAGTAAATAGCACTAGCTGAATATTGATTTTGTGTGCACAATAAAAAATATGTCATTTAGTTCCTCCAAGTGTGTTTTTCATTTCACAGTTCTGATTTACCTGAAATGTCAGCTGCTCCATTGATTCATCATTGATTAGCTGCACAGGTGTTACCGCTTTCTTCAGACGTTATTGAAGGTTGGGATCCAGCTGGGAGTTTTTGGGGTACGTCGAGTGAGAGTTCTTGCCCCTGTGACTCACTTCAATCAATGAAACTCACTGCAAGAGAGTTAAAAGCCATTCCTCAAGGGTCCAATGGATGATGATAGCACCGTCCTTGATTCGCGCTAACGTGTTAATGGTTTGATTAAAACAGAAAACAATATTCTCAACCATAACAATGTCCTAATGTATTCTCTGTGTCTAATGACTTTTCGTAATGGACTATTTGCTTCCTTAATTTAGCCGGGGAGTCCCAGACGTGGGTGAAGTGAGAGAGAGAGAGAGAGAGAAAATGGAGGGAGGTTAGGAAAGACAACATTGTCTAATGAAAAAGGCCAAAAAGTTAACTTACCCATTACAGCATCAGCCCTGCTTTTGCTATATGATTAAACCTCTTTAAAGTTTTTATTCTGAGTCAAAATGTTTATGTGACGAGTGGGGCGGGGCCGAGAGCCGTGGGAATGGAGTGAGGCCGGTGGAGTAATTGGTAATGAACGACACCTGCACCACTCACCGGTCTCGAGTCCCACGGAGGAGCTTCGGAAGGGTTAAATGAGGAGTGACGACAGTGGAAAACGAGAGAGGACCGGGCCTGGATTTCAGTTTGTGTTTTGTGTGCGGCAGTCGTCCGTGAGGGGCTGCCGCTTTTCATTTGTGTTTGTTTATTTTATTATTAAATGTGGTAAATGTTCGCCGGTTCCCGCCTCCTCCTTCCCGTATATATCAACTTCGTTACAGTTTAATTTACACTTCAGATTGCATAGCTAGGTGGTCGCTAGGGTGTTACCATGTAGTTACCAAGGTGTTGTGAGTGGTTGCTAGGTGGACGTCGAGCTGTTTTGAGCAATTTTTTGAGGGATGTTGCAATGGTGTTCTTAGTGGATACTAGGGCATTAGTGTTTCAGCATGTTCAGAGCAATATCAGATATTGATAGGTGGCTGCTAAGGTTTTCTCAGTATTTCAACGCATTGGTTGCTATGGTGCTGCTAAGTAGATGCTAAGGTGTTCTGAATATTTTTGCAATTTGTTGCTATGGTGATCTGGGTGGTGACTAAGCCACTAGTAGGAGGTTGTTAACTTGTTTTGGTGCATTGGTTGCTAGGGTGTTGCTAGGTGGATGTTAAAGTGTTCTAAAAGTTTTTGCAGCATGTTGCTATGGTGTTCTGTGTAGTTACTGGGCATTGCTAAAACTGTGTCCCAAATGATGCGCTATACACTATGCACTTATAAAATATGTACTTACATGCCATGAGTAGAACTATGTACTCAACCATGTAGTGTATGAATTTGATAACGTTATTTTGTCATTAATAATCAGAGACTGATAGCAACTCCCCCTCCACAACATAATTAAAGCTGCGACAGTTGATTGCATTGCATGTTCATTTTCGGTTTAAGTGCATCATCGGGGTATTTAAAGTGCACTTGTAATTTTTTTTTTTCAGTGTGAACACACTACTCACACTATTTATACCACAAAACGTCATAGAATAGTGCATACAGTAAGTACAATTTGGGATGCACCTTAAGTGATTGCTAAAGTGTATCAGCACGTTAGTTGCTAGGGTGTTGCTAGATGATTGCTATGTGGCTGCTTAGGTGTTCTGAGTGTTTCAATCAATGGTTGCTTGAATATTGCTAGACTAATAAGAGTATTGTGTTTTTGCAGTGCATTGTTAAGGTGTTCTTAATAGTTACTAGGGCGTTGCTAGGTGGCGGCCAAGGTGTTTTGGGTGCTTTAATGCATTGTTATGGTGTTCTAAGTATTAGGGTGTTTCTAGAATATTTTGGGTGGCAGCTATAGTAATTGGTCCAAATTTGTATGGTATATAGTATATTAGTAAAACAATTACTAATTAATCACATATTTTTTTCTGAAATTAATAGCAATTAATCCCACCTAACATTAAAGTTTTTAAATATACATTTAAATTCCAATATTTTCATATTAAATCTTCGAATTAATGTAGAAACAAAATAAAGACAGTATATCTTTATTATTTGTTTGATGCCATCTTTTATGACTGAAGGTTATACAAAAACATTGATGTCTCTATAAAATTGTTTTCCCCCCTTATATTTAAACATTAACTATAGCCATTCAACATTACAGTATTATTGTCAGGACCACTATCGTCAAAGATGAATGACAATTAGCATACGGTTTGGATTGGCGGTAAGGTTCTGTTCTGGGCAAGAACTCCCTGTGCATCCATGCAGCCTAGCATGGATGAGAGCAGGGAGAGCAGCAATAACCCCCTCAGAGTAAACAAAACAGAGCCAACAAAAGTATTGCAGATTTGTTAAGTTCAGTAATTTAATGTACACATTTTTTTTATTTTGTTTGATTCAAAAGAGAATAAGAAGGCTGGATCCTGACTGACAGATGAGTATTTGGGGATGGATGAGGGTAATTAGCTGTTGAGCAATGCAAAAACTGCTGATAATACTGACGACCTTACATATGGATGATTAAACAGGTGTGGTATTCCTATAGGTAGATTGGGATCAGCTGAGAGTCAGCAGATGTGAGCTTGACTAACGGGACCTGCCAGAACTAACGCTATACTTGATTTCTGTCAGGACCACTATCGTCAAAGATGATTGATAATTAGCAAACAGTTTGGATTGAGCGGTATGGTTTTGTTCTGGGCAAGAACTCCCTGCGCGCATCCATGCAGCCTAGCATGGATAAGAGCAGGGAGAGCAGCAATAACCCCCCAAAACAAAACCATATGCCATACCCACCAACACAAAATGACAGCAAAAATCTCAAAGCCTTAAGCAACAAGCATGTTGCCCTTGAATGAACAAGATTGTTGCCAAAGCCTGCAAACACCATAGCCATGTTGAACATTAACCATATGACCTAATGAGTATGCTGCCAATACCCGAAAAGCTTAAGCAACATGTTCTCGCTTACAATTAGATAGTCTTAAGAACTAGCGGGCTCCCAATAAAAAAAAACAGAAAGCTTAGGAACAAGCATGCTCCCAATAACAACCGGACAGCTTAGGAACAAGCATGCTCCCAATAACAACCGGACAGCTTAGGAACAAGCATGCTCCCAATAAAAACAGAAAGCTTAGGAACAAGCATGCTCCCAATAACAACCGGACAGCTTAGGAACAAGCATGCTCCCAATAACAACCGGACAGCTTAGGAACAAGCATGCTCCCAATAACAACGGACAGCTTAGGAACAAGCATGCTCCCAATAACAACGGACAGCTTAGGAACAAGCATGCTCCCAATAACAACCGGACAGCTTAGGAACAAGCATGCTCCCAATAACAACCGGACAGCTTAGGAACAAGCATGCTCCCAATAACAACCGGACAGCTTAGGAACAAGCATGCTCCCAATAACAACCGGACAGCTTAAGAACAAGCATGCTCCCAATAACAACCGGACAGCTTAGGAACAAGCATGCTCCCAATGACAACCGGACAGCTTAGGAACAAGCATGCTCCCAATAACAACCGGACAGCTTAGGAACAAGCATGCTCCCAATAACAACCAGACAGCTTAGGAACAAGCGTGTTCCCAATACAACTACAGCTTTCAGAACAAGCATGTTCCAATAATATCCAGATCACTCTGGGACAAGCGTGTTCCCGACAATACAGCTATAACTAAGAACAAACATGTTCCCAATACAACCAAGCATGTATCCAATAAGACTAGACAGAACAAGCATGTCTGATACCGGAGCAGAATCAATGCTGAACTGACGGCTGCATCCGAAACTGAACAATGCTTCCTTTAAAAGACACATTTCCAGAAAATAAGGCATCAAGACACACTCTAAAAAACGCTGGGTTGTTTTTTCAACCCAAATGCTGGGTTGAGACCGCTGGGTAAGGGCGTTGGGTTGTTTTAACCCAATTTTGGGTTGAAAATTGGTCTTGATCATAACCCAGCGGCGCTGGGTTGGGAACGCGGACGTGAAGGAGAGCACGCACGTCACGTCAACATCCGAGGGCACCCCGACGATACCAGTGCGAGAAGCCGCCATTTTCTCAGCCTGAAAGAAGCGAGAAGCGAATGAAAGACGTTATGGTAAGTAAAGATTAAACATTTAAAGTTATCATTCATTGTTTGTGTCCGGGAGTATTTTGAGGTTTCATGGAAGGCGGAAATAGTCCGAAAATAGCTTATATTGAAAAATAGGCGGACGTGGTTTTCGCCTCAGAAACGGAGATCTTAACGGTCTCTTTTACTGAACGGAAGAGGTAACAGTTAACTTAACGTACTTGTATAACGTCTGTGAGTGTATATGTCATATTTAGAAAAGATTTTACAATATCTGCTCTCTTTGAGGTGTTAATAGACGGTTATTAACATGTTAATTCGTTATTGTATTGTTCGCGGTTAAACTGAATGTAGTTTCCTAAAGGAAACGGCGTTATGTAAAGACTAGCATAATTATTTTGAGGCTGATGAAGTGATAATTGTTAACAGTAATGTCTTGTATGTAATATTTCAGACTTGTTGAGCTTGTGTCTTCGTTGTGCCCGTGCCGGGAGTTAAGGATAGAAGCCTGCGTGCGTGTGTGTGTGAGGAGGAGGCGGTTTTCTCAGCTTCTTCAGAAGAGAGGGAAAGACCGTTTTAAGGCAAGTAAACTTCATAATTTCATCCCTTTGTTTTTACTAAGACTAAAATAATGTTTCTTTGTTTTTATTGTAGATTTTGATTGCCTGATACATATGAGAGCATCATTATTTTGAGATTGATGTAAGTGATTATTAGAAAATAAATGTTTCTGTTGTCTCCTACCTGTTTACTTCCCATTTTAATGTAACAACAGTATGATTACGTGTTCATATTTTATGTAAACCATTGGTGTCCCTTTTTTCATTGCAGAACCCAAACCAATTTTGGAGTTAAGGACACAGAAGCCTGCTTGTGTGAGGAGGAGGCGGTTTTCTCAGCTTCTTCGGAAGAGAGGGAACGACCGTTTAAGGCAAGTAAACTTCATAATTTCATGTTATCAATTTTTTTACTAAGACTAAAAGAATGTTTCTTTGTTTTTTGTAGATGTTGATTGCCAGAGACATAGGAGAGCATCATTCTTTTGAGATTGTAAGTTATTTATTACAAAATAAATGTTTCTGTTGTCTCCTGCTTGTTTATTTCACATTTTAATGCAACAACAGTATGATTACGTGTTCATATTTTATATAAACCATTGATGTCTGTGTTTTTCATTGCAGAACCCAAACCAACTTTGGAGTTGTCTGATTTGGAGGGTCATCGTTCTTGGTCTTCCTTTCTTAAAGGAATGGTTCACACAAAAGATTATATACTTGCCCTTATGTCATTCTCATAATTTTTTGTTCATCCATTGAGAGTCTAGATAATCATTATTTTCAAGCTTCATGAATAGAGTTATTGTAGAAGTAATACATTCCAATATTTATATATGTATACATCTTAAATTACATGATAGTGAACATGTCTGTTCAGAAGAAAATATTGGTCTTCCAGACTTGCCATGGAAGACAGAAATTAAGAGAATATTAAATATTTATTTTTGTTCCAGAAATTAGGAGAGTTTGTATGGGTCTGGAACAACATGGGGGAGTAAATTATGACCATTTAAATTTTTTGGTGAACTAACCCATTAAAGAGCAGCCCTCCACGTACTTGGACATTTGTAAGGTATGTGAATGTCATGTCTGTTTTAATGTTTCAGTAAAGAAGAAACTTTCTGAAAGCAATACATTTAAACAATAATACATGCCCTCACACTAATGCTGCCATTATAGCATTCTAGAGCGCTGTTAATGCGCCTACAGACATTAAACAAACAGACTATTTACCTGTCCTTACTGATGTGGATGGACCTCTATCTGAAAATGGATAGTTTCATTAAATGTTTTTCTCTTCTTAGGCCACTGATGAAGAGCAGGCGGTGACTGGGATGAATGCTGGTCAAAGAGGAGAATTTCCCCCAAACTGATACAACAGTGGTTTTAAAGGAGGACGCTGCCCTGGATGCTGTAAAAGATGTCACATGCTGTGCTGATGGGGCTTCTTCATGACTACATAAATGATGCTAAAGAGATCATGAAAATTGGCAGTGATGCATGATCTGTATTCATGGACTATGAAATAATTTGTAAAAAGCAAATGTTAAATACTTGTTCTGTGTTGTTTAGTAGAGATGGTGTTTACACTCAGTTATTCACACACATGCTCACATTCTTTCACACACATATGCTTCTTTTAAATGTTATAATATCAGTGTTAATGTTGTGGTTTGTGTACTCTCATTCCAGAATAGTTTGCAATGAACTTCACTATTAACTAACTGTACAATTATTGTATAATAGTGTTTTGTATATTTTTATACAATATATAAAATTGACCAAAAAAGTCGATTTTGATCTTAAAAGTTCTTCACCAAATGTTTAATGCTTAATTTATAATCTCTGTAGCTGTTAATGCCATACTTGTCTGCATTTCTTCTTAACATGCATGTTACTTTTTGACTGTTTTGTCTTGTTTTTAATAAATATTTACCTTCTGATAGTCATTCTTTGTGTGTAAAATTTATTTTAAACTGAACAAGATTTGTAGGTTTAATATCTAGCTCGATTTGGGTTCATTTTAGCCTAGCAATGTAGTAATTTTAAACCATAAAAAAGCAACCCAGCCTGCTGGGTTACCAAAATAACCCAAATTGGGTTGTTTTCAACCCAGCAGTTTTTAGAGTGCATGTAAAATCCAATGTTTGCCTTACTTCCTGCCTCCTGAGATACCTTTGTTTGGTTGATAATTAAAGCAGAATAGATGTATCCGTCACTGCCTAGATACAAAATAAAGATGTCGTTTGAAGTCATTTCTAGCGAGTAATCAGTATTAAGAAATGAAATAACTCAAAAGCATGTCCGATATCAGTTTCATGACCTTCATGAACAAACGCTGCCTGCAAAGTCACTGGCTGAAAAGCAGCACTTACAGGCCGATTGGCAACACACACAGTTCTTTGATGCCGTTTTACAGCAGCTCCTGGTCATGACAGGGATCTTTATCGCTGGGGCTGCTCCGTCTTATAGTATCAAATGGTGTGCTTATCCAGTGTCAGAATGTGTCTAAGTGCGCACGCATGCATACAATCCAAATCTTAACAGTGAAAACAACTCAGAATGCATGAAATGGCATTGTACCCCCCTTTAAGAGCAGCATATTGCAACGAGAAGCGTATGCCAGTAACCTGATACCGCACATTGCCAACTGAACAACTAAAGGACCCTAAGCCTTAGCCATAGCAACGCATGTTGCCAATAACCTGAGAGCATTAAAAGGAACTTAGCTTGTGAAGACGTTCGAGAGAGTGAACATAGCAGCTGTGGTGAGGATGCTTGATCTCTTAATATACTTTTTGGGGATGAAGTTCCCATCTGAAATTGTTCTTGAGTCGGTCACATAACTCGTGGATTCCATTTCAATAATGTAGCGATGCGTGAAGTAATGCCAACTCAATCACTTCCGAATCAGGCAGCCATGATCAATGAGGTGAATTCTCGTGTTCAAGTCAACAAGCTTGAATTAATTGGAGGTGAGTCCATTGGGGAAACGAATTCCAGTCGCTAAATTCCTGATTCCTTGTGATGATGATGTTTTGCCTGTTGAATTAGCCATTTAATTAGCTGTTGAGCAATGCAAAAACTGCTGATAATACTGACGACCTTATATATGGATGATTAAACAGGTGTGGTTTTCCTATAGGTAGATGGGGATCAGCTGAGAGTCAGCAGATGTGAGCTTGACTAACGTGACTTGCCAGATCTAAAGCTATGCTTGATAAATGAGAACTATCAATTTGAATATTTACTACACAAAAAAAAATCTTCACATAAACGCATTGTAATAAATATCATATGTGCTTTTCAGCAAGTAGGAAATACACAGAAATTGAATAAATGTATCAAACACTAAATTCTAAATGTAATATAGATGAATCCTTAAAGCTACAAAATGTATTGCGTTCCTCTTTTTTATTCTTTGATGAACAGACATCACAGCAGCTGATTATTAACTTATTTGGCTGCTATTACTTTAAGAGCTGCCGCTGCTGAATATGATGCGGATTTGACATGAAGCTGCTTGTCTCTTGTAGCATTTCTGCACTTGTTTGACAAGTGCCTGGCACTGAGGTGAAGCGGAGTGCACGTCTGAAAAGATTCCAAGGGCCTGACGAGAGAGAGGGGCCTGGAATGCCATTTCTACCACGGCATTAAATATTTTTTAACACCGTTATACTGGAAAAATGTACCTCTTGCATAAAAGCACTCATTTTGGCAACGCTAATACACACACACACATATACAGTATATATATATATATATATATATTATATATGATATATGGATTATATGCATGGCTTTAATGAAATATGTTTTACTGCAGAAATATACAGTGCTCAAGTTGAATTAAATTAAATAAAACAAGGGTTTGGGGGTTCAGTCTGGAATATGACTTCCCGGTTTGTTGAATCCATTCTCATAAAATGAGTTCAGCTGTGGTTTTATGTAATTGAAATCTATTTTTGTGGGTGTGCAGTGAATGAATCCTAAGATGGCACTAGAATGCAGGCGTCACTCCACGAGAGCTGTTCTGAAGTGCTTGCTTCATCTTAAGCAGAACTTGTGCCTACTCTTCAATGTCATTCTAAAATACACTTCATTCTTTTGTGTTTTCCTCTGCGGAGATATCCCACCCGATGGAATTGCTCATAAAATGGAAGAGCTCTAAAATAAAGTGAGAAATAACATGTGGCGGTGCATTTAAAACACAGCATTAGATACAGAGAAGCTCTTCAACACTAACAGTTATTATGGGGTATATTTTGATAGTTTTAAGTGTGTATCTATAATATGTCAGCGTACGAGCAGAATATATTATATTCAGGTTTGAGTCTTTTTAATGTAAACATATTATTGGGAAGATAATAATTTGTTAATATGTAGACATTAAATCATGGTTTTAAGAGCACATCAATACTGTGAGTGGATTCAGTGGTGAAAAAAAACATACATCCTTTAATCTTTTGAAGATATTTTAATTTCTGAGTATAAGAAACATTACAGTAGGTTAATAAATAGCAATGTTTTCCTACATATAAACACTAAATCATTTAAATTCATCTTAAAAGCTATGCGGAGAATTAAGTGAGCACATTTGAGTGTTGAGAAAAACAGTGCAGTAAAATAGACAATAGACTGTAAAATAAATTATCTACAGAAATTGATCATACTTTTACAGAAAAAAAAATACTATAACTGTACAATGTTTAACCAAAACCGTCCCTGTTCAACATACTGAAGACCTGCTACTGTAGGCAGTAAAGAATCTGTGTGCCCATATATATATATTGCACTGACAGTCTTTTTAATGCCGCACAGTGTGCCGCATGCTTGAACGTTGATTATTGATTCTCTGGCAGAGCTGAAAAAGAACAAAATGAGCGGTGGATTCTGTGATTTAGAATGACTACATTTAAGCTGACTTTGATACTATTTAGTTTACATGTATGTGGCACAGATATTTACCTCAAAGGCTCATTCAAAGAAAGCCAAAAAGGGTTGAAGTTACCTTACTGATCTCTCATCTTTTTGTTAACAAATTTAACAAGATTTCTACAAACAACACTTAGGATTGTAAGGCTCATTCAAATCAAGCAAAAAATAAAACAAACATACATTAGACCAAACAAAAAGATCTAACTAACAAAACAACAGAACTAAAATAAATAAAAAGGTTTAATATTAAAAGATCAAACAACACTTAAGGTTTTAAGGTTTATTCAAAGCAAACCATGATTGCAAGACAAAACCAAGCAAACAGCAAATATCAAAACAAAGTAAAAAATCAAATAAAAAAATGGCCCATTAAAATGTTTATGGCTAATTCAAAGCAAAAAAGAGAAAATGAATATATATATATATATATATATATACACAGTGGGTATATGATTCCCTGCTGATTTTGTAAGTTTGCTCACTGACAAATAAATTAGTCTATACTTTTAATGGTAGGTTTATTTTAACAGTGAGTGACAGAATAACAACAACAAAATCCAGAAAAATGCTTTTTTTTTAAATATAAATTGATTTGCATTTTAATGAGTCAAATATGTATTTGACCATTTGACAAATGCTACATTCACGTGTTATTGGAATTATCGTATGAGTTCATATCCAATTCCGACTAGGAAGCTCATATTTACGATAATTCTGATAGCACGTGAATCAAACTCTAATACTTGTTGCCAAAGTTCAAAGGTCAATCACAGAGGTCAGACATTTCTTGTAGTTGGCCACCAGGTTTGCACACATCTCAGGAGATATTTTGTCCCACTTCTCTTTGCATATCCTCTCCAAGTCATTAAGGTTTCGAGGTTAACTTTGGCAACTCAAACCCTCAGCTCCCTCCACAGATTTTGTTGTCTCCTTTGTTGCCTTGGCCATGCTGGAATACCCATCCATGGCCCAGTTCTCCTCTGAATTATTGGCAAACTTCAGACGGGCCTGTACATGTGTTTTCTTGAGCAGGGGACCTTGTGGGCCAAACAGTTGCTGATCCACAGTGACTTCCATTTTTTTTCCTTCTATCAAAGTCAATGTGGACCAGCAACTGTTTGGTTACCCACATTCTTCAAAATATCTTATTTTGTGTTCAGCACATGAAAAAAATTATAATTCAGGTTTGGGTCAACATGTGAGTGAGTAAATAATGACAGAAATTACATTTTAGGGTGAACTATCCATTTGACATGTTTTGTTCTGTCCCTTTAAGAGCTGTACATATATTCTAATATCCAGGTACGCATCCGGTTTGTCTCAGCTGTTTACTTTCATTTTAGACATATCCAACTGATTCTATATGTAAATTGTGTGTGTTTTGACCGTATCAGCTCAAAAAAATTACTTAGTTGAGTTATCAGGCGCTGTTAGACAGGCTTTTTAGCGCTTCGAGTGTATGGGCTCAGAAAAAGTGCGCGTCAGACCAGCGCATGAATGAAAAGTTTAACCGGCAAGACTTTAAAACAAGCAAATAATGTATTTTTGTGATTGCGAAGTAGAGTGTCCCGTGAGAGTAACTCTATGGCTGAGTTAACACTGATGTGAATGTATGTGGTGCTGTGCAGTACATACAGTCTGTATAATACAGATGGCAGCGGCAGTGCAAGAACTGCAGCTCGAATGTGCGCTGTAGCACGATACTACGATATTTCTTCAAAAGCAGATGGTTGAGACAATTTTATCGCCTCGATCAAAAATAGTGGTATCGCACACCCGTAGTGTGTGTGTGGTTTTTTTTTTATACCTCAGAAAATGTCTGACATTGCTCTAGCAACTGCCTAGCAACACTCTAGCAATTCCATAGCAACCACCTAGCAACCGTTTGCTACACTTTTTTCATAACATGAAATTTAACTATTTATATATAATCTAGCTCAGTCTGAGCAGGATAATACCAGACATATTTTATGTAAATGTTACAGGCTCCACTTCATTGATCTGAAATTCCATTTAGCCATATTAATGCAGCACTACTGCAGTGAAAACAATATATCTTAATTTCCATTAAAAAAACAACAGCAGTTCCTCTTTGGAAAGGTATGTCATACTGTGAAGTGCAAATTATCATGGAGCTTTTGATTAGAGCTCTTGGCTTTGTTCTTGCAATAGTAATCATTCACTGGCTTCCCACATTACGGTCTTTGATGGTACGTTTGAAAACAAACAGCTGACTGTTTCACAAATAGTCCAGGGCTTTTCATCTAGTGTTCTTGAGAATTTGCTGAAATCGCACAGTGTAAAATTGTGCAATCCTAAACAATAGTTGTGAACCTCTTGCTGACTGAATGCAAAAATGGGCTACTTTTATTGTTGTTCTCCTTAAATTCATAAAACATTTTTTTGTCTTTTTTTGGTGTGGAAGTGGTTAATAAACTGCAGGACAGACCTTTACCTCAGAGGCCTATTTAAAGCAAGCCAAAAACAAAACACAAACACAAAGAAACTCATAAAAAAGCCCCCAAAAAACTAAACAAAATTAAATTAAAAATACAAACTAACAGAAAAGAAGGAAAGAAATTATCAAAACAAAACATTTGAAAACACACACACACACACACACACACACACACACACACACACACACACACACACACACACACACACACACACACACACACACAACTAAAAAAAAACATTAAAGATGTTAAGGCTTTTTAAAACAAGCAAATGACAAAAGAAAAACCAAACAAACAAAGAAGAACAACAGAACAACAGAACACAAATGAACAATAAATAAACAAAGCAATACAAATGTTAAGGCTGATTCATAATGACAACAACAACAACAACAATAATAATAATAATAATAATAATAATTTAAAGCAAGCCAAGATCACAAAAAAAAAATTAAAATAACATGTAACACGTACATGTAAGGCTCATTCAAAGCAAGACAAAATCACAAAAAAACTAAGAAGAGAGAGAGAGAGAGAGAGAGAGAGAGAGAGAGAGAGAGAGAGAGAGAGAGAGAGAGAGAGAGAGAGAAAGAAAAGGCTATTTCAAACAGTCAAAATAACAAAACTAAATATATACCAAAACAAACAAGCAAACATTAAATAAATGTATACACAAACACTAAATATTTTAAGGCTCATTCAAAGCAAGCCAAACACACACACACACACACACACACACACACACACACACACAAATAACAAAACTAACAAATTAAAACAACCTTTAAAATGTTAAGGCTTTTTAAAGCAAACAGATCACAAAACAAAAAACAAACAAACAAAAAGAAAAAAATCTATACAAAACAACAAATTAATAATAATCAAACAAAGCTATTAAGATTACAAGGCTCTTTCATAATACTAATAATAATAACAATAGCAACTATAACAACAACAACAATAATAATAATTCAAAGCAAACCAATATCACAAAAAATACAATAAAATAAAAATAAGGCTGATTCAAAGGAAACCAAAAATACAAGACTAAAACCAAACAAACTTAGAAAAATAGAGAGAAATAAATGCTCTTTCAAAGAAAGTAAAAAATACAAAAACAACAACAACCAAATAACAAAACGAAACATGTACCAAAACAAACAAGCAAACATAAATTACTGAATAAGTAAATAAACAAATACATAAATACACCAACATTAAATATTTTAATACTACTAATAATAATAATAACAAAATAAAAACTAAACAAATAGTAACAGTAAAAAAAATAGAAACCGTTTAAAGTTGACATTCGACGTGCATAGGCTGTGAATTTCACTGCACCGTTTTCCAGTGACGCATGAAGAAATTCATGCAATATTTTGTCAATGGATTATTTCAAAGGGAATAAATGTCATGATGAATTTTCCTTGGATCTGAAAGTGCTTTTATAGCGGCTATTTAATGATGCCGCTAAGTTATCGCTGAAGTGCCAGGTACAGTGTAAAATGCTTGCATGAGCTGCCCAAGGCGCCTCATCAGTTTTCCTCTGTTAATGAGGTTCAAAATGAACAACTCGCCACTTAATTGAACTTTGTATTTTGCTGGAGTTCAAACAATGGATTCACTCAGCTTTTCATTTTAGCTGCACCAAAAGCTAAATCCACAAACAGGCATCGCAAGTGGAACGGTGAGTGTTTTAACAGCGTTCATAATGAGACTGTGCCACACTTAGTGCAAGGACTTGTTTGAAATCACATAAATTCAGGGATCATCTGAATCATCTGAAAGGAAAACATGTACCAATTTTATTAGATTGCAAGTCTGTCTATTTCGCAATGCAAGGCTTTCACTACACACGCATTTATAACTCACTTTATATTAATTAAACAAAAAACAAGATGTTTTAATATATTATTATTTGATTTATAATTAACATTTTAATTATGAGGCTTTTGGCTGCAAATATCAACAACCCTGTAAAGCCCGATATATGAAATAATAGTAATTATTTGTATTTATTTGTTTAACCTACTGACTGACTAACTAACCAAATAGCATATTTGTTTCTGTTGAATATTATATTTGATATATCAGACTTTTATGGCATATTGTAAGTCACAAACTGAGCAAAAAATGTACAATTTTGTAAGATGAATAAGCAAAAAGGAATATTAATTTCTGATAACTTTGAAATCTATGAGATCTTTATAAAATTATAGAAGACTACATGCATAAAATGATGTGAACATTATCTATATCTTCCAATAATATGTCTAAGTAAGATATTTAAATGTTTGGTTTTATTATTTCATCTCTGTAGTTTGTATTTTTTGTGGGTCTAAATGTGTCAATGACGATTGAGAAATGAACAAATAAATATTCCTCAAAAGTTTTATGGATCATATTTGATTGATTGAAATGTATGTATGGCTAATCAAGTAAACATACATTGTTTCAGTCCAGTAAGTGCTCATCTTGATTTATATATTTGTAGGATTTCACAGCAAAAAGACATGTGTAAAACAGTTTTACAGTTATGTCAAAAATAATTTTACTTGCTCAAATCTATCAATCAGAAGACAGAAGGTTTTGATTAATTTAGAGGTTTTATTAATACAATATATTCTGTAAATATAAATGATAATATTTTTTTTATTACATAGGTAAGTAAATAAAGCCGCAATTTAAATCAACACAAAACTATGGCAATTGTTTTTACGTTATTGTTTCATATTTTATTTTACTTACAAAATGTGCTAATCAAATATGATACTGTGGGCTTTATATGGTTATTTTATAGATTATAAAGTAAATAGGCAAAATTTGATCTTATAATTAGAATATTTATTTACTACGCATGCATTTTTTATTTACCAATTTAATTCACTTTTTTAACTTTTAAATTCTTGCCCACTTCAGGTTGGTGGAGTGTTGTTCCTGCCGCAAGTGGAGGAGTTTAAGTATATTGGGGTCTGAATGAGAGAAGGATGGAACGGGAGATTGACAGACGGATCGGTCCAGCTTCTGCAGTAATGCGGTCAATGTACCGGTCTGTCGTGGTGAAGAAGGAGCTGAGCTGCAAGGTGAATCTCTCGATTTACCGGTCAATCTACGTTCCTACTCTCACCTATGATCATGAGCTGTGGGTCATGACCGAAAGGACAAGAGCCCGGATACAGAAATGAGCTTTCTCCGCAGGGTGGCTCTTTTAGAGATAGGGTGAGTACCTAGGTCATTCGGGAGGAGCTCAGAGTAGAGCCGCTGCTCCTCGACATGGAGAGGAGCCAGCTGAGGTGCCTCGGGCATCTGTTCCGGATGCATCCTGGACACCTTCCTGGGAGGTGTTCCGGGCGCATCCCACCAGGAGGAGACCCCGGGGAAGACCCAGGACACGCTGGAGGGATTATGTCTCCCGACTGGCCTGGGAACGCCGCGGTATCCCCCGGAGGAGCAGGAGGAAGTGTCTAGGGAGAGGGAAGTCTGGGCATCTCTGCTTAGACTGCTGCCCCCGCGACCCCGGATAAGCAGAAGAAGATGGATGGATAGAACTTTTAAATTCTTAAAAAACTAATTTGTACGTTTTATGACATTGACGGTTATCTTTCACACTTACTTTTTTGTACGACTCACATCGTACCAATTCATACAAAATCGCCAGCTTAACAAAAAAAAGTTGTTGTTTTTTTACCATAGGTTATTAAACATCTTTAAAAGCTTCACCCACATTTACATTGGACCCATTTCTGTTGTTCTTTATGTGAAAACATTGCATTGTTGATACAATTGTTGTTCTTTAATCATTTTGGAAATGAAAAGAGTTTCAAATGGAGAAGTGCGACTCATTTGGACATAAATGTGACTTAAAATGTATGTTTTCGATAGTTTTGAATAAGTGGCTATTTCTATAAATACACATTGCTTGAGGCGTTGTTGAGCTGTAGGAACATGTACGCAACTTCAACCAAATAAGTGCGCACATCAAAGCAAATGTTGCGTTTGAACATCAACGGACCACAAAGTCATAATTTTACATGATTACAACCATTCAATATTATACATTTCCAAGCAATCAGCGAGTGCCATCATTCAAGTGGTTATCTGCCACTCGTTGCATCAAGACGGGCCTGGATTACCAGCGTCAGAATGCTTGACAGCAGCTGAAACATTACGCCGCATAAAAGCGGGGGAAAGCAGTCTTAAATAACATCTGAAGAGTAGGTTGTGTTATTGAATTACAACAAGAGCTGGGAAACAATTAAGTACTGATTAAATTCCGTTTTCGCTGACAGGAGGCAGAGACAGACAGCAATTTCCGCTTCCCATAGATTAAATTAGCCACCATCAGCACGATCCCATTGAAGTTTGGGGGGCCAAGAGAGCCTACAAGGAGATTAGTTACTTTGTGCTGGAACACTCAGAAGTTGGTAAAGCGAGTCACCGATTGATTGAAAGATTTAGGCCTAGAAGGGAAATTTAAGCTAATTTCCTCTCTGATATGGGACTCACTTGCCCCATGAATTCAAATAAGACTCTTGGGTGGATCGTTTTTGCCATCCGAAGTAGACAATGACACCCGACTGCAGGCCGGCTTTACCTACTCGTCCTTATTCAGCACGATTTCACAAATATAGTACGGATGATTAGAAGGAAACATTAGCGTACATGTGTTTTTTTACAGGCTCCCAGGGTTGACAAGCACTCAGGTGATAAGTAGCAATTGAATTTGGAGATGATATTACAAACGTTCATTATGACTTAATCAGCGAATAATTGGATGAAATTGACGAGAGTGACACTTCACCTGTTGTCAGAGCAGATCTAATTTAACCTTTTTCCTGCAAAAAAGCTATTTTTTAAGCTATTTTTAACCTTTTTAAGCTATTGCTGATTTTAAATGGTATTTGTATTGCTTATTATATTAATAACACTGTCAGTTTGACTTAATATTTATAATTAAAATTAAACAACGTTTAAACCCCCCACAAGTAATGCTCAGTCGACAGCATCTGAGGCATAATGTTGATCATCGCAAAAATGATTTGCACTTGTTCCTCATTTAAACAATTTATTAATTAATACATTCAATGGAAGTGAACGTGACTATTTTGTAAACTTTAAAATACTTCAAAAGTACACTGAGAAGATGTAAACAATATGTATGTTAACATAATTTTAGTGTGAAAAAATCAATAAACGTTTTTAGTATTGTCATGTTCAGTACTTTTGTCGCCATAGCAGCACAACATTATAAACCCTAAAATAAAAATGACTATTTAAACAACTTCGAGTTAAGACAATACAATATTTAACTAATAATTAATGTAGTTGCTTTAATAAAATTATAAGCTACACGTTTATTTTAATTACATTTTAGATAAAATTTTTATTTTAATTAGATACAATTTTAAATTAACTTTTTTTGTTAAATGGTAGTGCTTTAGTTTACAGTGTCTTCTTGCTTATTTTAAGTACTATTGTTTTTACTAGAACTGTTAATTTTACTTAATACAATTAAGTATAATACAAATAGCAAAAAAAAAACATGCCCTCTGACTCGTATAGTGTGTAACCAACATGTGTGATAACATTATTTTAGTGTGAAAAAGCTGCTTACTAACTTTGTCCACCGTAAATTTATTGTCAGTATCTTTGTCGCCATGCCAACATAATTTTGTAAACCCTAACATCACTGTAAACAATTATGATTTGTCCCACTTTAATGATATAATATATACATTTGAACAATTATAAGCTTGGCATTTCTGCCTCTAAAACATGACCACAAGTGCCTAAACATAACCTCAATTTTTACTTTTATTAAAGGGATCATCAGATGCCCATTTTCCACAAGTTGATAGGATTCTTTAGAGTCTTAATGAAAAGTGAAACATACTTTGTTTAAAATTACTCAATGGTAGTGTAAAACAACACCCTTTTTACTTTGTCAAAATCAGCTCTGTTTTCAGCATGCTGTTTTAGTCCATGTTCCTTTAAATGCTTATTGAGCTCTGTTGACCCGCACCCTCGAAACAATGGCGGGCTGATGACAGCTCACTCAGGGCGGGTTTAAGGTAAAACTATACTGTCAATCAACAATCGTGGGAGGGATGTCACACAGACAGGCATCTGATAATGGCTCAATTTGAGAACATTTAAATTATTTAACGAGATAAAATAACACTGCAAGGATTTTTATCATTAAAGGGTGGATGTGTACACACACACCGCCAACACACATTTCCATTCAAACAACTTGTAAAAGTGCATGTAGCATCCAATGACCCCTTTTTTTAAATAATGCTGTCAAAAATATGAATCATAGTATCCTTGTGTTGGGCACTTTACTTCAAATATGTAAAAATTCAAATATGTCAAATAACTTGGATGCCCCCAATATTAAATATGTTAAATGAATGCAACTGACACTAAATATAATACATTATTATTATGAAGCATTGTACACTAATCTACACTATTCTAATGTTTATGTGGAACAATATGAGAGACACCTGTCAAATTCAATTGATTACTGTAAATATTATCAAACTTCTATGGACACCTTGGTAATATAATCTCCTGGGACTTGTACTTTCTTTTAGTTTATTCACCAAAAAAATAACTGATATATATATGTATATATATATATACACAATGAACAAACGTATAAGCAAAAATTTTAAACGCAACACTTTTGTTTTTGCCCCTATTTTTCATGAGCTGAACTCAAAGATCTAAGACTTTTTCTATGTACACAAATCTGTCTAAATCTGTGTTAGTGAGCACTTCTCCTTTGCTGAGATAATTCATCCACCTCACAGGTGTGGCATATCAAGATTCTGATAAGACAGCATGATTTTTGCACAGGTGTGCCTAAGGCTGGCCACAATAAAAGGCCACTCTAAAATGTGCAGTTTTACTGTATTGAGGGTCCGGGGGAGTCCGAAAACCAGTCAGGATCTGGTGTGACCACCATTTGTATATTACTGATAAGATAACAAAACTAATACGAATTCTACTACTAATAACAATATAAAACACACTAAGGATCAATGAGCTGCTGGGATCATCAATATTAATCACAAAGTCTGCGTTCGCTCGAATTGAGTAATTGAATAATATCAATTATGATATTCTTGATTTCTTTGTGCACAAAAAGTATTCTCGTAGCTTCGTAAAATTCCGGTTGAAGCCCTGATGTCACATAGACTGTTTTACCGATGTCCTTGCTATGTTTCTGGACCTGGGAACATTGCAGTTGCATTGTTGTCTATGGTATGTGTGCAGGTGCGTAGTGTTTGTTTCTTGTTTTTTTTTTTACAAAGTGACATTGCCATCTACTGGCCTGGCATGAATAATGCAGCATTTTCAAAGATTTTCACAGATCTTTGCGAACGGGATCATTGTCAAAAACTCAAAAGGAAAAACAAATTCAGTTTTTACGTTCTGATATAATCATACCATATATAATTACAAGTTGTTAATTACCATTACTCAGTACTCATTTATGTAATTACACTATAAGAAGAGCACCTTAAAATAAAGTATTTTTATTTACATTTATGCATTTAGCAGACGCTTTTATCCAAAGCGAATTACTGTGCATTCAGTCTATACATTTACATATTTTTTGTCAGTATGTGTTCCCTGGGAATTGAACCCACAACCTTTGCGCTGTTAACGCAATGCTCTAACCACTGAGCCACAGGAAAAACTGGATTAAAACGTGGATCAAATTAAATGTTGTGACGTAAAAAATAAACAATAAAATAAAACATTCAGGTATACTCAACAGATATATTTCAACTGTCATTATAACACAATATATCTAAATTATCTTCATTTTTTTCACTGCAGTATGTGCTTCATTTGATTAATTACTATGTAATTAATTATGTACTACCATGTAACAACATATATAATTAATCTCATTTAAATGTATATCAATTGATAACCCTAATATAAAAAAATAGCACTATCAAATAAACCCTGCAGGTTTGTGTGTGAAAATCCTCCGATCCAAATCCCCCTCCCGCCGATATCTGGCTGAAAACATCCAGGACCAAATATCAATCATGATAGTGCACTGCATTGCAATTTCTGGAGACTTGATATATTTTTTATTGAGATTTATTGTGCTGGTGTGGGCAGGTGACAGTCATCAAACCAGCATTCAGCACGGCCTGTTTCTCAGCACGGGCTCATCCTGACTGATCCTGGCGATGCCGCGCTGCATTATCTCCATGGCCAGGCTTGCTCATTTGTCCCCCTCTTTCTCTGCTTAGGACAGAGTAAATAACAGTCTCATAATGGTCATAATTAGGGAGATCGATGCAGTTCGCCAGCGGGCCGCCCGGTTCAGCCATAAACCTTCAACGTGCTCCGAGGAAGAAAAATCAGGCGCCCTCAAGGCTAAAATTTACGCTTGATCAAATTTGACTATCAAGTGTCATATGTCAAGAGTTAGATTGTGCGCATGAGTGGACATATGAACAGTAAATTTTACACCTGGTTAGACTTGATTAATATTTGGCCTCCTGCTCATCAGCAGTGAGTATGTATTCATATTCATAGGGCTGAGCCCTATATGACTGTATACTTGAAATTTGTCACTCAGTAGTGCTGCTATCGGTATTAAATCTTTTTTTGCACATGAAAGCTATGAAGAAACAGTGTAATTTGGAAAAAAAGAGAGTAGAATATGCACCAAATAAGTCAAAACAGTGAAGTTATAGGGCATAAAATTACTTTTTACTAAAATATAAAAAGTGCAAGCATATGTAAAATGACTTAAAGTACCTACTGTTCTTCACTGGGACTCGTAAACAAATACAATTACATGAATATTATTTCAGCCTTCACATATCTTTGAAGTATATTTTATGCAACATATTTACTTTGTTACTCTACTTGAGTAACTCTAACTTGAGATACTACTATCCGAGTAACTTTATCAGAGTATTTTTATTTTAGGATACTGGTACTTTTTACTCATATCATAAGAACACATCATAAGATCTATTATTGGGGTAACTAAAAACTGAAACTAATACCATAAAAACATTCAAATCATAATAAAAAAAATAATGTTAACTGAAATAAAACATAAAACATTAAATCAGATAGGTGCCTAATTTAATTTAACTTGTACTAAAATAAATACAAATAATTAATATAAGCTACTAAAAATGATGAAAACATACAGCCAATTTTTTAGAACTGAAACGGAAATCATAAAAATATGATTCAACATATTTAAACAAATATAAATGTATCAAATGTATCCTAAATTAATACTGCATATCGTTCCTCATTATCTTAAAGTAAAGAAATCACAAGACAGATGTTCAATTCACAAAGAAGCCCATACTTGTCAATGAACCTGTTGAAATGGATACATTTAATTTTTTTATGTTTGTTGATCCTCAAATGATTCTCTACTGTGAATGGTTGCCGTCAGAATGGGAGTCAAAACAGCTGAACAGCTGAAAAACCTCACCATAATCCACAAGTAATCCCAACATAGACTCATTGGAAATACATGCCTCTTTATACATTTCTGCAGAACTGAAAAAATTAATGATATATATATAAACACGATTCACAGTAGTTTCCAGTTGAAATTAACACTAGAGGCAGTAAAAATCCAACAAATTGTATTACTTTTTACACAAAGTATGATTTAGAGGTACATTTTGTACAGTGGCCGAGAGAGTTCAACACGTGGAAACTTCAGAAAATACAAGAAAATAGAAAAAGCACCACCAATTCAAGAAAACTTAATCAGTTTGACAGCAGGTGCTGCAAATGTTCACAACACAACACAACCAAATAAATAATTTTATTTGCAGTGCTTTTTTTTGTTTGGTTGTGTTGTGAGCATTTGCAGCACATGTGTTGTCAAACTGATGAAGTAGTTGTTCTTAATTTGCAGGTGTTTTTCTATTTTCAGAGCGTTGAGCTCTTTCGGCCAACCGTAGTTTTGATTAATAAAGCCTAATTTTCACACAATTATTTGCAGAATATTATGTTATACAATAAAAAATCTTACTGTTTAAGCATTAAGGTGATGGTGATGAGTTTTGGCTCAAGGTCTGCATTTAAAGTCCCACAAGAAGGGTTTAGCTGGGCTTAGGACTTGGCTTTCTGCAGACCAGTCAAGTTCTTCCACACTGACTGAATCATCATTTATCTTTGATCCTTGCCTTATACACACAGTCATGTTAGAATAGAAAAGTCCAAACTGTTGCTATAAAATTAGAAGCACACAATTCCCTAGAATATCATTATATGCTTAAACATTAAGATTTGTACTCATGGAAATTACTAAAGTAGTCAAACCTTTAATTAGAAGGGGGTGACCCAATACTTTTGGCAATATATTGTATCTTCACTAAATTCATTGTCATTGTCTCAGCGGTCAGCCACAGCGAGGGCAGTGAATGTGATGTTTAACACCCCAGGAAATAGCAACGCGGAGCTGCGAGTTGTTGTAATTCCATACAACTTGTCCTGTGGGAGATGTTTTTGGCGGTGACTGACAGCATCAAAGCTGTCCTTTACCGTTGCCACTCGTCAGATGGAGGAGCTCTCCTGAATCACAAAAACCAGTCTCAACTCCTCATGAACATCAGTAACCTCATCAGACTCAGTTAGAGTGAAATCAAACCATCAGGGTACTTAATAATTATTTTGAAAAAAAGTTTTTAAACATGTAATGGTAAAATTATAGTTCCCTTTCCATACTACACTGCGTACTGCGTCTTGATTATAGACGCTAGGGGAAATTATTTTTCTCAGATACTGAAACCTTTTTTTAATAAAGCAGGTACTGCATGACCACTGGTTTGTGCTGTTACCTCAAGTAAACCAATGGCGGCATCGGAGCTACACAGCCTATGGCTGGAAAGCCCACCAAAGCCCGCCAGAATGGACGGGGCATCTGGCTGTATAATGCAGGCATTCGCCAAGGCTCCTCAGATTTATTCTCCTTCAGCGACGACTACAAGATCTTCGCTCTTCGAGACTCAAAGCCTTCGCCGTTGAACGAGCCATCGTAGCGGATCCAGACCTCTCTCTGCTCAGCCGACTCGCCGCTTCTCAGCAGCCCGCAGCGGCTGCAGCAGCTGGTCCATGGATTCCCTGCTGCTATCCGGCGACTCTCTCTTACGAGAACCCTCTATAAAATAACTAATTTTGCGGTGTTGTTGTAAATGCTGCACCGTTTTTGTAACTCGTGCAGGGCTTCCCTGTACGCCGCTGACAAACACGGCGAGTGTGTTTCATGCCTGGGCACTGCCCACGCTAAAACAGCGCTCACCGGGATGGAATGTCACCACTGCGGAGATATGAGTCTCTCCTCTCTGCGCTCATGGCTCGCTTTCTTTTCAGAGAGCAACCCCGCCGCTTGTGCACTCTCGCTTTTTTCCTCACAGGGACCGGCAGAGGATTTCAGTGCCCAGAGATGAGTGTGCATTCGCCGGCTGTAAACCCGCGTACCTCACTCTCTCCCCACAGAGAAATTTATCCCGTTCTCTTCACCTGCCCTGACCAGCATCCCTCTGTGGCTGCGAGCGATCTGGTCTCGTTCAGTGGGAGCAATGACGGCGAGTTGGACAACAGCCCGTCATTGGCAGCTTCAGATTCCGAGGAGCTGGCGAGCTCATACAACAACCCTGCCCCCTCGCTGTCTGTGCAGCCCAGCGCATCCAGCCCAGGCATGGACGCCAATCTTTTCTGCATCCTGTCTAACGCTGTGGCGGAGCTGGGTTTGGAATGGTCTCCCCCAGAGGAACCCGTAGCCACCTAGATGAACGGTTCTTGCCAGGGAGCCATCAGGCCCCTCGTCAACGAGCTTCACCATTCTTTCCGGAGGTCCACGACGAGATTACAAAGTCTTGTTGTGCAGCCTACTCATCCCACCTACGTGCCTCTTCTTCCTCCGCCCTCACTTCGGTCGACGGTACAGAAGAAAAAGGTTACGATAGCCTGCCTCCCCTGGATGAGTCAGTGGCCGCGCATTTCTGCCCGCCCACAGCCATTGGCTGGAAGGCAAAATCCGCTCATCCGTCTAAACCATGCAGGACTAGTTCAGTTCACTCCATGGCGGTCCTGCAAGTGTTCCAGGCTCCTCTGGAAACTCCTCTGTTCTATGTACGAGTCGAACCCGAACCCCTCAGCTTTCAGCGAGCTGTGCAGCGCGACCGACCTGCTCTATGCGCCACCAAATGACAGCCCGGGCGTTCGGCAGATCCATGGCCAGTGTTGCTCGAGCGCCACCAGTGGTTAAACCTGATGAGATGAAGGATACAGATAAAGTCGCCTTCCTCAACTCCCCGGTCTCCCCCACTGGCCTGTCTGTTCCTGCAGTAGAGGGCTTTGCTGAGCGCTTCACAGCTGCACAGAAGTCGTCCCAGGCAATGTGACACTTCCTGCCCAAATGCTTCAGCTCTGAAGCCGCTTCGAGTCACCCCAAAATGGCGCCGACTCAGCAGCCAGCAAAAGCCCCGCCGCCAGAGGCTCAGCCAACCGCCAAGACTGAGCCCCTCCACTCATGCTTGGCCAGACGCCACCCTCCGAAGCACCAAGGACCCTGGCCTAAGATTGTGCTGGACCCAATGCCTCTGACTTCTTCCTGATCTACGGGACAGAAAAGGAGAGGGCTAAGTCTAAGTCTGCTAAATGCATAAATGTAAATGTAAATGTAAATGTCCTAGCGCCCCATTCAGTTCCGGATACGGACGGCAGAGTGTTTGTGAAAAATAAAAGAAAATTATAAGAAAAATAAAACACAAATATATTCAAAAAGAGAGCACTTTTCCTCTTCCCTTTATCATGAGCTTCAGGCCCCTGCTAGGTCGCTTGCCGCTCGAAACAATTCTACCCCTCGCCACACGGGCTGAGGCCTGGCAGGCCATCCCTGGAGTGTCAGACTGGGTTCTGGGGATAATAAAACAAGGTTATACACTTCAATTCGTGTTTTTCGGCGTAGTCTCCACATCGGTTTAGCGCAGCACTGCCCACGTCCTGCAAACCGAAGTGATGAGTTTGCTGGTGAAAGGAGCCATGGAAACGGTTCACCCAGCTCAGAGCAAGTCAAGCTTCTACAGCCGTTACTTCCTCGTCCCCAAGAAGGATGGTGGTCTAAGGCCCATTCTAGATCTCAGACATCTGAATCGTGCCCTTATCGTGCCCCTTTCACTTTCTTTTATGTAAAGCACTTTAAATTACCACTGTGTATGAAATGTGCTATATAAATAAACTTGCCTTGCCTTGCCTTGCCTTATGAAATGGCCATTCAGGATTATTACATCAAAGCAGATCCTTTCGCTATATACCCAGGGGACTGGTTCTTTTCGCTGGAACTGATTCTTTTCGCTGGACTGGTTCTTTCATACCCAGATGTGACCACAGGCAGTTCTTGAGATTCGCCTTCGAGGGAGTGTCTTATCAATACACCGTCCTTCCCTTTGGGCTGTCCTTAGCACTTTTACAAAGTGCATGGGTGCGGTTCTTTCTCCACTGAGACAGCTGGGAATCCGCATCTTGAATAACCTCGACGACTGACTCATCCTGGCCCAGTTGGAGGACGAGCTTCTATATCACAGATCCGTGCTCCTCAGCCACTTAGAGTGCCTAGGATTTAGGGTCAATTTTGCCAAGAGCGCGCTGTCCCACAGCCAACGAATTTCGTTCCTGGGAACAGTTATCGATGTGGTCACGCCAGAACGTACACTGGCCATTCAGCAGCTCGCGGCTTCATTCAAACTCGGAGTACCTCGCCCCTTCGGTACTTCAGTTGGGCCTGCTTCACATGTGGCCCCTTCAGTACTGGCTGAAACCTTGAGTTCCTCCACACGCTTGGCGTCATGGACGCCTCCGCATCATTGTGAGCCAGGCCTGCATTGCAGCTCTAGCCCCTTGGAAGGACCGTCAGTGGATGGAACAGGGCGTTCCCCTGGGCATGGTCTGTAGAAGGAAGGTGGTCTCGACAGACGCCTCCAGCTTAGGTAAGTTTGAAGAAGGAAGGTTACCTTCACATTAACTGGAAATGCTGGCAGTATGGTTGGGCCTTCACACCTTTCTGCCAGACCTGAGGAGACATCACATCTTCGTCCGTTCAGGCGCCTCTTTATCCTAGCAGAGCACCTCTTGAGGTGGGCTCAGCTCAACTTGCGCTCGCTGAGAGCAGCGCACGTGCCGGGCTAACTGAACCTGGGAGCAGACATGCTATCTCGAAGCAATGTCCCCTCAGACGAGTGGACGCTCCACCCACAAACGGTTCAGGTATGAGACTCTTGGGGACTCTTGGGGACTCTTCGGCAGGCCAGAGGTTGATCTCTTCGCCTCAGAAGACAACACTCACTGCCAAACTTATTTTTCAAAGGACAGGGATGCGTTGGGCCACGATTGGCCCAACCTCCTCCTTTATGCTTTTCCTTGATCGCCCTGATCCCGCAGGTAATCAGGCGAATCAGGGAAAGGAAGCACAGAGTATTTAAAAAAAATGCAAAATGAAAGCTATATAGTAAAAAAAATGAAAGCTTAAAATATAAAAATAAAAGCAAATTCCTTTTTTATATTTTAAGCATAATTTCTTGTATTATATATTTTTTATAAAAAAAAATGTCATACTTAGTTTTACTAATTTTAGTCATTCTTCAATCATTCAAAATCACAAACGTCTTGTTGGCTTTTAGATTTTTCATACTTATACTTTTAAAAAATATTTGTGTTTAGCTTTAATATGTTTGTATTTCAGTCTTCGACTTAGTCATTTTGGTAATGTTGTTGCCCTGACAGCTAAGTTTTAGCTTTTCAAAACAAATATGTTGACAAATGCATTTCATACACACATAGCAAGGTCAATGAGTGTGCAGCTGAAAAGTCTCGTACCAAACGGTTCAATACAAATACGCGTATCGTATTCATATTGAACCATTCGTTACAAGGCTTTTGGTTCGGGACGCATTAAAAACCGAAAGATTTATTGGACTAATCCTATTACGTTTGGAAAATAAAAGCTTGAAGTATGTGAATTATCAGTGCCACTGCGCTCAGCATAGCCCAAACTACGTAACAGGCAATGTGCTGTCTGCCCGCGATAATATCCCCTTGCTGGGGTGCGTCAAAAGACGATGATCTTGTATCGACGATAGCCAGAGATATTGTCAAAAACATAAATTATTGGCAATATTAAGAGGATTTGACATTTCCAATTAATGTAGGCCTGCTATATTCTTATTTTTATTAGGCCTATTATTATTATGAAGTTACTTTTATTATTAAATTAAAGTTAAAAAAAAAAATTCCCCGCAATATTTAATGCATAACTGTCACGCTTCGAGGATAAGATTAGGTTATATTTACTCCTCAATTAAAATATTTAAAAAAGGTATTTTAAAACAGGTATATTAGGCTATAGGCTACCTAAAATGAATTATAGTCCTATAATTAAAATATTAACACTGCAGTCATCAATAAAAATCAATGAAATAAAAAAAAGCTTTTATTTCAAGCACCGACTTTCAAAAACAACCTGTTTAACACAAAATACGTTTCTTCTAAAAGAAAATTCCCTATGTACGGGCCACAAGAGAAATATAAAAATAAATGAAAACAGCTATAAGCTATACCGTTATCAGCATGTTGAAGTAGATATGTCTCTCTTTGTCTCTTTGAGAGAATATGCTGTGTCAGATGCCGAATGCTCCATCATTACTCCATTATTCCATTTTTACATTCACTTTATGCTAATAGTGAATTGACTGAGATTAAGACGTTCACCAGCATTAATCTTACGCAAAGTTTGCAGTGTGCAAACCATGGTGCAAACGCATGCTTGTGTGATATCCATTGGCTCGCATTCATGGTTTAAAACAAAAATATTTCCAACATTGCGACCTAACCAATTGCCCCTCCCCCCGTATCGAAAACGTACCAAACCGTGACACCACTTTGTCGTATTGAACCGAACCGAGAATTTTTTGAACTGCTACACCCCCTAAAATATATATATATATATGTAAGGGATAATCAACGGCTAGCCGCTTCGCGTTGAGCGGTACTTTGCCTCCACGTCGTGCATTATAATCCTTTAAAAAGGTCTTTTAAAACAGGTATATTAGGCTATAGGCTACCTACAATGAATTATAGTCCTATAATTAAAATATTAACACTGTTTAAAAATATTAAATATGTTAAAAAAAATGTTAACACTGTTAGTTTTAACCTGTCTATAAATTGGCAAATGACCACGGAATTCCGTGGTCATTTGCCAATTTATAGACAGGTTAAAACTAATTTTGCTCTTTGCAGTGCAATATTTGACCAGAAGGATAAAAATGAGGTTATTTTCATCAGTTAGCGCTAGCATTCTGCCTGCTTCAAATCAGACACAGAGATGAAATAGTGTGGTAAGACCACATTTATTTGAATTAATTAAAGCATTTATTTGAATTAATTATTGATCAATCAGTCGAGAGAGAGAGAGAAAGAGAGAGAGAGAGAGAGAGAGAGAGAGAGAGGGGAGTGTGCATTACCTGCGTCTGCACGCCTCTCTATAA
The DNA here is from genome assembly GCA_027564155.1 of Gymnocypris eckloni scoliostomus. Taxonomy (NCBI): domain Eukaryota; kingdom Metazoa; phylum Chordata; class Actinopteri; order Cypriniformes; family Cyprinidae; genus Gymnocypris; species Gymnocypris eckloni. The sequence continues at coordinate 494,160 of CM050419.1, forward strand.
ACAATCAAGCCGTGTTTAGTTACTTCAAAAATAGAGAGTTTACTACCTCGTCTCTGAGGAATATAATATAGCGATCTAGCATCTAGGCTACTTTATTAATAAAAGTTGCTGGGCAGCTTTGACAATATGTTTCTGTGTGTGATCTGCGATCTCCGAACTCTCTCCCCCTCTCCCTCTCTGTGTGCGAGTGATTTGTGTTGGTTTGTGTGCATCAATTAAAAGCAGCGCATTAATATAGAACGGTGATTAAATGGACTTGGAACTACCTGTGCATTAAATGGTTATATTGCACACCTTCCAGCCAATCAGAATCCAGTTTTCAGGACAGACCATGGAAAATATATATATATATAAAGCTTTTTTCAGTTTTGACGTTTAGCAACTTTAGTAGTTCAACTTAAATGAAAATTAGAAATGTTGCCTTGCAGCTAACTAAAGTCACTATATATATATATATATATATATATAGGCGGAGTGTATCAAATCAAATTTAAAAATGGAAATAAAAAATGTATTCAACTGCTTATGAATTATAATTTTTTTATAAACAAAATTTTTATTTTACATCACTGATCCACATATTACATCTTTAAGGGAGAGAGAGAGAGAAAAATCTACATTGTGTTTTTTCTAAGGCCTGCTAGCGGCTCATGCTATAATCATACTGATCCTGTCCCTCAGGAAGAGGCAGATCCGGGCCAGGCTTTCCAGCGACTGACAGCAACAGGTGCAGTGCAGGAACCATTTTCACATTACAGACTAGGACGTCTCTAGAGATACGTGCTCCAGCATGGATTGATTTACTGATACTGTCAACTCCTATATTTCACTCTCCTCAAGAAAGCAGCCATCGCATTCGAAAACGATCAGGTTCTCCAGAGACCCGAGGGAGCTGGAGAGAAACAAGGAGAGATTCAAGTGGTCAAGGCCGAGCTAAACCAGGCCAGAATGTCTGCCAGGAGGGATTACATGGGCCAGCTGCTGCGGGACTTTTTACATCAATAACACAAGGCCACATTGGGTCACCAGCTACAAGCTCAGGAGCCAAAAAGTCATGCCTTCTCTCGACCTAGAAACCAGCCAAACCAGTTTTACTGCTGCTTTGAAAACCAACGACCCTTTTGTGTCCATTCCTTGACCCGTCGCCAGACCATTGACCTCCCTCCAAAACACTGAGGACACTTTCCTCGAGAAAAGGATGGAGCTCAAACACACCAGAACTTTCTGTCACCATAACGTCATAGGAACATTATGAAAGCAGATCATATACAGGATGTATAGAAGGCTAAAAATATAAACAAATAAACAGACACATGTAAAACGAATAAATTAATAAATAAATAAGAAAAGATAAAAGAAATGATAAAATAACAAAAGTGCATAAAAGAAAATAAAAATGATAGAAAAATAGAAGCTAATTCAAATAAAAAAAATACTATAACAGCATATAAATAATAGTAATTTGTAGTAATAGTAATAGTAATATTTTACTGTTTGTAGACTTCAGCTCCACTTTTAACACCATCACCCCAGACACCCTTCAGAATAAACTGACATAGCTCTCTGTCCCCACCTCCGTCTGTCAGTGGATCACCAGCTTCCTGACAGACAGGCAGCAGGTAGTGAGGCTGGGAAAATTCTCATCCAGCACCCGCACGATCAGCACAGGAGCTCCTCAGGGCTGTGTTCTCTCCCCAATGCTATTCTCCCTGTACACGAATGACTGCACATCTAAAGACCCTCCAAGTCAGCCTCCTGAAGTTTGCAGACAACACCACGCTGATCGGCCTCATCCAGGACGGTGATGAGTCTTCTTACAGACAGAAGGTTAAGGAGCTGCCTGTCTGGTACAATCTTGACAACCTGGAGCTTAACACGCTCAAAACATTGGAGATGATCGTGGACTTTAGGAGAATCATTTATTAATTTAAAGATATACTATGATCAGTTTTCAATAAAACAAGATGTGTTTATGTGACATGTTCCAAAAGGGACTATGCTAATTTATGCTGGTGATGCTATATGTGGTTGCTAAGGTAACCAGGGTGGATGCTAGGGTACTCTGGGTGGTTGTTAAGGTGTTGCTATACGGTTGGTAGGATACTTGCAGGGTTTGCTATGCAGTTGCTAGGGTACGTGGGTGGTTGCTAAGGTGTCACTTTGCAGTTGCAGGGGTACTTGGGTTGGTTTCTAGGTTGTTGCTATGTGGTTGCTAGGGTATTCTGGGTGGTTGCTAGGTTGGTGTGGAGTGTTGCTATGAAGTTGCTGGTAGGTATCATCCCATTGGGGCAGTTACTAGAGAGGTTGCTAGAGTACCTGGGGTGGTTGCTAAGGTGTTGCTATGATGCTTGTGGTGGTTGCTAGCTTGGTGTGGAGTGTTGCTATGAAGTAACTGGTAAGTATCATTCCATTGCTAGCATGTTTCAGATAGATAATATACTAGACAGACAGACAGATAGACAGATAGACAGACTATAGATAGATAGATAGATAGATAGATAGATAGATAGATAGATAGATAGATAGATAGATAGATAGATAGATAGATAGATAGATGGAAACAGTTCTTAAATCTAGATAGAAACAGTTCTTAAATCAGAAACAACTCTCACAAATGAATATGTATACGTGTATGTTTAATGGCACAGAAGTCACAGCAGAGGAGATTTTAACGTCAGTGGTCTGACAGGAAGTTAATTCCAGCACAGATGAAGGTTAACCGCAGGTGGCTGCTGGCTTCTCACCGTTTCTCAGGAAAAACATCACCTTTGCCAGACTACTCAAAACAAGATGTGTGAGTGACAGCAAGAGAAACAATTGATTCTTGTTTTAGTCAATGTTCCATCAGTGTAAATCTAGTTTGTTGAAAATAATGAGGGAAAGATGAGGGGAAGCATAAGAGTGATAATTCAACTTCAAAAAATTATTTGTCTTTTAGAAGAAATTACAAATATTAAAGGACTAACATGGATGATTAAATCATAGTATTCTGGGGATTGATGAGCTTGAGCTTTAAAGAGTTTTGTACTGAGCTGCTTTGCTAGTTGGTTAATTAGCACTCAAAAGCATCCTATTTAAAGGAATAAAATAACCAAAAATTAAAATTTGCTGAAAATGTACTCACCCTCGGGCCATCTAAGATGAAGATGAGTTTGTTTCTTCATCAGATTTGGAGAAATGCAGTATTGCATCACTTGCTCACCGATGGATCCTCTGCAGTGAATGGGTGCCGTCAGAATGAGAGTCCAAACAGCTGATAAAAACATCACAATAATTCACACCACTCAAGTTCATCAGTTAATTAAGAATTCAGCGTACCCCCGCCGGCGGGACACCTAGTGGTGACAGGGTAAAGTCGTCAGACACAAAAACTAAAAAAAAAAGTTGGACATGTCATATATCCATGGAAAGCTGAGATTCTTGTGATTTCAACTATGATACAATAAACACAGCATGTACAATCAGTGTCTTTATCAGACCACTTTTTGTTGACATAATGCAGACATGCATGATAGTACAGACATACATAGGAATAACACAGTAGGGATGCAATATAACACCAATATAAGAAAAAACCCACAAATTAAATAATGTACTATGTACAGAAATAGAAATATAGGAAACAAAATGTATTTAGATTATAAATTATAAATATATATGTAATTTTAAAAGTGTACACATTTTGGATTCTATAAATAAATGTCACTATAATGTGTTTATGCTTCAGTTACTATGTGTCAGAATTTATTAACAGTGAATCTGGAAATTGAAATTGAATAGCTCTAAGTGTAACCTTTCATTAGAGCACAAAATGATAACTGTACATTAAAGCATTCAAGAATTACAACATTGTATGTGTCATTGGTTACAAAGGGACACTTGGAGTCTCCCAAGTGCAATTTTTTTGGAAGCGCCTAGACATAAAATTAGATAAACATGTGTAAAACACTAATTTTCTAATATATTGTTTATCAAATGCGAAATTTGGCTCAGTAAGGCTTAATTCTGTGATCCCAATGTATTTTCCAGCTCATACCTCCCAGCTATAGTCATCTGCAGGCTTCTATTTACAAAAAAAAAAATGCAGGCGGAATTAGTTTTTTCTTTTTTTAGTGTATTAAAAGTGTTATTACTCAATATCAGTAGACTTAAATTGATTCTGACTGTTGAGAAACAAATCTCAGAGTGTCACATTTCAAAGGAGACCAACACCATGCATATCATCCAAATGGCCCAAAAACAGCATGCAATGTCTTGAAATGTCTTGAAAAGCTGTGTAAGGAACAAATCCATCATTAAGATATTTCTAACATCAATCCATTGCTTCAAGCTAAAATACGAATCAACACGAATATTGAAAAAGTCATCTTGTCTGAATCAGGAGAGAAATATGCACAGATCAAACACCAATTACAAGCCAAAACAGTACAAAATAGGCTAGTTCAAAAACAAATATATTTGTGGATTTTGATGTGAGAGGACAACAGGTGATTGACTTTTCCGTGGAGGAAGTGTTATTATTGATTATGGACATGTAATTTGGCCAGAAGTGATAATTTCAAGTTAAAACCTATTTGATGAGTTTGTTTCTTACAAACAAGCAGCTTTTTGCTTCGCATGATAATAATGTTCTGGAGTGGTGTGGATTACTTGTGAATCATTTAGATGTTTTTATCAGCTCTTATTCTGACGGCACCCATTCACTGCAGAGGATCCATTGCTGAGCAAGTGATGTAATCCTACATTTCTCCATATCTGATGAAGAAGCAAATTAATTTATGTCTTGGATGGCCTGAGGGTGAGTCAGTTTCAGCACTATTCATGTTTAGGGGAACTATTAATTTTAAGATTATTCAGCTATAGGTGGAGCTAAAGCTGCAGCAGAGGATGTACTTCCTTCGCCAGCTGAGGAAGTTCAACCTCCACAGGAGCTACTGAAATAGTTCTACCCTGCCATCATTGAATCCGTCCTCTGCACGTCAATAAGTGTCTGGTTCAGCTCAGCTACCAAATCTGACCTCAGAAGACTACAGAGGGTAGTCCGGACTGCTGAGAGAATCATTGGTACAACCCTCACCACTCTCCAAGAACTGTACTCGTCTCAAGTGAGCAAAGGGCTGGCAAAATCACTCTGGACTAGGGCTGAAACGATTCCTCGAGTAACTCGAATACAAAAAATCATTGAGGCAAATTATGTCCCTCGAAGAATCGTTTAGTCAATTTTACAAGGGATGCACTGAATTTTCGGCCGCCGAATATAAATGCTGTGCCGCACCGCCCAGCAGTGTTCAGCTCAGGTTCCACACTCCTCCACCCATCATCACTGCGCCGTGACGCTCCGTTCAATAGTCTGCTCTATCAGTGTGAATTCTGCTCATTTACCACTCATGCTTACCAGAAAAGCTAAGTCTGCTCAAATAACGTGCTAACAAGAAATTGACAAATCTCCTTCACTGATCTGCAGAAATTGGCTAGTGGATTTTGCATACCTGAGCCACTCCCCGTGCATACGGGTATAAAAGGGCGACAGGTGCATCCACTCATTAGGTTTTACGCTGAGGAGCCGAGACGAGTCCCTGGCAACCAGCCATGGTTCAAGATTGTGGCATGGGGACATAACGTCTCCGTTCCCTCCATCAGGGAACGGGGGTTACGTACGTAACCTAGACGTTCTGTGTAAAGAAACACCAAGTAAACATGTATAAAAATATAAAACCCTGGCAAAGATAATATTATCAGCGCATGTGAGCATAGTATGAGCATAGCGGGGAGCAGATCAGTGAAGGAGATTTGTTTTTGAATTTAAAATAAATTAAATTTATGCTTTATGCCTTCATTTGATAACCAGATACACAACACATAATTTCTGAGGAAAAAGAAAACATTTAATTTGGCTACTTAAAAATAATAATAATAATTAAATAAAACAGGTGAGAAAATAAAACATAACTTTATAATTGTAATTTTCTTCAATCATATAATTATTAAAACATCTAAATACATTGCATTTAAAAAGTGTTTGTTTCAGGCAGTTGAAGGGTACATTGATCAGGATGGTACCACCATTTTGAGAAAGGAAAAACCCTGTTTGCAGGACTATACATTATTTGGATAATTAGTCAAAAACAACAACAACAGTTATGTCTGATTCTGTTGCATTGAACTAAATAAAAAGAGTACATTGATATTTAATATTGATATATTTTCTGTCCAATTGTCTTTCAATTAAAGTGTGGTTATTGTATTGGCTTGTACTTTTTTAATTCTGTGTCATTAATATTCAGTTAAATTAAAAACTGTTGTTTTTGTTGTTGATAAATGTGTTATTGTTATGTGTATGGACTCTTGTTTTTGTTCCACGTTAGCTTATTAGCTTATAGCACTAATTTGTCCCTCTTACAAATCCATAATTATTCTAAGAAGACAGTAAAGGCTTGTGTCATGCTTGAGCTGTAGTTGCGAAGTTGCACAATGTTTAGGTTTTATTTATTTTGTATTACTATTATTTAGATTTATGTCTTAGTTTCAGGTTGTACTATGTTGAACTTTTTTTAAAGTAATTTGAAATACATTTTTATCTTTTATTAATGATTTTTATTTATATATTTGTATTTGCATTTTGAATGTAATATGGTAATGAAATGCACTAAATGGGTTTAGTTTTCACAGTTATTAATATATGCAATTTCAGCAATAAACAAATTTCATTTTTCTAAAAAGGAAACAAATTACTTGTTCATTTTTAAGATACCATCTTATTTTCTCTTGTATATTTAGGATTGTTCTTTAATAAATAAAAGTTATTCTTATCCGATTACGCGATTAATCGATGGAATTTTGGAAGAATACTTAATTACTAAAATATTCAATAGCTACAGCCCTACTCTGGACCCCTAACATCCAGCACACTCACTCTACAGAGGCTCTGAGCACCAGAACAACCAGACACAGAAACAGTTTTTTTCCCAAGCAATCCATCTCATGAACACTTGATATTAAACATGAACACACAACACTATTATACAATTATTTATTAATTCACCACACACACTTATTTTTTCATTTCAAATTTTCACATGTCAGACCTCACCTCACATAATTGTCTGTATTGTATATTGAGTTGTTGCCATTTTGTACATTGCCTATTTGTATATTGTTATTTTGTTGTCTGTGTCCTGTCCTGTCATTCTGTTGCACTGTGGAGCTTCTGTCACTATAATAAATTCCTTGTATGTGTAAACATACCTGGCCAATACAGCTCATTCTGATTCTGATAAATGCGATATTACATCTTTTATCTGCACAGACGAGAGAATATGATAGCTACATATATCAGCCATAGATGAGATGCCACAAATGAACCTAATACGCATGAAATGACAAATACATTGACTAAATTTAAAAAGGCATTTTTGCTAAAAGACTAAAACACTGAATTGACCTCTGTGAATCTGTTCTCTTAGCATGTGCTTTTGATTCTTAACCAAACACCAAGCAATTTTCAAGAAAGCCATTCACAAAACTATCAGCATGTTCAAATCAGAAACAAAAATAATGAAAGAAGGAAATATGTGTTCTTTTCTTTCACAATGTTCCACAATACTTCAATCAGCTTTGCTCTATTGGCTGAAAGCACTTAGCAGTGTTTCCCCCCCGATGCAGACCCTGATTCACAATGCATGCACAATGAACACATGCACAATTTGTCGCCATTCTTCACACAGCGATACAGTTAATGGATCTCTTGATAATAGCATCTGCAGTAGGCATTAGCAGTCTCCTTTCTCAAAATCTCCCTGATAAAAATTGTTTCCTCGATAAAGCAGATAGGATTTTTTCGAAACTACAACACAAATGTTGAGATGGAAGTGACATTTGAGCTCAGGGCAATGGGTGTGTAACGTTTTAGCAGGCACTTTCAGATACAAAGTCCTAAATGACCTACATACTGGAAGTATGCTACACACACACACACACACACACAAAAAAACATTTATTATTCATAAAGCAGAGACTCCCTTAAAATGGGAACTGGGGTATAAACTGAGTGCAGCATGACCGAAAACCAGCCGTATGCAAAATTCCTTCTCATGTTTTGCTGATGTTTGTAATTTCCTAATGGAAACATTTGCACAAATTCAGAAGAGATCTGGCATATTTGTACAGATACTGAACATTTCACTTTTCAAATGTTAAAATACTTTTAGTATTAGTACGCTATCTGTATTTCCCTGAGAAGTGTAAACACTGTGCCACTCTCATAACATTGTAGTTTGTTTGAGATTCCCGACCTGCCTGACAACAGCAACACTGGATCAACCAATTAGGTGAGTGTTTTTCGACAGCCAATCATTATCATTTTACAAATCCTTTCATGCTAGTTGCACAGAAATGACACATTTCCCTTTACACCAGACATACTTAAATGTTTGGTGCATAAATTCTCTCTTGATATTGGGTCTCTCTAGCAACTATCCTTTAATAGTTAAGGAATTTAAAAGAATAGTTCAACCAAAATGTAAAATGTGCTGAAAATGCACTCCCCCCTCAGGTCATTCAAGATGTAGATGATTTTATTTATTCATCAGATTTGGAGAAATGTAGCATCTCATCACTTTCTCACCAATAGATCATCTGCAGTGAATGGGTGCCGTCAGAATAAGAGCTGATACAAACATCACAATAATCCACACCACTCCAGTCCATCAATTAACATCTTGAGAAGACACAAACTGTGTGTTTGTAAGAAACAAAGCTATCATTAAGGCATTTTAATTTTACAATTCTAAAACAATTTTGTACTGTTTGGCTTGTAAATGGCTTGATCTGTGCATATTTCTCTCCTGATTCAGACCTTTTCAATGCAGAAAACATTATAGATAGCAACTTTCTTCCAGGAACGTGAATAGAATAGTAGTTCAAAGTTAATTGGTCTATAAAAACATTTTTAAAACGTTCATGAAACACATTTTAGTTACGGTCATCAGTCAAGATCTGGCATCTTTTCCTGGACATGTCCACACCTGAATTTCTAAACTGACTAAAATGTCCTATTTTTTGGCTTTGTTTCCTGTTCGTTGCTGCAGGAAATGACTGAAATGTAGTTTTGACCAATTGCATTGGTCAAAGGCATTGTACATAATCAACCAATCATGTCGCGTGAATGTAATTTTATAAACGTTACACTCGGTCTGGTTTTTGCATTCGATTTGTGTTTTCAAACCAATTTTCTTCACAGTACGATGAAAACGATTAATAGAATGTTTGTTTTCGTAAAACAAAAAAAAAATGTTGGATTGACCATGCGAATGTTTGTTTTGGTCTAAACAGACATTAACATCCACCGTTCGTTAAAAGTATGGGCACTTTTGAAGCACTGCTTTGTGAAGCTTCGAAGCTTTTGTGAATCAGTTGTTTTGAAACAGTGATTCGAAGCGCGTATTAAAATGTGATTCGAGTCACAGGATTTCAGTAAATGAGGCTTTAGGCGTTCGACTTTAAGCGGCGCTGTGCATGAATGTATGATATCAAAGTACCGCGAGAGCAATAAGAGAGCAGGTGGTTCCTATGCTTTCGAATGGCTCTCACGGTACTTTGATGTCATACACTGACCAATGCAGCGCCGCTTAAAGTCTAACGTGCCTTTTGTTACATTATAACTGTTTGGAAACGTTTCAAAATGTAAATGGTTTGCCTTTGGGTTCGATATCTGTGAACCTGTGATTTACACAAGTTCATTGAGATCACCCTCAGCCACAAACCACTGAAACAGCGTCTATGGTTTTTACCTGATCTCAGATCAGCTTCATCAATTTGTAGACGTTTTTAACAAGACATTAGTGTACTTAAAAGGATGAGAAGTAGCATAAAATAAAACAAGCCTTGCAAATTAATATAAAGAAGTGGAGCATGCACGAGAGAGAGCCCTTATATCAGCACGATTTCGCCTATCCCACCTTTAATCGACAACGAATTGTGACTCCCGGGAAAAACGGGACGTCTGGTCACACAGTCCGCAACCCTTCAGGTGCTGAGGCCATTGTTTCAAATCACTAGTTCGCGTTTTGGTAGCCTATCTGTCCACTGCGGCTGCCATACTGAGACTAAAAATGCAAACGCCTCTTACCCAATGACAGAGACGAACATCGTGAAAGACAAGCCAGTTAACTTAGCCTATAGGATGTATTTTGAATGTCATGTAGTCCTCAAATAACATTTTAGTCCCGTCTCGTCTTGTTAACGAAGACGCGGCATAAATTCCGTCTAAGTTTTTATCATCAGATATATGAATTTTATCTCATCAACTTTGACAGTCTTAAGGTGCGTTCACACAAGACGCAAATGAAGCATTACGCGCAAATGATTTACATGTTAAGTACAATCCTGCGGCATTATTTGCGTGAATGAGGCGGCGCAAATTGAGCGTTTGGGGTGTTTAACGCATGATTCGAGCGAATAGCGCGAGTTGAAAAATCTGAACTTTGGCGGATATTCACACCACGTAAACCAATCAGGAGCTTGCTCTAGCAGTGACGTGATTATGAGCGGAGGCAGAAAATCCGAAACAACAATGGAGGACAAATTAATCTTGGTTATATGTGGGTACCCGGAGCTCTACAATACTACTTCGTACTTTTACAAAAACAGGAATAAATTTAGCAACGAGACTGGAGCTGGCAGAATCCTCCCATTGCGTCTGTTGTGAATTTCACGCCTGTTGTGTAGTAAACTGCAACTATCTTCACAACAACCTGTCAAAATAAAAGTTCAGTTTAACTTGAATAAACCATGACAGAAATATATCACTTAATGTCATGATAGAACTGCAACTACTTTTAAAATTATTATTATATTATTAGCCTATTTTTAAAAGAATATTTACCAGACAATTATTTACTAGAACATATTTAGCAGAACAAATATAAATGCACAACACAACACAATACACACAGTATAACATTACAACGGAATCCAGAAAAATCTAAACATAAAAAACGGAATTTGGAAAAAAGATAAGACAGAATTTTGGAGAAAAACAAAAAAAAACAAAGACTTCATAGAGCCATGAAATTAAAACGTTATCACACTGAAGATTCCTCTTGGTGTGGCCAGACCTAAAGGTTGCTTAAAGTCTGTGTTTTTGACGGAAATGAATGCTTAAGAGTGCAGAAAGAGCCGTGTCAGTTTGAAATCCTACTAAACAAACAAACCACAGCTCCCGCCGATCATGTCAATGCCTGGCCTAGTCAGGCACACTGTTTGAGTTTCCTGGCTCACAGTGGCTCGTTTGGAAACATGTTTGAAGATAAATCCTTCCCCTCCGAGTCGTCTTTGCTTCCTCTAGGCTGTCCTTGAAGGTATTTCTCAATGCTTTTCAGCTAGAAGCGCGTCTCTCGTGGGGTGTTCGATTCTCTGGCTTTGTCTGAGTGCAGCACTGTGAAAAACCTCCGGTTGAGACGAACAGACACGGAAAAGCGACTGTGCACAGCAGCGTCGATAAAATAAACCCTGCGCCTAAACACTAGCTGCTCCAGTAGGCCAGTCATGGGCCAGCTGGGAAAATATTGAATTTTCCGTTTCCTATAGCGAACCTGGGAAGTGCAGGTTTTTTAACTTGTCACTCATGTATGTACAACAAGGAAGCAAATTATTATTATTATTATTATAAATATAGAGCTGTCAATGTTTGCTTTTAATTAACATTTTGTACATTTTAAAAATCTTCTAATGTGAGTCTAGAGTAAGTGCAGCCAGTGCATGAAGAATACATATAAAAATGGCAGGGGAAAAGGCAATAAAGTTATAAGCAACGATTTAATACATTATAAATGATAATACAACATATGTATGCACTTATAGACTTGATGCACATACTAACGACATAAATATGTTTTTGTATTAATACTGTAATACAATAAACTCCTTTTCTTTCTCCACAGGGCCCAGCATATTGAATCAACAACGGTTTTATGAATCTCATGCATAATTATGCATCCTTAATGATCATGATTTTGACAGAAAGAACATGTTATGTAATGCATGGCGAACAATAGACACGTTGGTGAAACATAAATGTGTTTTATATAAGAGATAAAGCCAATCGTAGAGGATTCAGCACATACTGTACAAGAAATGCTTGAGTTTGAATCAGAAGAGCGTTATTGCCCTCTGCCTGTGGGTAGTGTAATAATAATAATAATACAAAAAAAAAAAACAGTTTGCATCATTGTATGAATAGAAAGCCTTTTTAGCATATCAATCTGAGAGGTAATTCTGTGCCTATATTTCATTTTTTCATTTATGCACAAAAACAGGTAATTTACAACATTTATTACATTCTTTCCCATTAATTTTACCTTTAGCTTTTTGATGAACTGCTTCTACTCACTGGATTAAAAAATAATGAATAATTGCAACAGTATTTACACATGATAAGAAGAGAGATTTAATGTGCATATTGTAACATTAGTAATTTTGGTGCTAATTGTTTTATTAGCTCAAATTATTGCTTAAATAACCAATATAATTTATATATGAAGAGTTCATTTGCAAAAACAAATAAATCTCCAATTAATCTCAATCATACTGCAGTTGGGTTATTTTGACTAGGTTACTAAAAAACAGCTAACTAACACAGTGAAACAATAAAAACAGGATTAAAAAAAACAACAACCTTTTTTTAATCATTCTTCTTAAGGCTAAACAAAACAACTAAATATTTTCAATGTGATAACTATTTATTATTATTATTATTATTATGTTACCGATTGTTCTGTAAAGATGGGTTCCTTTGATAAGGCATTGATTGTTTACCTTAATGACACTGGCCCTTTAAGGAAAACACGTCAGACACACACAGGACCGGAAGCGACATGCAGAGCTGCAACTATCAACACATGAAACCATAAACCATCATAAAACTGCTTCCGATTCCTGCACAGATGACTGCAATGACCCTGCTGCTCTAACGTACCTCAGCACCATTTAAGGGCACGACATGGCTATTTAAAACACGATCATTTTAGTCCAAAGACCGAGTCAGACAGCTGAATATAGTAAGTACTTTAGTGATGGACACTGGCCATGTTTGAATAAACAAACAATGCCCACATAAACATAAATAGTAAAAATGATTTCAAAATGAATGAAGATTTGTAACGTTAAATGTTTTGTTTGTTTTTAGATTTGTACCACATAATATTTACACTCATTCATGTTATTATCATCAAATATAAATGTATATTAATAACACTAATAATAAGCGAATTTGGTAACAAGTTAACAACTTAATTAGCATTCATGGTCCTGTGTAGTTTTATGAATTGTTGTGTTATTTTAATTGAACTTATTTCTGAAAGCTATGCAATAACCAAAAGCTTTGATCTTTTTTTTTTTTTTTTTCTGATTTTATTTTGTCTTATCACAGCTCAATCATGAGTGCTAATGCAGTGAGCTGCACAATAAAATCAGCTGTGGGGCTGCAGATTGGAGATGCTGTATCTGATTCATCTCGCCCTGGCGTCTATATAACAGACATCACCCTCGCCGAGCCTGTGAACGTGAGTATCTCTCACATCAGTTCATAAAGGTCACAATTATTGATCGACCGGCATGGGTTTATTAATTCCCGATACTCCGCTTATGCTGCTATATCTCCTGTGCTTGTGTCTAGATTCAGGAAATCTCTTTCAAGAACTACTACACTGCGTATTTGACGGTCCGTTTGCAGCAGAGAGAGGACGGCTCTGCAAAGTGGGTCACTTGTTTGAGAAATTACTGCCTCATGAGCAACCCACATGCTGAGGCCGGATCACATGACTATTTCTCCATCTACAGACATCAGGTAGGAATGAGAAACAGACAGGAAACCAAAACAATTATCATTTGGTAAAGAGCAGTGTGAATATTCTGCTAAATTTCTGCTCCCACGTAAAAAAACAAACAAATTCAAAACACCACCATGGCAGTTTAAACCTTCAACCTTTTGGTTATCGACCTTTAACCAGTAATTTAAATATATTAGTAATGAACTGAAATATATAATTTTTCTGAAATACAGAAACTGACATTTTAATTTAAACAAAAAACTAAAATGTTTTTTATATGTATAATTTAGTAATAATTATAATGTATTTAAGAGTTGTACACTGTTAAAATAACAATAATACCAAAATGCAATAAAATAGATAATTGTTATTTAACAAGAAAATACTACTTTAGTTTTTCCACTTAAAAAAATTGTTTAATTCAATGTGTCTCTTGCCTTTTCTTTTGTAATTGTAAAAAAATTAGAAATTTACTAGCAATTTCTGAGTGATTTTTGTTTCTGTGCATATAAAAATAAATTGTACATAAGCAGTTTTTAAGCTGAAGTGGCTACCGTTATCTATGGAAGCCCGTCTCCGCCACCTTGAGAAAAAAATATAATTCTAATCTTTAGAGTGGACTTTTATTGTGGCCAGCTTAAGGCACACCTGTGCAATAATCATGCTTTCTAATCAGCATCTTGATATGTCACACCTGTGAGGTGGATGGATTATCTCGGCAAAGGAGAAGTGCTCACTAACACAGATTTAGACAGATATGTGAACAATGTTTAAGAGAAATAGGTATTTTGTGTACATAGAAAAAGTCCTAGATCTTTGAGTTCAGCTCCTGAAAAATGGAGGCATAAACAAATGTGTTGGGTTTATAATTTTGGTCAGTGTAAGTCATTAATACGAGAAACTAATGCGTCAAGTCAACATTTTTGGTATGAATTGTTATAAAATTGACAGAATTTTAAAACCGAGAATTGGTTTCATATAAAAAAAAAAAAAAAGCACAAATCTTATTGTGATTACGGAATAGCAGGTGTGCTATAAATAATATTTAGTAATGTATTTTTTTTATCATATAAAACTAACCAATTTGTATGTTTTTGTGTAATTGCAACTTCTCTCAGAATTCAGACATTTTTTCTTGGAATTTTATTTTTCAGAATAGTTAGAAATAAGTTGAATTGTGAGAAATAAACTTGAAAAAGGAGAAAAGCATGATTAAAAGTTACCTGTTTTATTTTCTTTAATTCTATGGTGGGGAAAAATTGTGAGATGTAAATTCGAAATTGCGACAAAGTCAAAATTCTTTGTTTACATCTCCCAATTATTTTGCTGGCAGATTTAAAATGAGCTATCAGAAAAGTTTAGCTTTATTGTTTTGTTTTGCTTTTGTTTCAACTAAACGGTTTCGCAAAAAAACTAAATAAATTTTCGGCTGAATTTTCAGCAGCTTAAGTTTCTATACAGTACGAATTAAGGTAAATACACATTATCACTATTTTGGCAAAATTTTGTGGACAAAAAAAGTCCATTGTAATAATAGTGAAATCCATGTGTGGAAATGTCACTCTCAAGCGAAAGTAAGGATTGAAATTGAGGATACATGACAACAATTTACTAAAATGGAAACGTTTTTCATTTGCGTTTTAAAAACATTTGCTCACAGACGACAACATTGTTAAAACGATCTCCATCCACACAGATCACAAAAACAACTAAATACGCATGTATTATTCATGCCTGGCCAGTAGATGGCGATGTTCCATTGTAAACAAACCACGTATTGTAGTTTTCAAAAGTTTGCGTATTCAGGTCCCCAGAACACCATTGTCATGTAAATGAACTGCCAAAACACGTAAAAAGCTTTACGTTTTTAGTTGGAAATGGTATGTTGTGAAATGACTGCTGAGCAACGTTAAGTTCAAGCGCACCTGTACAGATTTTGAATTCTTCAAATTGTGCACTTATCTGTTTACTTAAGCGACAAATACCTAATTACTATTTTTTTAAGCATGCAAAAATGTGATCTTTGTAATCTTTTTAAATAATTTCCTCTGAGACAGCACCGTCAATTACGTCCACAGGATATAATCAGTTTTTCAATTAAAAAACCCCTAACAGTTTTGTCAGCCATCCCAGCGTAATCACAGCAGCTCGCAGAACATTTTGTTTGTCATCACGGTGATTTGGCCCATTTGTGGCTCTCCGGGGATCTGATGTCCCGGTCTTTGATCTGTGAGTTGCCTGTAATGACTGCTTTAATGTATTGAGATCAGACTCCCTCAATGCTTTTTAGCTCCGTTTCAAAGACACTGGGATATTAGACGTGAGTCCTCGACTGAACTCTCAGATGATTGGACGGTGAGTTCTGCGCTGTATGGCCACCTTCAGTGGGATCGAATTCAATTTGCATTGAAAAACCCACCTGGGACACCAAACAGCTCTCAACCCATCTGCTGTAATCTGTATAAGCCGTTTTTTGATGTCAACGGACACTGCAATGATAAGTCTTTATTAAGAAGAGGAGAAGTATTAAAAAAAAAAAGTCCTTGCAGGTTTTTTTTATTAAAAGGACATTTCTTCTCAATTATATTGAGTTTTATGGTGAATTTAAAGGATTAGGTCACCCAAAAATGTTATTTGTTTCATCATTTACACCTAAACTTGGTTACTCTCTTTATCGTGGAACACAAAAGATGAATTTTACATATAATGAAAGACAATGGAAATTCCAAAAATATTATTTTGGAATATTATATATTATATGAAGAATATAAATATTTAAATTAATATCTAGAAATAATTAAATTTATTTTTAGTATTAAATACTAGTATATAAATACCACTGACACACGAATATAAATACATACAGAGCATACATAGTATATATTATATTAAGTTTGTGTATATTCATTCAGTAGAATAAGATATTAGAGGAAAATTAAAACTTAAAAAAAATGTTTTGGCACTTGACTGAAATAAAATAAGTTTAAGTTGCAAAAATTACTAATATTTCTTTTACTAAAATTAAGTTTACTTAATAAAAACAAATTAAATCTAAATAGTTTATTTTTAAATATGCACATAACAAAATGACTAAAACTTTAACTAAATTTATAAAAATTAAACTAAACCAAAATATTAATAAATAGTAGTATATAAATTCTAAGTACAAAAATGGCTAAAACTAAAATATTTAATCAATAAAATTAAATCAAGTGTAATTATACATTTATAAATATATGGAATATAAATTCTAAATATAATAGTATTTGTTTAAGAAGAACATTCCATGATTACTGAATATTAAAACTAAAAGTATTATGCAATTTAAAACAAAATAAAAATCTCAATACAAATATTGAAAAATACTATATTAGTATATAAACGTCACATAAAACTCAAACTAAAAACGGAAAATGAAAACAAATCTAAAAATAAAAAAGCAGTATACAAATAAATAATACTTCAATAACACTGATATATATATATATACATAAATATAAATAATAAACAAGTGTATGGGTTTAGAATGACATTAGGGTGAGTAAATGGTGCCAGATTTTCATTTTTGTTTGAACTAGCACAAATGATTTAAAGAGTTACAGTATATGCTCACAGTCATAGTGTGTGGTATTTGCATGGTTTCTCTGTTGATGGCCTTCAAAATCTTTTCAAATCTCAGAGAAAACAAGCAGATAACTTGGCAGTCTCGGCAGGCGCTGTGACTCCTCTGCATCAGTAACTTTCCAGTGTGAAAAAGGGACACGTTTTTGCTGCGTCACTGTTTTTGACATTCATGTAGCTCTTTTGTGAGATCCTGTTGTCGGTGAAGGTCATGGCAGCCTCAGCCTAAACATTTTCAGTCTACTTGGATAGATTGGGTGTTTGCTCAAAATATTGCTACTCTGGGGAAAAAACTTCTCTTTCTTTCTTTCTTTCTTTCTTTCTTTCTTTCTTTCTTTCTTTCTTTCTTTCTTTCTTTCTTTCTTTCTTTCATTGAATTGATGTATCTATAAGTCACAGTAAATACATTTATAATGTAAAAAAAATACTTTTTTAAAATGCATGCTGTTTTTTGACATTTCTATTCATCAAATAATCCTCAAACTTAATTTATCACAAAAATATTCGGCAGCAGAGCTGTTTTCAACACTTATAATAATCAGAAATTTATCTTGAGTAGCAAATCAGCATATTAGTATGATTTCTGAAGGATAATGTGACACTAAAGACTGGAGTATAGATGCTGAAAATGCAGCTTTTCATCACATAAATAAATTACAATTTAAAATATATTCAAATAGAAAACATGTATTTTAAATTGTACAAATATTTCATAATATTACTGTTTTTAGTATGTTTTTAATCAAATAAATGCAGCTTTGGTGAGACTTATTTTAAAAAGAGACTTTTGAACTATTGAGTATAATAACTTTTTATATCTAATATATTTGTGCTCATATTGTAATACAGTAAGCATAATCATTAGAGATGAAAGAACACAGTGTGTGCTTCCAGAAGATCTTTCCAGAGAAACAATCTGACATGAGCAAGCTCCAAGCAATAAATGTACAGAAACAATCCCTCAAGTATCAGGCTGTCAGCTATAGTAGAAGGAAACTTTGATGTTGTTTAGCTCGCACGCTTCACGAACATCAACCCCAACAAAAACGTGTTTGGAGCAGTTCTGTTTTGCAGATTACTACAAGAAACTGGTGAAATCAGTGTCTCTTTTGTCAGGGTTTCATTCTGTCTAGTTAATTAAGGCTTGGAAACACGCCAGTACTTCAATTTCAGTACTTCAACGCCTTAGAAACAGTGTCTCTGTTAAATTCTGAAGTTCTTTCTTAATTTAACCTCTTTTGTTTCTTTGATAGCTGCATGAAAGGCCCCAAATTCTCCCAAATTTGTGTCACTTCTAGCTGAGGTCTTTTCTTCTCTGTATTTGGGTTTTCAGATGTTGACGGAGCCTGATAACGTGACGACAGTGAGACTCATCTTGCTACAGCCCTCCTCTGAATGGCTCAATTTCAGCATTGAGGAAATTAACATTTACCCATGTGCAAAAGAGGTTTGCATGTACAATATATTGTCTATATACAGGCTCTCCATAACGTTTAACCAATTAACTTTAAATTGTTTGTGTGTATTAATACCATGCTGAAAAGCTCAAAAAAGCATATTATACGATATATGTATATATATATATATATATATATATATATATATATATATATATATATATACATTTTGTTAGTTTGTTTGCTTTTGTATTTATTATATTAATGTATTTATTTAATTTGCTTGATAATGCATTTATGTGTTATTATTTTGTCTTTCCATGACTCTGAGAACCAAACTTTTCTGTTTGTTTATTTTAATTGTTTTATTTTGCTTTGCATTTTGTTTGTTATTTGTTATGTTTAGTTTGTTTGTAATATTTTACCCAAATTTTTGATCAGTGGATACTATCAAAACTTAATTAATCAGATGTTCTTTTCTTCTACATTATTTGTTGTTTTGTTATGCATTTTGTTTATACTGTTTAATCGTATTTCTGTGTTTCTGCAAAGGTTACAGATCAGTGGATGTTTTTTTGTTTGTTTCCAAAATTGGTTTTCAAAGAAGATTTTTGTCTTTGACTTTTTTTTGCTTTCTCTTTGCTTTTCTGTGTTTGAAGTTACTTTAATGCACTTTTATGTTGTTTTGCAATTTGATTAACAATTCTTTATTATTTATTGATTTTATTTTTAGCATTTTTAGTTTTTAATTGGCATTTTGTTTTAATCAGTATTTGACTAATACCTTGATGTGTTGTATTTTACCAGGACTCGAGACGTTCCTGCCTGGTTTTTTCTCAACACCTGTAGAGGAACCTCTTGATTTGAATGTTATTTTGTGTCTTACTGTGTAATTTTGTTGTATAATGCAACGGTTGTTATCTAATGAATATTGAAAACAATTGTTTATTATTTATACAATGCTCCCTTGAAAGGCTGTTAATGCCATTTAATTTAGCAAAACACAAGCGCATTCTGTGTTTTAATGTATTTATGCAGCTGTGATGTGTTAATTAACACTGTGGTCTTCAGGACAGTCTGAAAAGAAAATACGGTATGAAACTCACAGGTTGTCTTTTTTTCAATCCTGTAGCATTGTGGCCATGTCCCAGTTCTCATTTGAATCTGTCATTTGCATTAGAAATGTGTAATTTTGTTTGATGGTTAAAGTGTCTCTTTAGATTTATTGATGAATATTGAAAACGTATGTTTAACAGCATATACAATGCTCACCACCTGAAAAGCAGAGAAAGTAATTGTAATTCATAATTTGTTGTTTACCTGCAGTATTTATTTTGGGATAAAATACTTGTTCACTGGTAACTTTTAAAAGGCACTTATGAACTTGAAATTTTAGGAACTGTGTAAATAAGTTTTAGTTTTATGTCAGGATTGTTGTGAGCTTCTTAAACATTGTTATTATTATATTGTATTATCAGGGTTTCTGCAGGTTTTATGTAGGTAAGTTTAAGACTTGTAATTACCTTTTTAAGACCGAGTAAAGAAAACTCAAGAAAGAAATTGAATTTAACAATACTGCAATATGGTTTCTAAATCTACATGTCTTCTATTGGCAACCGTTTCCAAGTTTTGAAATACAACTTATAACAGATCTCAGATCGCCGTTACTTTTTAATTCAGCTTTTGGTTTGAATAGCTCTGCACCCCTACAATATGGAAATAACCATTGTTAGGGTAACGCATTACAAGAAACAAGAGTTACATAATCGGATTACTTTTTCTAAGTAACTAGTAAAGCATTACTTTTAAATGTACAATGACATATTTTAATAAATTACTTTTAAAAGCAAGCTTCCCCAACACTGGAAATAATATTTTATGAACCGTCTGATCGCACTGCAAAAAAAATAATAATACTCAGAAACATCAAATATGAGAGGAAAAAAAAGGTTTTAGAAAAGAGTTTAAATATAATATATGTGCTTTAGAAGAAATATTCAAAGAATATTGATTCTTACAATAATGATTATTCTCCTCTCTATGACAGTACTTTACTGCCACTTGCTGGTCATAATTGAATCTGCAACTTCACACATACAAAGATTCTTCCCGTTTTACTTTTTTAATTTTGTTTTGTTTATTTTATACACTCTGCTGGCTGGTGTTCTGTTAAATTGCTAAAGGTTAAAAACGAGGTTAGGGTGAGCAAAGGATGATGCTTTCTGAGTGCACCTTTAAAGAACAGAGAGCGATGCTGCAGTTAATGTTTGTGTGTTTTGTGTGTCTGTTCTCCAGGGACTTCCTGATCCAGAGACGGTTTCCTCCAGCATTCAGCAGATGTGGGCACTCACTGAGATAATGCAGGCGAGCCAAACCGCAGCTTCCATCGGACGTTTCGATGTGAGTCGCAGTTCTGTCAACTCCTATCATTATCCTTCTTTTGTAATGAATTAACATGTTTATTCCATTTGCAGGTGGAAGGATCTTATGACGTCAAATTGCTATCGTACACATGACGGGAAAGCTGAAAATTGAAACATATTTCAAGATCAATGACTGTTTATTTTGTTTATAATAAAATGTATTAAGGTAGTGACTTAATATTGGAATTACTATTTATATACAGTGTGTTTTATGTTTATGTTATTCCATTTAATGTTTATTATATGGTTCTATAACATTTTAACCTATTTTACACTATCTATCTATCTATCCATAGTATAATATGCTTTTTTGAGCCTTTCAGCACGGGTATTAATACGCACAGACAATTTCAAATTCGTTGGTTAAATGTCATGGAGAGCCTGTATCCTATCAGCATTTGTGTTCTCACATGCAATAAAATAATCATCCATGTGTGCAAATGTTTCTTTTTCATCGTAAGGCCCATTCACACCTAGAACGATAACTATAAAGATATAGTTCTAATAATTATTCTCATTATTAAAGAATAGCAGAGACCACACTTCAGCTATAATGATGAAGGCACAGAGAAAAGAATATCATTGGAATCACTTTTTTTCAGAACGATTTTAGCCCCGTACACACCAAGGTGTATAATTATGATAACTATAAAGAGATAACTATATTAGAGTCCACACCAGCAGACAATATCGTGTTTATTCTAAGCGCACACTAGTCTACCGCTTTAAAGTCTCAAGCTCGTTATAGCAGGATGGATTCTGATTGGCTGTAATTGTTTGTATCATTCATCAGCAGGAAAAAATAACGTTCTGAAAGGGTTTGCAACGATATTGTTTCTCTGTGCCTTTATTGTTGTGGTGTGGACTCTATTCTTTAATACTGAGAACGATTTTTAGAACAATATCTTTATCTTTATAGTTATCGTCCTAGGTGTGAAGGGGCTTTTTTCCAGCTGATGAACGATACTAACATTGACATCCAATCACAATCCTTCCTGCTATAACGAGCGTGATAATTTAAAGCGGCAGACTCACGTGCGCTTACAGACGATATCTTTCGCTGGTTTGTAGATGCTAATATCCGGCTTTATCGTTATCGTCCTTGGTGTGAATGGGCCTTTAGACTCTGTCTTTTGTAATTAATACTAATTAATCTTAGTATTTAATTACATTGATGTACTGTGTAGCCTTCATTCTAAAGATCTATTGTCATATTTTCAGCACGTTATTATAGGCTATTCTAGTCTGGAAAAATGACCACGTAACGGCAAGCTAAATATTAAGATAATCTTCACGCTGAGGTTTCAAAGCGAATCGCTCTTGCTGGACTTCACTATCTTTTGACGTCTATTTTCAAATGTTAATGAAATGCGTCTCACTTTGTGTTAATTAAAACTCAGCGGACATGTTCATGGTTGCCAGGCAGTAATCAAGAGCAGCGCTGCTTCCTAATGCTAATCATTGGAAATCAATGGTCGGCGTCCAAGAGGAGCCTCCATCTGTCTCTGCTGGCATCTCGCATACATCAGAGAGACCATCGTCTATGCTACATTAGCCTGCAAATGGAGCTCCTCGACTCCATCCCCACAATGTAGGACAAAAAGATCTTCAATGTGCAGAAACCGATGGCTAATATTCATACGTTAGCTGTCTTAAGTGAATCAACGTCGTTATGTGTTACTTTGAGTCATTTTATTATGTGAGCCATAAACGTTAACGTAGCCAACGTTTAGACGTAATGTTTTAAAAGGGTTCATAATTTTATATGAATTCAATGTGTCATCATTATTCGAACTTTTTCACAACATTTCAACATTAAGTTAAGCTACTTACCAAGATTTGCACGATTCATTTGCGTGTGTCTCCAATAGATGGCAGCAGATAATCACGTAAAGAACTGACGTAAAACCGCCGACACTGACATATTGATAAATGAACAGAAATTGTCACCTGTTAGTTTAGAGTTAATGGAGATTTTAATTATTTCCACATCAAATAGTCAATACGCATTACTCAGATGTATTATTTTAACACACACCTTTAATCCATTTTGACCATCAGTCACAAATTTTGATACTCAATCCATTTAGGTCAATGCATGCAAGCATAGCTGCTAGATCAAAATGTTTTTAAACAGATAGTTCACTCAAAACGAAAACTCACTGTAAATGTACTTACGTATGGATCCTCTGCAGTGCATGGGTGCCGTGAGAATAAGAGTCAAAACAGCTGATCAAAATGAAAACTTACCAAAAATGTACTCCCCTTCAGGCCATCCAAGATGTAGATGAGTTTGTTTCTTCATCAGATTTAGAGAAATGTAGTATTATATCACTTGCTCACAAATGGATCCTCTGCAGTGAATGGGTGCCGTCAGAATGAGAATCCAAACAACTGATAAAAACATCACAATAATCCAAGTAATCAACACCACTCCATCAAATAACATCTTATTCTTAAATATCTTATAAAAAAGTTATTTCATCTGATGATTTAAAGTTGAAGCACCTTAATAATAGATTTGGTTATTTCTCAAAATCTGTTTCTATAAAGAAGCTAATCTGCATCCTGGATGGCCTGCGGTTGAATCATTTTGAGCAAATAAAAATGTGTTGGGTGAACTGTTCCTTTAAGATTATGAAAAACATTTAAATTAAGTGTCTAAACTTGTAACTAGTATTATGTTGTAGTATAAACTTGTATAGTATATTTATTTTGTGTTGTAGATCTCATAATGTTGGTGTGTTTTATATAGTTATTTTATAATGTCTCCAATAGATGGCAGTAGCTAAACACGCTGAGCAAAGAAATTCTAGCAGAACTTTAATGGCCTTCACTGATAGACTGGTAAAATCAACTAAATACCACCTGTTAGTTTAGCAGTAATGAATGGATTTTATTTCACGCAGAATCTCAGGTAAGACCCATTACTCGCTACATTAGTTTAAATTGATGTTCTGGGTTCAATACAATGGACGTTCTATAAAAGTTAAGCAGTATCAATAGCATTTTGGCATAATGTCAATTACCACAGAAAATAATTTTGACTGGTTTCTACTATATAAATATATATAGTTTTATATATAAATGCATCATTCATTCATTGATTCACACTGTAATGGAAGTAATTGTTCAAGCCTTAAACAGGTATGTGTTTGTTGTTTCACAAACTGGTGGATGTCCATCTGTGAATTGACATGCAGTCAATACAGCTTCTATTAAACATGCTGAACCAATATATTCATTTAATCTCTTCATGACCATATGATTCTTATTGTAAACATGGCCATTTTCTGCAGGCAGAAGATACGATTTTTAAGTTGGCAAATCTCAAAACCGAGACTAGTGAAGTTGCAAATGCATTTAGATCTCATTTATGTCTGAGTTCAAGCAGATGCGTGAAATGGACTTTTGCTAGATTTAAGCCCACAAAGAGAACGAATTTAACAAACCACCTGTCTTCATTCTGTTGAATTGCTGATATGCTAAATTTGCAGATGGAAATTAACCTCAACCAATTTGCATCTTAAATCTGTAAATGTTCTTTGGAAGAAATCTGTGTTCCTCTTCATGGTGTTTATATACAGTATTCAATCTCCAAAAATGGCAACACAACTCCATAAATGTGGCCTTTGTTGTTAAACTGTTTGATATTTTCTGTCTTTAAAGCAAATATGATAACCACATGTGAGCAATCCATAAAATTGGACTTATATATTGGAATATGTCAAATATATGTGGATCCCCCTCCCCACGGATGTCCATCGAACTGAACAAAGAAATGGTACAATTTCATCATGTCTTTCCTGTGGCAAATGCTCTGAGGTTTGAATTAACAAGTATAGTGGCACTGTAGAAGTCATTTGAATAGGAATTGATAGGGTGTCCTTTACAATAGGTCTTAATTGGCATTTTATCCATTTCAGAGGTTAGCCAGAGGACAAGTATCCGTCACTGAGTAGCAGAACATTCCCCTGAATGGGATTTTAATTGAAACCGAATTATTGAGAGACTTGTTCTCCACTGACAGAGAAGATTTGTCTGGACTCTGCCGACAACTTTTATTTGAATTCAATATTGACATGACTTGTGCGATTACGTTTCTCAGGATGACAGATTAACTGTGAAGAAACAATTCGTTTCTGCATTAAACAGAAACTTCTGCTGAAAATGAAGCAATTATCTTCCTCTGCGAACTCATCAGGTCCATTATTAAGTGGAAAAGTGTGAGGCCTTTGACAAGTATTTAGTACACACTTGGTTTGCTCTCAAATGGAAACCCAGACGTCGTTGTTGTCTGAATTTAAATGCCAAGAGAAATGCCTTGGAAAGGCTGTAGCATGCAAAATGTTCACCGGCGATTGATGTCCATTACGCGTAATGGACCCGAGCATTATGACATTATTTTAGCATTATGACAGTTGTTGTGGTTAAAGCAAGTAGTTAGTCCCCAACAGCGATCGTTTAAACGGCAAGGGGTTGGACACTTTGTGAGAACAAAGCAATCAATTTTCACCCTGTTAAGAAGACCTGACTCAGTCAATTCAAGTAGCTCAGGCAAATCTTTCACCTTTCAACACGATCAACTCTTAATAATGTCTGCTTCCATCAGATTTTCAACTCTTTTTGAATCTGAGTTTCATTTCCTTTACATTTTTACAGCTAGGAATCTCTTTCCAATCTTTAAAATTAATCTCAACTAGCACTATGGTACAGTTTTGGCTCTGATTAGAGTTGTTAGACTCGCCCTCATGCCATACTAAACCTATTGGATTTTCTTCTGTTTGAGAAAAAGAGACATTTTTACAGAACTTTCCCATACAATGATTGCTTTAAGCAGTTTTTGCACCACAGCTGGCATTAAAA
The DNA here is from genome assembly GCA_027564155.1 of Gymnocypris eckloni scoliostomus. Lineage (NCBI taxonomy): Eukaryota > Metazoa > Chordata > Actinopteri > Cypriniformes > Cyprinidae > Gymnocypris > Gymnocypris eckloni. The sequence continues at coordinate 520,293 of CM050419.1, forward strand.
GAAATGGTAAAACTAATGGCAGTTTTCACTAACAATTCCCCGTTTGCCATTGGTAGAATAAACACTCGTTCCATTGGCAGAAATCCACCTCTGAGTGGTCTGATTGGCTAAGACACACGGTTCACAGGCAGAATTATTTTTGTTTACAAAACAGTCTGGGACTGTTACAAAAACAGTTTCAGTGCTCTGACAGGCAAAATGGATTGTTTTTTATATTTTTGCCTAAATAGTCGCTTATACACTCTAAAGAATTAAGGTTCTTTATTGGCATTGATGGGTCCATGAACCTTTAACATCCATAGTAGATTTCCATTCCACAAATGTTCTTTATAGTAAAAAAAAATGGTTCTTTAGAATATTAACATGCTTTTCTTTAAGAAAATTACTATTTTTAAGAATGTTTTACTGAAAGTTTTTTTGGGAGACCAAAAATGATTCTTCAATGTATTCACTGTGCTGTTCAAATTCAAAATATCGGAGAGAGTTGTTTTTCCCACCCCCTCATCCTCATAATCAATGCTCTCATGGGTTGCCAGATTGAGGAACCGCTCAGGAAAAGCACAATTGACAATGAAAAGCGACGCGCCTTAAACAGTTGATGAGTTGATTTATCTGTATTTTTATATGTCTCTGGTTATAAAGCTTTTGGATGGTGAGGCTTTTTCGCAGTGTTTTCCAACAACTGTCAGCCCGGGGTGTCGAAATACTATTGGGTAAATTGGTGTGGGCAGAATAAAAAAGACCAAAATAAAAACAGACATGTCCACACGGAACACACACAGTGGGATAACTGGCTGTAGCATTGGTTTTTGGAGAAACGGATACATGTGAACTTGGAATGTTTTCTAATGATGTATTTTATTTTTACGTATTTAATTGTATGCGTTATTGGTCCCCAATTTTTTTTTTTTATGTTTAGAGTCTAGCAGTTATAACCATAGGTTAATCCGGGAGATTGTACCTGTAATAAGTGAAAGGTGAAGGAATTGACAAATGATGTGTAGTAATCCATAGATCTAATCCTTTATGAAAGAGTAGACTGTCAAACCAAGCTCCGTCATATAATTTAGCCCCAGTATCATATAAAAGCCAACAGCACACAGGATTGATTCATATATTGACTTTTGTCATACTCCAAGCGGCTAGATTTGCGTCAGTCTTAATGCAGTTCCTCCAGAGTTTGTGTGGTTCTCGAAACTCCCACATTAGCATGCATAAGCTTTGTTCTCAACCAAAACAGAGATGGACTGGTCATGCTGTAGCTAATTACTGTAATGAATTAGTCACCACTCACAAGCGTTTCTCTCAGAGCAAACCACCTCCAGATATCTGCGTACATGATATTCAGTGAGTTTTTTTTGGAACAATTAGAAACTGGGATACAGTAATATTTTTGGATGTTTCCATAACATAAATAGCAGCTTGGCCTTTCTTTGTCAGACTTTGCAATGTCCATAATTCCCAATACATATTCTAGTGGTTAGCGATAGTTACCAAGCACAAGATAAAGATTGTTAGTTCCTCCAATAGTAACTTTACAAATGTTACACTACAACCAATTTGCATTGGTTAAAGCTAGTATTAAATCTGAATTCTATGACCAAAGTTGTGTGCTTTAAGCCATCTTCTCCTAACACCTCCATCAATTCCCATTTACTACGGCATAATGGGGAAAGTTTATGTGATATAAGTGTTCTATGCTTAATTCATTCTGCTATTTAAATGGCAAATCATCACACCCTTATTACTATAAAGCAAATTACAATGAGAAACTTCACCAAGAGATGCCTTCACAAGAGACATCAACAATCAAAAACCACATTAATCAGGCCCATAAGCATCCTTCATCTGCATTTTGCTGTCATAAACTTTTAATTGTCATTGCAAATGGTAGAAAAATAGCAGTGATTGCCAGTCGTCACATAGAGCAGTTCTGCACTGGGTATATGTAATGAAAATGAATTATTATTGTAAATTAATTCTGTTTATGCTACTTATAGATGCAAACCAACACATTAAGCAACTTATTAAGCAATGCAAATCTAAATGCTGTAACAAATACATCATAATAATGTGTGTCGGTGTATATATATATATATATATACTCATCGGCCACTTTATTAGGTACATCTTGCTAGTACTGGGTTGGACCCCCTTTTGCCTTCAGAACTGCCTTAATTATTCATGGCATAGATTCAACAAGGTGTTGGAAACATTTCTCAGAGATTTTGGTCCATATTGACATGATAGCATCAGGCAGTTGCTGCAGATTTGTCGGCTGCACATCCATGATGAGAATTTCCTGTTCCACCACATCCCAAAGGTGCTCTATTGGATTGAGATCTGGTGACTGTGGAGGCCATTTGAGTAAAGTGAACTCATTGTCATGTTTAAGAAACCAGTCTGAGATGATTTGAGCTTTGTGACATGGTGCATTATCCTGCTGGAAGTAGCCATACGAATATAGATACACTGTAGTCAAAGGGACGGACATGGTCAGCAACAATACTCAGGTAGGCTGTGGCATTTAAACTATGCTCAAATGGTACTAAGGGGCCCAAAGTGTTCCAAGAAAATATCCCCACACCATTACACCACCATCACCAGCCTGAACCGTTGAGACAAGGCAGGATGGATCCATGCTTTCATGTTCTTTACGCCAAATTCTGACCCTACCATCTGAATGTCGCAGCAGAAATCGAGACTCATCCGACCAGGCAACGTTTTTCCAAACTTCTATTTTCCAATTTTGGTGAGCCTGTGTGAATTGTATCCTCCGTTTTCTGTTCTTAGCTGACAGGAGCGGCACCCGTGTGGTCTTCTGCTGCTGTAGCCCATCTGCTTCAGGGTTCGAAGTGTTGTGCGTTCAGAGATGGTATTCTGCATACCTTGGTTGTAACGAGCAGTTATTTGAGTTAATGTTGCCTTTCTATCATCTCTAACCAGTCTGCCCATTCTCCTCTGACATCAACAAGGCATTTTCATCCACACAACTCCCGCTCACTGGATATTTTCTCTTTTTTGGACCATTCTCTGTAAACCCTTGAGATGGTTGTGCATGAAAATCCCAGTAGATTAGCAGTTTTTGAAAAAAAGGTTGGGAACCACTGATCTAGGTTACTAAATTCAGGAAAAGTTGTCTGAGTACTTTTTTGATTACTTTTAGATTACCTTTTTATCTAACTTGTTTTAAATTTACCATTGAACATACCATACTGATAAAAAAGGCAAACAGCAAGACAATCAGTTTCTCAAAATACGCTTGACATATTATACGGTGAGAAAATGAATTGATCTCCCAGATCTTTTTAAGAGAAACACAGTTGTGTTTAACTGCCAATATGAAAATGCATTACTGGTGAAATCTTGAGTAAAAATCTTAGGCAGGTTGTGATATATGTCTCTGCTCTCCCTATGTCTTTATTGTTCATATCTTTTCCCAACGGAAATTTATTTGACATTTGGCAGTGTGCTGTGTAATGCTAAGTAAGCATTCACCCCTCCTTCATTTTACATCATCTTTATACACTTTTCCCACTCATTCTCTTTGTATTTTACATTTACGCATTTAGCAGACGCTTTTATCCAAAGCGATTTACAGTGCATTCAGGCTATACATTTTTTTGTCAGTATGTGTGACAATCTGGGAATTGAACCCACAACCTTTTCGTTGCTAACGCAATGCTCTACCACTGAGCCACAGGAACACTATTTTCCTCCTTTTCACCTCCATTTTCTCTGAAATATGTGGCAATTGATATGGTAATTTTGTTTATGCATTGAGCAGTGAAATGCGTCTAACCAGCGTAGCTGCAGATGCTGGATCTCAGATGTAATAATTGTAGACAGTGGGAGGACGTCAATCAAATTAACTAGAATTATGTCAATCAAGTGAATTTAAATACATTTTGGGGTTGCCATCTGTCAATCAAAATTGACCCTATTTACTTTCCTAATACTATTTTATTGGTCTAATTGGAAATTATTCATTTGTGCAAGTTATTGCATAGATAAAAAAATGCTTGTCTTTTTAAACTTATTCAAATATTACTCTGCAAACAATTATTTGGGTAGTTGTCATCCCTGTTACCATAATGTTTCCACCTTTTTAAAGTAATATATTGATTCATAAAAAAAGTGATTATATCACCCTATCAGAAACTGAACTCTTCAAGAACAAGCAGATGTGTTCTTTATTTAACACTTTACCTTAAGTTTTTTTGTTCGTCAAACTTCAAATGCAACTCTGTTATTGTGATTTTGTATTGTAAACAATTAACGATCAATATGAAATTAACTTTCTAATAAAAGAGATACAATTTAAAATAATGCTTGCAATAGCAAATGAAACAATAAAACTGTGAACTCTGTTACCTTTCTATAGACATACTGTGAATAAATCCAAGCATATTTTAGAACCCATTAATTTGGCTTAAGGATGTTACAGTGCAATTTATTACAATCTATGCAAATCATTTATCTAAAACATTTATGAATTGCAACATACATGTACTAAACTTTTTATTAAATCTGACGTTAGCATTTTGGTAAGTTAACACATGTTGTACAGTATTGTACTATATATATATATATATATATACACATATTAGGTAAAATAGCAATTTGAATTATATCGATGTTAGCATGTTGTGAAGCTAACAACACAGTACTATAATTTGAATATTGGATCAAATAATCTGTTTTAGATGTAACATTAGCATGTTGCTAAGTTAAAAACACCGACCATCTTGGTTATGCACGTAACCCTCGTTCCCTGATGGAGGGAATGAAGATGTTATGTCGTGACTTGACATTAGGGTATTTACTTAGGAGCCCCAATCATCTCTGACTTTAAGAGATTAAACAGCAATTAAATTTTGCTAGTGGATTCTGCATAACTGAGCCACTCCCCATGTATATAGGTATTAATAGGCGACAGGTGCATCCACTCATCAGGTTTTATGCTGAGGAGCTGAGAACTTGTCCCTGGCAACCAGCGATGGTTCAAGATTGTGGCTTGGGGACGTAACGTCTCCATCCATCAGGGAATGAAGATAACGGAGAAGGGTGCTACGTAGGCCTCATGCTACCCATAGGGAGGTATCATGTGGAGACACTGATATGGACTGATCCAGGCCTGAGGCAGTACTACATAATGGAATGGGTATCTGAGGCAGGTCCTACCTGAGAGTAAGGAGAAACGACTGCCAGCAGAGCCTGACAGAATGGTCTGTCTAAGGGAAGACACGGGTTCACCGAGAGGGAAAACTTACAGTGGAAGAATACATATATGGGATCGCTCGAAGAGAATCAAGCCATAAGGACACCTACCCCAGTACAGGAGCTCTTCTTGCTACTTACCTATTATCCAACACACGGGAAGAAACTGTCTTAACGCGGAGACTAGGGCTACCACTAATGACTTTTTTTTTTTTGATTACTTTAATTACTAATTTATCGATTAATCGACTAATCTAAATTATTATTTTCCCTCAAAAAATTCAACAGTTTTACTTAAGAATATTTCATTAAATCAAAATTTATATGAAATCCTTTTTAAATCAAAATTAAAGTGCAACATTGAGTGCAAGAAGCAAGTGTCCATCTCATAGTCCAAATCACTGAAATCAGTTCAGTACCAGGAAGAAAATCCAGAATTTCCAGAGAATAATGGAAACCAGAATTTGGTAAAGATAAAACTGTCAAACTCAATAAATTAGTCAGGCTTTTGTATTAATACAATTTAATTTAACCATTAAATCAGAGTATAGAAAAATTCAAATGGAAAAAAAATATTTTGGAAATAAAACTGATTTCATAAGGCATGTGAATACTTAAAGTGCATATCATTATTTAATTAAATCATAACGTTTGTGAATTCACAATTATGCTTAATTGTGATTTTTAAATAGGTTTAATATATCATGCAGCCTTGGAAAACAGTCTAACAATATGTTTTATGGATTCTCGTCCGTGAACTGCATCACTCCGGTATTTTGCCGGTTAGTTGACGTGAGCAAAATTAAGTCGACAATTTTACAAATCGACTAGTCGCGACAAATTGCAACAGTCCCTAGCGGAGACTGTAACCTCTCTCAAAGGTGTTCAGTGTCACCCAGCCCGCAGCTCTACGATGTCTGCCAGAGTGGCGCCTAGGAGGAGGCAACACTCCGTGTGGAGTGAGCCCTCACCCCCAGGGGGCACGGATTGCCTTGGGATTGGTATGCCAAGGCAATGGCATATACTATCCAGTGAGCCAACCTCTACTTGGAGACAGCCTTCCCTTTCTGCTGACATCCGTAGCAGACAAAGAGCTGCTCAGAGCAGCTGAAGCTCCAGATGCAGTCCACATATTTGTGATATGGTCTCATGGGACACAACAACGCCAAGGCTGGATCTGCCTCCTCCAAGGGCAGTGCTTGCAGGTTCACCAGCTGATCATGAAAAGGCGTGGTGGGAACCTTGGACATGTATCCAAGCCGATGTCTCAGGGCAACGTGAGAATAGGCCGGCCTGATATCTAGGCACTCTTTGCTTACCGAAAATGCTTGTAGGGTTCCCGACCCTCTTGATGGATTTGAGGACGCCATCAAGGAGGAGCTGTCTTAGCAGTCAGGATTTAAAGCTCGACTGAATTCAGCGGCTCAAAGGTACCCCTCTGAAGTCCAGCCAGGACAATGGAGAGATCCCAGGAGGGCATGCGGGTGGTGAAACTTCATCCTCGGAGGATGATAGCCCATCTCCCAATGCTGTGATCAACGTCTGATCTTCTGGTGGCACACCGAATTAAAAGCTGGCAGCCTCACGAGATGGACCAGTGAGAACACTCAGGAGCCGAACGAGATAATCGCTGTGTGAGGAGTAAAAGGTCCATGGGGGCTAGCACAGTGGAGAAGCTCTTACTGTGAGCCTCAGATTTCCCAGAGCCTTCCATTCCATATCATGTATATTCAGTAAACAATCCGTAGTTGCAGCAAAGATAATAACTGAAAATAATTATATATTTTAATTAGATCTGACATTAGCATGTTGCTAAGCTAACAACACAATCCATTAAGTACAAAACAAACATACTTAATGTTAAAACAAACAATATTGGATAAAATATTCCTATTTAGATTTGACTTATCAGCAATATATTGTACTGAATGAAAAATAAGCATGTTTACAATTGACTCCTCTTTCTGCAATGACTGATACCCCCCACCCCTCAATGCACAATGCATTCTGGTGTGGCGTTGCTAAAATTGAGTCTCTTTGAGGGCAAACCTTCGTAATAACCTGGATATCAGGATTACTTATATGATAGTTTAAAATTCCATCTATACATTGTCTAGTCATTAGGTTTTATTACCTATATCTCGAAAAATCACACAAGAGAATATATAGCACTAATGGTGTTTATAGTGTGAGTTGATTGGTTATCAGATGTCATGAAGACAGCGTGGGTCTTATAGCATATAAATGAGCTGATTATTCACTCTCAAGTGAACACATGCTACTGTCATTTACTGATAGACGTACATTAGCCAGTCACCATCACATTCATCTCTCTGAATGAAGGCATATATATCATATTGGATTTCACACACATGGATCATGCAGCATGGGTTTCCATATTATTTATCTTCAGTAAACAATCCGTAGTTGCAGCAAAGATAATAACTGAACGTAAAGTGAAGGAAATTCCTGTGGGAGACACAGATGGCAGTGTGTGGATCGTGTGTGTAAAACACATAAAGGCCAAAACAGGCTTGGATTGGCACCATAGATTATATGGTGTCCCTCGACATAAAAGGAAATAAATAGTGTCAGTACTTTTAAATAACAGGTAGGAACATAAGGAGGAGATGTGGAATGAATGAATTCAAGAATAACTAACAAATATTTACATAAAAAGACTACTGAAAAAAATACTGCATATGGATAGTGTATGGAGGGCCAAATTACTTAAATTAAATATTTAAATGAATGTTGAAATACAAGTGCATCTCAATAAATTAAAATGTCATAGAAAAATAAATTTATTTCAGTAATTGAACTCAAATTGTGAAACTTGTGTATTAAATAAATTCAATGCACACAGACTGAAGTAGTTTAAGTCTTTAGTTATTTTAATTGTGATGATTTTAGCTCACATTTAACAAAAACCAACCAATTCACTATCTCCACAAATTAGAATACTTCATAAAAACAAAACAAAAAAACAAACATTTTTAGCGAATTGTTGGCCTTCTGGAAAGTATGTTCATTTACTGTATATGTACTCAATACTTGGCAGGGGCTCAATTACCGAATTACTGCCTCAATTCGGCGTGGCATGGAGGCAGTTTGTGGCACTGCTGAGGTGGTATGAAGCCCAGGTTTATTTGACAGTGGCCTTCAGCTCATCTGCATTTTTTGGTCTCTTGTTTCTCATTTTCCTCTTGACAAAACCCCATAGATTCCCTATGGGGTTCAGGTCTGGTGAGTTTGCTGGCCAGTCAAGCACACCAACACCATGGTCATTTAACCAACTTTTGGTGCTTTTGGCAGTATGGGCAGGTGCCAAATCCTGCTGAAAAATGAAATCAGCATCTTTAAAAAGCTGGTCAGCAGAAGGAAGTATGAAGTGCTCCAAAATTTCTTGGTAAACAGGTGCAGTGACGTTGGTTTTCAAAAAACACAATAGACCAACACCAGCAGATGACATTGCACCCCAAATCATCACAGACTGTGGAAACTTAACACTGGACTTCAAGCAACTTGGGCTATGAGCTTCTCTCTTCCTCCAGACTCTAGGACCTTGGTTTCCAAATGAAATACAAAACTTGCTCTCATCTGAAAAGAGGACTTTGGACCACTGGGCAACAGTCCAGTTCTTCTTCTCCTTAGCCCAGGTAAGACGTCTCTGACGACAACTGAAGCCAAATTCCTTGACACGTCTGTGTGTGGTGCTCTTGATGCCTTGACCCCAGCCTCAGTCCATTCCTTGTGAAGTTCACACAAATTCTTGAATCGATTTAGCTTGACAATCCTCATAAGGCTGCGGTTCTCACGGTTGGTTGTGCATCTTTTTCTACCACACTTTTTCCTTCCACTCAACTTTCTGTTAACATGCTTGGATACAGCACTCTGTGAACAGACAGCTTCTTTGGCAATGAATGTTTGTGGCTTACCCTACTTGTGAAGAGTGTCAGTGATTGTCTTCTGGACAACTGTCAGATCAGCAGTCTTCCCCATGATTGTGTAGCCTAGTGAACCAAACTGAGAGACCATTTTGAAGGCTCAGGAAACTTTTGCAGGTGTTTTGAGTTTTGTGTTTTTAGATTAGCTGATTGACATGTCACCATATTATAATTTGTTGAGATAGTGAATTGGTGGGTTTTTGTTAAATGTGGGCAAAAATCATCACAATTAAAAGAACCAAAGACATAAACTACTGCAGTCTGTGTGCATTGAATTTATTTACTACACAAGTTTCACAATTTGAGTTGAATTACTGAAATAAATGAACTTTTCCACGACATTCTGATTTATTGAGACGCACATGTATACAAATAATTTGTTAAATCCATAATTAAATACACACATGCATACATACATACATACATATATAATTATGTTTAAATAAATAAAAATCCATAATTAATTCATTAATTTATTTCCTTCACATTCATGATGTGCCAACAACCGTAACCCTGAAAATTAAATGTGGAGGAAATAATTGACTGAATGAATAAGTGAACATCCATCCATCCATCCATTTATTTAATTAAATTAAAATAAATAATGAATAATTGATTTATTGGAGTTTTAATTCAAATTCAAAATAAATAAATAAATACAAATATATAACGTTTGTTTTCTCAAAACAACTAATAAAAATTACAATTTAAATTTAAAATAAATCAATTAATTGCATGATAATACAATTTAAATAAAATCAAAATGATATATATATATTTTTAATTCTGATTCAAAATAAATAAGGTTTGTTTTCTAATAACAATTACAATTTAAATGTCGAATAAATAAATAAATTGTATGAAAATACAATTTTATAAAAATTAAAAATGATTTTTTTTTCAACTTAAATTTACTTAAGTCGACTTAACAGAACAAAAATAACACAAATTAATGTATTGACAAATCAAATCAAAATGAAATTAAGGAAAATGCTTCAAAATAATGATTTTTTAAATTCCAAGTACAAATAAATAAATAGCTTGAAAATGTAATTAAAAATAAATATTGTAATTACATTTTTCAAAACAATTAACTCAGTGTTTATTCAAATTTAGAATGAATAAATTATTAAATTTATTAACTAAGAATGCATGATAGTTTGACTTACCCAAATTCAATCAGGTCTACTAAAATTAACAAAATGATCCCCTTTTCAACCAAACAACTAACCTAAGCGAGATTCTCAGGTTAGTTGTTTGCTTGGTTCCAGTGCAGATATGAAAATATTCCATGTTTGTATACCAGAACCTGTCTAGATTTATTTAAATGTTTCATTATGAACAATACTGATATCATTCAGCACTTGCTCAGATTCAATCACACAGAAGTGCTCCAGTCCAGACATAATAAAAACTCTCAGAAAGAGCAGTCGCACTAAAAAACTAAAACATTTTGCGTCCCTTGTGATTCAGTTCCAAGCTTAAGCATAATGTGCATGCCGGCAGGTATTTCTATAGTTTCGAATTGAAGACCTTACACTGAGTCACTCAGAGTTCAAGTTGACACAAAAAGGACAGTACCCTCTCTACCAAATTCAGAGAAAAATCGAACAGCATTACAGTATAGCATTAATATACCCATTACATTACAGACCCATTTCAAATCTTCCGTTTATGTCTAAAATTTTAGAAAAAGTGTCTGCTCAACTGTGCTCCTTTTTGCAAACAAATGATATCTATGAATAATTTCAGTCAGGTTTCAGGCCCTGCCATAGCACAGAAACTGCACATGTTAAAATTACAAATGACTTGCTTCTTGCGTCAGACCAAGGCTGCATCTCGTTGCTAGTTTTCCTTGATCTTAGTACTGCGTTCAACATTATAGATCATGACATACTGATAGATCGATTACAAAACTATACAAGTATTCAAGGGCAGGCTCTAAGATGGTTTAGATCCTACCTGTCCGATCGCTACCACTTTGTTTATTTAAACGGGGAGTCATCTCAATTATCACCAGTAAAGTATGGAGTACCACAAGGATCTGTCCTAGGTCCTCTATTATTTTCATTATATATGTTGCCCCTTGGTAATATTATTAGAAAATACGGGATTAGTTTCCATTGTTATGCTGATGAAACTCAATTATATATCTCAACAAGACCAGATTAAACTTTTAAACTATCTAAGCTAACAGAGTGTGTTAAAATTTTTAAAGATTGTATGACCAAAAATGTTCTCCATTTAAACTCCGATAAGACAGAGATATTACTTATTGGATCAAAAAATCAGTACACAATCTATTGGATCACAATTTGCAACTAGACAGATGTCCTGTTCTTTCCTCTAGTCAAAAATCTGGGTGTTGTAGTAGACAGCAACTTATCTTTTGAAAATCATATTTCCCATGGTACTAAAACAGCATTCTTCCATTGTAAAAAAATAGCCAAGCTACGGAACATGTTAAGTGTTTCTGATGCAGAAAAGTTAGTTCATGCATTCATGACCTCTAGACTGGACTATTGTAATGCACTGCTAGGTGGTTGTCCTGCGTCTTCAATAAACAAGCTACATATAGTACCAGGTCAATAAAATATGATCCTATTAGTCCAATTTTACAGTCTCTGCACTGGCTACCTATTAAGTTTCATATCAGTTACAAAATATTATTACTTGCCTATAAGGCCCTAAATGATTTAGCTCCTGCGTACCTAACTAATCTTCTATCACGCTACAATCCAACCGGTTCCCTAAGGTCGTAAAACTCTGGACTCTTGGTAGTACCTAGGATAGCAAAGTCCACTAAAGGAGGTAGAACGTTTTCATATCTGGCTCCTAAACTCTGGAATAGCCTTCCTGATAACGTTCTGGGTTCGGGGTTCAGACACACTCTCTCTGTTTAAATCTAGATCAAAGACACATCTCTTTAGCCAAGCATTCATAATCTTGTACTGCAGGTATATCTGATCAAATGCACATCATTATGCTTTAGCTTGGGTTGAACAAATAATTTTTGCTTGGATGGAACAACAGCTACGCTAATTATGTCTCTATTTGATTCTATGTTTCTGCCACGGGATTAACAGTAACTAGGAATTACACAAGCTTAAATCTGGATCCAACCCTTAAATAATCCGAGATGACCAAACATCCGAGAAGAGATGATGCCAACCCCTCAGACAATATACAGAATTAACCAAATTTTTCCATACATGAAATATATTAAGTTTCTGCAATATATAAATCTATAATAGATATTGTAGAAACTTAATGTCCTGTAAAGCTGCTTTGCAACGATTGTTTTGTGAAAAGGGCTATACAAATAATCTTGAATTGAATTGAATTGAATTAATAGCATATGGTAGTATAGTTTTTTTAATTATAGGTCATGTGGGACTATACACGTTACACAAAAAATAACTCAAATATAACATAAAATATCATAAAATCAATTACGGTTATCAGATTGTATGCAAACATGTTTTCCTTAACAACAACAAAAGACTGTTGAATGTTTATGGATGCAAATTCAGCTGATTTGTTCTTTTGTTGATCATTTATCTTGTCCATTTCTGCTCTGAAAATCATTAGACAAAAAGCCTCCACTGTCAGTTCTGGCATATAAACAAATAGACTCATTTAACTCTGATTAAGACAAGTAGAAATGCAACTCAGCACTGTGGTGTATATTAGCATTTTCAATTACGTTTATTTTGTGAATCATTAATGACCTACACTCTTTAGGTTGCTATTGAATGTTGGTATTGTTGTCATGGAGATCTGATGATAGTATTAGCTCTTACATCCAAGTATGGTCACACTTTCTTGATATTGCAATCAGTTTAGTTTAGGATTAGCATAAATTAATATTGCTGTTGACTGTTTTTGGTCAGAAAAATTTAGCTGTTGCAGCATCTACCGAAGTCTGCTAAAGCTAACTAGCTAAATTTTGACCCCCTGATTCCTCCTATACAAACCTTCTGTGTTTGCTAAAATAACATTGATTCAGTATTGTTTTTTGCTGGAGATTTTTTAACTGTACCACAACCCATCTGGTGCGTTTTTGACAAAAGTCCAACTGCACCATCAACCTCATAATGAGAGTCCACCTGTCGCTTTGGCTCAGTTTTAGACCAGTAGCATCTGGTACAGTTTAATATGCCAGTGACAGTGATTGTATTCTTTTTTTAATCAAAATTGTCATCCTATGCACTTTAAAATGAGTGTTATCTCATTGTCCAATTTAAATGCTCTCAAGAATGAGGAAGTCAGTTCCCACTAAAACGTGCAAAATATATTCAAAATAAAAGTGCTAAAATTGACCCATCAGAATCAAGTATGCAAAAAGAGCTGTGTAACGATTCCATAAAACTGATCAAATAAAATAAATGAAAATGTTTGACCACCCAATGCTACAACTGGCCAATCAGAATGAAGTATTCCAGAGAGCTGTGTAACAATTTCATAGAACTGGAGCACGTTCAGGCCCAACGTTTTGCTTTGGTTTCCGTGTTGAATGACATGTTTCCTGGAAACGGTGTACAACGGGGTTTGAGATAATGTTTCTCTTGTTTGGTGGGTGTGTCAAAAATGTCAGCCAATCAGCAGCAACGTGTGTAGAAACCACGTGGTATTAAAGAGACCGCTTGCACAATGTGTCCAACTGAAGTAATTTACCATGTGTCTGCTGCAGCTTGGTATATGCAACAATTAAAGATATTAGCAGACATGTTTGTCGTAATAGTTGTATAGTAACATAGCATATCAACATGATGATGATGAATTTGTAAGCAAATGTAATTAACATCAAAATAAATTCACAAGAGCAAGTATATTGTTTGCACATGTTTATTTACATTAAAGGCAAAATAAGTGAAATAATAAGAGCACAAGTATAGATCTGTAACTTATTTAAGTCTGTCTAAATATCATGCAGTAATTGCAATGTCTTCTGGTCCATATCCTTTCCTAAAGGTGTGCTAGACACTGATTAATGTAACATAAAAATACTACATATTTCTATATTTTGCTATTGTATTGTGGAGTGACACTTTCATTAACTTGTCTATGCTCCTCTGATTATATAATGAGTAAATTGAGTATTCTGGAGAATGTGTAACAATTACATAAAAATAATCAAAATCTGAACGGTCAATGCTACAACTGACCAATCAGAATCAAAAATCACATTTTATTAAAGCTTTATTAAAGTTTTTGTTTAAACTTCAAATCTATCAAAATGTCCACTTAAATGCATAATGCCTAAGAAGACTTAAAATTATCAAATATAAGTGAACCCTTCTTAAATCATTGACAAACCACTCTACTAGATTTAAGAGGTTAAAACAGAGATTTGGATAGAGTAGTTCTTCAAACAACTAGGTGCTTTAGTTCCTCTGAGCGAGCACAGTTCATTTGATTTGGGATTTGTAGTTAAAACGCTGAAATAGATAGATCCGTCTCAGTGTTTAATAGAAAATCAAGAGTTTCTGTCGGAATGATGAGCTTCTTGGGGACCCCGGAGACTTTAAAAATGAGTTGCAAATGAAGACAAAGCTCTGTCTCAATGAGTTTTCCGAGGTGAAATTTGTCAATAGCAATTTCAGTTTAACTTTTATTTCCCTTTCAGCATTCTTTGACCTTGTACACTCAACTTTTCCTTTAGCAATTTTATGAAATGGGTATTTCATAATCTAGTGTAATGAATGACCTGTAATGCTGAGGGGAATGGATTTAAAAGTGCTTCACTTCATTTACTGTATACATCAAACCAGTGAACTCAATATTGAAGTCAATGAAAACGTCCCTCAAACCTCCACATCCTGTGTACACACTGTAATCGCTTTTCGGATAAAAAAACCTGTAAACAGATACAAAACAAACTTATTGGTCACTTTATGTGGACAATAACTCTCTTCCTGACTGACTGGCATTTTAAATATTCTTCAGAATAACATTCTACTCCTGAAAATATGTTTTTAATCATTGTAAATAACGTCTTAGAGTTACACCTCCAACTTGTCGTAAATGACATATTTCACACACTTCTGAAAATCCTACGTTTAGTTGATCCTGATAAGTGCTCGCCATCACAGTTGTAAACACAACAGCTTTCTTATTTCGTGAGGGAATTTGGCATCACAGCATTTTTGTTTCCAGGCGTAACGTTAAAGAACGCGACACACACGTCTCCGGTAACCAATCCGATGATGACTTCGAAACCACTTTTATGCACCATATGCATCAGATGTTTGGCCAACGGTCCGTGGACATGATGTCTGAGGCTGAGACTAGCTGTTTCTATTATCCATAAAGCAAATTCAGTGTGCTTGTTCTCAGGCAGAGGTGTTGTGGGTGCGCAGGACTCCCGGGGTTGGTGGTGTGTGTGACCTATCCGTGTTCTTCCTTCCTAGCAATAATTCAAGCACTAAGTATCAAATGAGCAGCATCATAATCATCAAGTGTTCAAACAGAACATGATAATCACGACACGTCTTGAAAGACGCATCCCTGCAGTCGTGAGCGAAAAGGTGGACCCACGGGTCATAGCAAGTGCATCAGGCTCAGTTCCTAATGTGTCTGTCGGGACGTTTTGATAGATAGCGGAAGGGACGTGTCATTACCCATCAGGCTCGAAGAGATTTCCGCATCTACGAGTGTCGGCTCAATTGGGAGGAAGTAATGCAAATTGATCACGCTTCATTGGTCCTCTAATTGACGTTGGGCTTTGGTGACTGTTTTAATGGGACGGACACATGAGGCTTGTCGCCAAAAAAACAATGCTCGGAGGACTGGTAAAGTAATTTTTCGACATTTCAAGATGCAATCAACATTACTCCATCATAATTGTATGCTTTACAGTTTACTCAGTTTCTTTCTTTTTTTAAGAGGCATCTGGGTCTTCTAATGGATGAATACTGTCTATGTACAATCTTTAGACTGATGACAGGATTTGAATGATCTATCAGAGACCCTCATCAAGGATTGATATGTTTGTGAATCTCCTAAAAACAACAAGGATATTGGACAACAATATATTTATATATTGAACAATAATAGTTTTATAAATATACTATTGCTCATGGTTAATTCAGCTTTGTTCAAAATATATTCATTTACTCATTTATAAAATTCATTTTACTGTTGCGTAATGTGAAATAACATTCTTGTCCAACTGACCTGGACAAATTGATTCCATCCGGCTCACAAATTCCACCTTGGATGTTTTGATGGGTCATAGGGCCTTCAATTGGAGTAAACAAATGAATAAATAAAACAGGACACAGGACAGGAACAAATACTGATAGATTTTACTGAATTCACGACAAATGCAACAAACGTAATAATGCATTTTTGTCACATAGAAAAGCACTTGACAGCAAAGCATTGATTTTGAGCTAGACTGCTGGAAAGTTACTGCTGATAAATTATGTCATCTTTCCTCACCTCATGTCTTTCCAAATGCCTTTCTTCTGTTGAACATAAAATAAGATTTTGTAGAATGTTGCCAAGCCATTTTGGTTTCCCTTGATTTCTACTGTATGGACAAACATTTCTTGAATTTCTCAAATTATGCTCCACAGAAGAAAGAATTTCATGCAGGTTTGGAATGACATGTTGAGTAAACGATGACAATTTTCATTTTTGGGTGAATCTCCCTTTAAGAACTTTAATATTTGTAAATAATAATCACCTACTTTTTTATAAGACACTGATATTTATCTTTAATCAGGCCCTTGAATTAACATTTTAATTCAATTAAAATGAATTAGAACTAAACATCTAAAAAGAAAGAAGTTAGAATCCAGAGTGTAGCTATTGGCTATTAGTAGGATGGTGGTCACAAGAAATAAAACCATGGTCCTCATTACCATAGTTATATGGTTTTTATAATAAGTAATAATAAATTATAAAATTTGTAGTTAAAAAAACTAAACATGAAGAAACTACAAAACACCTTCTAAAATTAAAATATTCTCCAATATGCGATAACAGTAACATTGATAATAAACACATTTCTGCCAATATATTGGATATTTGTACAGTATTAATAACACTGATGTTAATAACTTCAAGTTAAATTACTACGGTGCTGAACTGACAAGCCTTTTAGCGTTTTCCATTATACCTCATTGTCGTGACTGTTTTTAGCCAGCATCACTAACCTTTCTCATATCACACGACTGTCTCATCTGAATGGATCAAGTGACTTGTGCTTTTATTTCTTAAAAATCGTGGCAGAAGCTCGTTCATCAGTGCTGTGCGGGTGACTGATTCTGCTCTGTTTTGATGTGCTGCTTCTTTTGGAGCATCTGCTTTATGCGGTTTCGCATGTGCTGTAATTTAAAAACAGTGGCTAATATTGCGGAGGTCTCCTTCGTTTCGGCGTTGGCCCACTATTTGAATGGAATGTCCCGGTGTTCCCCGATGGCCAGGCGATCGCGGGCCCCCCAGACCTCTGGGCCCTATGCACTCTGTCACCGTTTTCCCCCACTAGCAATACCCATATGTGTATATATATTATAAACACACACAAACATACTAAAATGAATGAGTTGCAACTATATAATAAAGGTAGACTTTGTTTCAATACTTACTGTGGCTGTACCATAGTACAGTGATGATATCAGATGGTAATACCACAGTACAAAAAGTGTGCTACTCAAATTAATTTGCGATGATTTTTGTCTGATTCATGTTCCATGGAATGTTT
Organism: Gymnocypris eckloni scoliostomus; assembly: GCA_027564155.1. Taxonomy (NCBI): domain Eukaryota; kingdom Metazoa; phylum Chordata; class Actinopteri; order Cypriniformes; family Cyprinidae; genus Gymnocypris; species Gymnocypris eckloni. Next base: position 538,173 of record CM050419.1, read on the forward strand.
TTTTATTAATTGTTAATTGAATTATTAATCAAATCAAATCAAATCAAATCAAATCAAATCACTTTTATTGTCACATCACCACAGCACAAGTGCCTTGGTGAGTGAAATTCTTATGAGCGTGCTCCAGACAGTGCAAAAAAAAACAACAACAACAATTTACATATGGACAGTACATATTTACAGACTGTACAGAAGACAATGTGCAAAATACACATACATATACTCAGTACACATAGTGTACTATAAAGACATACTTAATTATCAGCGACACATTATACACTGTATGGGCACATCTACATTATGTACAGTATCTATACATAATGTAGTCTATACAGTAATAATGTGAAGGTGCAACAGATTATAAAATAACAGCAGATTGGTTGAGCAGCAGATAGATGTGCAAAGGTGCAACAGATTATTCATATGCAGTGTCGTGGATGTGCATTGTATGGTGTCCAGTGATAGCAGATAGGTTGTGTTAGTGCAGTGTGTGCGTGTAGTCCAGTTGAACTGTGTTAAAGTGCAGTGCATGGCATGTTGTGTGAGTGGGAGTGTGATGTAGGTGAGTTATTTGTGACTGTTCATTAGCCTGATAGCCTGAGGGAAAAAGCTGTCCCTCAGTCGGCTAGTGCGCAATCGGATGCTGCGGAAACGTCGCCCTGAGGGCAACAGAGAGAGCAGTCTGTGGGACGGGTGGCTGGAGTCTTTGATAATCCTCCGGGATTTCTTTGTACACCGCCTGGTGTAGATATCCTGGAGGGAGGGAAGCTCACCTCCAACAATGTGGCAGGCAGTTCGCACGACCCTTTGCAGAGCCCTGCGGTTGCCAGCGGTGCTGTTTCCAAACCAGGCGGTGATGCAGCCGGTCAGGATGCTATCCACAGTGCAGGTGTAGAAGGATCTGAGGATGCTGGGGCTCGTTCCAAACTTCCTCAGCCGTCTCAGGAAGAAGAGACGCTGATGTGCCTTCTTCAGCACTGCATCTGTGTGAGCAGACCATGTGAGATCCTCGGTGATGTGAACGCCGAGGAACTTAAAGCTGGTCACCCGCTCCACAGGTGTCTTGTCGATGGTGATGGGTGTGTGTTCTCTGCTCTGTCTCCTGTAATCCACCACCAGCTCCTTGGTCTTGACGATGTTGAGTGAGAGGTGGTTCTCCTGACACCATTTTGTCAGGGTACTCACCTCCTCTCTGTAGGCCGTCTCATCATTGTCGGTGATCAGGCCTATCACCGTTGTGTCATATCCACGAACAGCATCCTCACATAGGTGTTCTTATTTTCCAGGTGGGAGAGAGCAGTGTGCAGGGTGAAGGCAATAGCATCGTCTGTGGAACGGTTACTGCGGTATGCAAATTGTAGTGGGTCCAGTGAAGCAGGCAGCACAGAGCAGATGTAGTCTCTGACAAGCTTCTCAAAACACTTGCTGAAGATGGGGGTCAGAGCAACGGGCCTCCAGTCATTCAAGCATGTGATTTTATTTTTCTTTGGTATGGGCACAATGATGGATTTTTTGAAGCACGAGGGAACCACAGACAGAGAGAGGGACAGATTGAAAATGTCTGTAAAAACCCCAGCTAGCTGGAAAGCGCATTCTTTGAGCACACGGCCTGGTATACCATCTGGGCCTACGGCTTTACGGATGTTCACCCGTTTAAAGGATCGGGTTATGTCCACGACAGAAAGCGTGAGTGGACTGACCTCTTCTGCGGCAGCCGCGGCAGCGCTCTCTGTGTGTGTCTGTGCGGTGTTATCAGCCTCGAACCGAGCATAAAAGGTGTTGAGCTCGTCCGGTAGAGAGGCGGCAATGTTCACAGTAGCTGGTTTATTCCCTTTAAAGCCTGTGATGTTGTTGATGCCCTGTCACATGCTTCTTGGGTTATTGTTGTTGAAGTGTTCTTCAACTTTGTTTTTATATGTTCGTTTGGCTGCTTTGATGGATCTCCTGAGATTGTAACTGGCTTGTTTCCGATCGTCAGTTTTTCCGGATTTAAAGGCAGATGTCCGCGCTGACAAGGTTGATCGGACATCGCTGTTAATCCACGGTTTTTGGTTGGGGTAGATACGGATTGTTTTGGTCGGAACTACATCATCTATACACTTCCTGATGAAACACGTGACCGTATCTGAATACGCCTCTATGTCGTCTTCAGACACTGCCCGGAACATGTCCCAGTCCACGTGATCAAAACAGTCCTGTAGTGTAGCGTCTGATTGGTCCGACCAGCAATGAACTGTCCTGAGGGCGGGTGCTTCACGTTTCAGTTTCTGCCTATAAGCAGGCAGGAGCAGAACGGAAGAGTGATCCGATTTGCCGAAAGGTGGGCGGGGGAGGGATTTGTATGCGTCCCGGAAGGGGGAGTAACAATGGTCGAGTGTACGATCTCCACGCGTGTTGATGGTGACGTGTTGAAAGTATTTTGGAGCTATTGTTCTGAAGTTGGCTTTGTTAAAGTCCCCCGTGATAATAAAAGCTGCATCTGTGTGCGCGGTTTCCTGCTCACTTATATTCCTGTACAGTTCCCTGAGTGCCTGGTCTGTGTTGGCTTGAGGAGGAATGTAAACAGCCGTGATGATGATGGCTGTAAATTCCCTCGGTAGCCAGAATGGTCGACACAGAAGCGTATGAAATTCCAGATCAGGGGAGCAGAAGGATTTAATAGAGTGTATGTTCCTTTCATCACACCACAAGTTGTTAATATAGAAACAAACACCTCCACCTCTGCTTTTCCTTGTGAGCTCTTTCGTTCTGTCCGAGCGGTGCACGGAGAAGCCCGTGAGCTCGATGGCTGAGTCTGGAACTATAGCAGACATCCAGGTTTCTGTGAGGCAAATAACGCAGCAGTCCCTTGTTTCTCGTTGGTATGAGATGCGCGCCCGCAGTTCGCAGAGTTTGTTATCCAGTGACTGAACGTTGGCCAGTAAAATGGTTGGAAGAGGAGGTCGGAAAGCACGGCGTCTCAGTCTGACGAGAACGCCAGCTCTTTTCCCTCTTTTCGGCGTGGCGTCTCCTCGATTTCGCAACCACACAAAGGGCTCTGATGCGGTGTCTGTGAACAGTCCACCGGCATTCAAAAACTCAAAGTCCGGTTTGCGTTGCGACGGAGGAACCAATGTTCAAAAGCGTGTCTCTATCGACAGTTATACTAACAACATCTAACACGTAAAACAACAAAAAAACAAATAAAACATACGAAAAACTGCAAAGTTTTCCCGGAGCTCACAACACGGCTGCCATCCTCGGCGCCATCTTGACTCAGATCAGATTAATGATAATATTTTATCATTAATTAATTTCCATTTATGTAATTAAAAATGTTGATTAGATTAATACATGTTCTAAAAGTTGCTTGTTGTTATTTAATATAAGCTGCTGCAATAAAGGTAAAGTTCACCAAAAATGAAAATTAGCCCATGTTTTACTCACCCTCAAGGCTTCATAGGTGTATATGACTTTCTTCTTTCAGATGAATACAATCGGAGTAAAAAAAAAAAATTTCTTGGCTCTTCCAAGCGTTATAATTGCAGTAAATGTCGTTTGACCTTTTGAAGCCCCCCAAAATGTCTAAAAGTTTTAAAATTGTAAAAATTACTAAACTTTTCTTTTTACGCACATATGACAGTTAGATGAAGCTAGAGATTGCAGTATTTAATGTTTTAATTAGGGGTATTTCTATTACACAAATGCATTGATTCAATTCAGAAGGCCTTTATCAAGCCATCGGATCTGTGTGAAGCACTTTTTATAATGGATGGCTGGATGGATGCAGTTTTTAAAGCTTAAAAATCTTAAAGGAGTTATATGTTGCTTTTTAAAGATCATTATTGTGTGTATTTGGTATAACAGAATATGTTGACATGCTTTAATGTTCAAAAAACACATAATTTTTCTAATACTGTAAATTAGTGTAGGTCCTCTATGCCCTGCCTCTCTCAAACGCTTCATTTTCTACAAAGTCCCTCCTTCCGACAAGCGCAGTCTACTCTGATTGGCCAATGGACCCAGAGCATTGTCATTGTAACGACCATTACCATAATCATGATGTCACGGTTGTTGGGTCCGTGTGCTCATTCTGTGTCTGTCTGTGTGTGTGGACCCGCTAGTTGTGCTTGTCAGCATTTTCTAGCACCGCGCACCTGACGAGGTAATCTGAGCGGTTACAGGTGTAGCTCGTCTGCACTGCCTATATCTGGCTGGCGTTTCTGTGGTGGGTTGTCAGATCGTTATTGCTGCATGTGTTGTCTTACTCTCTGTCAGTCTTCCTGTTCCTGAGTCAGTTCTCGCCTGGTTGCTGTTCCTGGAGGGTGCGGACTGGACTGAATTCTCTGCCTGAGCTGGAGACTCTGCGCTGCCGGGTTAACTGCACCTGCACTACCGGATTGTCTGCACCTCCACTGTGTTTGGAGTCTGCACCTGCCCTGCCGGGTTATCTGCACCTCCACTGTGTTTTGGAGTTGGATAATAAAGACTGTCTATTTCACTCGCAATTGGATCTGGAGTTTCTGTATCGTGACACATGAGCTTTAGCTTTCAAAATAAATGTAAAGTCAGTTAATAATGTCCCTAGTTTTACCATCAGTTTATGCCGGAGAGGGGATCAGAGTCACATAACAGACACAGTGATTACGCTTGTATGTGTTAGCAAACAAGCCGCGGTTGTGTGACCGTGTCTCCCTCCACTCACACACACACACGCTGCGCTGTGTCCCTCTCTGTCTCTCTCTCGCTCCCTCTTTCTCACACACATGCGCGCACACACACCGCATTCGAACAGTCAATAGCAAATACTTAAACTAATAACAAAACATACAGTCCCTGATTCAGAAGCCCAGATTGGCATAGCAAAGTCAGAATTATCTCCTCTCCTAGGTTGTGCTGTTCTGTTGTAAGTAATCTTTAAGATTACTGAATGCATCTACTTTCGGAAGGCCAAATAAAGTGCTTTTGCTTTCGCCTAGAAACACAGCATCTCCCTGACATGGCTGCATCAACACTACTACAGTTACTGAAACCACGCCTTCTTGCTTTACGTGAACATTTGGGTGGGCATTATGCAAATATTTCCACATCGTGACATAGACATGTGGGGTGTGTTTGAATAAGATTTTTTTTTGGGGAGTCTTAACTTTGATAAAGAATATCTCTTTGGTTTTGAGACTTTAGGCTTTGCGACTTCAGGGATCTTATCTATGCACAAACAGCTTGTAACACTCCAAAGAGAAAGGACAACTTGAAATCGCATCATATGACCCCTTTAAACCCCATTCTCTGCCATTATGTATGAATGATGCATTTATATAACACTTTATAGTGTATTGTTGTACACCCAAAGTGCTTTACATGTGAGGGGGTCTCTCCTCAACCACCACCTCTTCCAGCAGCAACCTAGCTTTCCCAGGAGGTCTCCCATCCAGGTACTGGCCAGGCTCAACCCTGCTTTGCTTTAGTAGGCAACCGGTCTTGGGCTACAGGGTGATATGGTTGTGGATTATAAAGCTTGGAAGAGCCAGGACATTCTTTGTTTGTTTAAATAACTCTGATTGTATTCTTCTGAAAGAAGAAAGTCATATAAACCTAGGACAACGCAGGGGTGAGTAAATCATGGGGTAATTTTAATTTCTGGGTGACCTGTCCTTTTAACTCATGATAAAGCATAGAACCTTACAGATAAAAAAAATGTAGTTCACATTTTGTGCCTCAACTAAAAGGACTGACTTTTAGATATAGTTTTATTTTCTGCTAAAAGACACTCAACAGTCCCTCGACTGAAGAAAAGCATTATATTTAGCTTAGCTGTTTAGCGTGTAGCTGTAATATAAATGACAGAGGGTCTGTAACAGTGATGTTCCATTGATTTCAGACCAGTGAAGCACATCTGCTAACTATTCTCTCTCTCTGACCTGTCTATTAGCTCCCAGAATTGGATTTTGTTCATAACTTTAGTTTATGACCTGCACTAGCAAGTAAGCAGAAATCAGTTTTATTGTAATGTCTATAAAAATCTACACTCAGTTGGAAATTACACATAATAATCAGCGAAGGAAGTTAAAAAATAAAGCGATGTTTGAAATATAAAATCCGTTATCCTCATTCATGCATTAAGATGATTCACAACTCATTTTGTTATCATAAAAATGTCTGTGAAACAGAAATGAGGCACTGCTTTCCAATCAATCACACATCTTTCGTTTCTTGTTTGTGTGTAATGGACAGAGGTGAATAATTCTAATTCACCTTCGATGGAAAGGGTTCTTCAACACAATTATGTGTAAACAGTCAATAGTGGCTGTCAGCAGTCGGATGAAGTATCAGGACTTGACAGGGGAAGCCACTTTGATGAGTTTAATGCTGTGATTTAGGCAAACAACGACAAGCATGAGCAAACAGGGTAAAGATTGGATTTATTTGGAGCAATCAGAATGATAAATGCTTTTTGGAAGTCTTGAGGTAATTTGGTCGATGTGAAGAACACAAACAAAACGTTGTAGATTGATTTTTAAAGGAACCATTACAGGGGTTTTGAACTGAGAAAACTAAACGTTCTTTATCTTGTGACATAAGAGGTCATTGTACTATTAAAATGTAAATAAATAGAATGGATAAAAAAATAGCATCCTGTAAGTCTGAGAACTCAAAACTTTGCCATTAATCTAAAAACAAATTGAAGCCAGGCCAAAAGACAGATTTTAGAATGTTTCACATTATGATGTAATGGTGTGGATAAGCACCACCTCTGCAGAAGATGATCAACACCTGCTTCTACATCACTGCCTGTTTTGCTCCACCCACTGATTTGTGCATGTAACCTAGCGTTTATGAGAGAGTCGAATGTGCAGGTCTACATTGGAACCAAATGATAAAGATTTTCTGAAGTGCCAAGATGGGGAAAAAAACAGTCTTTATATTGCCTTCTTTCTGATACCAATGTTAGGAAAGAGTGAATTAACTTTATTTTAATGAAGATCCAGACTGTCAGTAAGAACTCGACCCTTTGTTCACTTCATTTTACCATGGATTCTTTTACAAACAAGGCACTATTTAATGTGGGATTTTCGAAAAGATTGAAACAAAGCATGATGTTGTGCCAAATATATTGGATCCGACAGTAATGTCGCAACACAGCTGATTTGTATTGAGTTATGCATTATAAGTGAACCTCAGAAAACAGTAAAAAAAACACAAAAAAACAAAGGACGTTCATGACCCCTTTCAGAAACTTTAAAGAGTTCACCAATAAATAAATTAACATATCATCGAAAAATATGAATTATACGAATAAAACATTATTTATTTTTGTCTCTTTTATCTTTTTATTAAATTATTTATATAATTTTGGAAATTAACCAAAATATTCTTTTGTATTTCTATTGATGTTTTATTATTATTACATATAACTTATTTTGATAATAATAAATAATTTGCATATAACTTAGCAAATTTATTAAAAACAAACAAGCAAACTAAAAAACAACAAATGTCACAACAAAAATACTGTCTTGCTAGTCAACAAAACACAAATCAGGTTTTTTAATCTATATTTAGGTGTGTCCCGATTTTTGGTAACAGGGTAACTTTCAAACCTTATTTAAAATTAATATAAAATAGAATGGCTCATATAATATTTAGTTACATGCTTTCTTTCACAGACCCTTGAAAACATAAAATAATTTGACCACCCAGGAAGTTGAACAGGAGAAAACCTGCTGTGGAAATCAATGAGTCTGAGGATTAAACAGTGGAATCAGGTTTATCTGCAAAATTTGTGGTTCACCAGAGTTTGGGCTTTTTTTTGTTATATAAATCTGAACACCATACTAGTTCAGAGTTTTGTTGGATTAACTAAAGTTTTGAAAGCAAGCATGTTTGTCAAGAGACCAAATGAGTAGAATATATTCCTGGTTGTGCTTCAGTTGAGTTTAACAACACTGTGTAGTCTATGTATTTTGATATACTTTGTTTTTTGTTTTTTTATGGAACGTTCGGAACTTTGTTGTTTGCGCCATGTTTAATGTAAAGCGTGTAAGCGAATGCCACTCACCAAAGATTTGCGCCTTCACTCTCACTATATGAGTGTCTTTCTCTATCTCTCTCTCTGTTGGTGTGTCTGTAAGGCCAGGCATACACTGTGCGATTTCCGTGCGATTTCAGCAAGGTATCAACTCACACTGTACGAGAAGATCGCATGCGATGTAAAGCCAAAAGCTCACGATTTATGTGCTCACACTATTGTCGAGCACGATTTATATGCTCACCCTATTCGTGTGAAATACTCTGGTTGCGCTTGCGCAGACGACGACACCATATATGGACGATAGCCAGAGATAACAAAAAAAAAAATATATATCTGTGATATCGTGAGGATTTGCCATTTACAATTCATGTATTATATTATAATAATCATTATTATGGTAGTTTTTTTATAAAATGTATAGGTCTACTTCAATTAATTTGCCCCAAAATAATTGTGCATTTACCTCACAACTGAGGCGCGAATAATAAAAGGTAAATTTAGATTACTCACCGAAAATTATTTAAAACATTTAGATATATTCCGCAATGAATAGGCCTATCATTAAAATTCTCAACCATCTAGCTAGTCCTGTGTCCGGGCCCGGAACACTGAATAAACATATGCAGTCAATGAAAATAAAACATCTGTTACAGACAAGGATATTCCAAAAACAACTTGTTTAACACTAAATACTTTAATTCTGTTATTGTTGTTTTTTTCACTATGCATATCAGCCATAAGAGTTTTTTTTTTTTTTATAAATTAAGACAATACCCAATACTAGCCATATCTTTCATCTCCTCTGAGAGAATATGTGCCTTTAATGCAGCGACAGATGCCGAAACTTGGTTAGCTTTTACCTTCACTTTCTGTAGCTTAATGAATTGCCTAGATTTGAAAACTTCTTCACGGACATTACACTAATGCAGTTTGCAAATTGTTTGTGTGGTAGCTGGCTCGCCTTCTTGGTTTAATACAGAAATATTTATAATTTTGCATCTTGTTTTTTCTTTATCACTGATTACAAAATGATGGACAATGATTCACATTTCCCGTGATAATAGCATTATTTTATCTAAAGATCTCCCTCTTTTTGTTCTCTTTCATAGGTTCACTCAACGCTGCGTAAGCTAAGATGCTTTGGGAACACCCTGGGCGTGCCGATTGTCTGAAACCCGTATAGAATCACGGCAATTCATTGGCTGATGAGGTACGGTGAAATGTATTGGTTTGCATGCACGTAAGGCTGTTTTCGGCATCTCAAAATGTACATTTTGTGAAAACCTCAGTCTCAAAACCCTCCACTCTAGGCTAGATTTTTTTGAAAGGAGTCATCCGTTTTTCCCCGCTGTGCTCCTGAGGCCTCTGCGGCCTTACATGAATCTGCGACCTGGGGCTCGGATGTAAAACTCGAGGCGATGGATAGTGAGCAGATGGGCCTCGCCCTTTCTCTCCCCCTCTCACCTGAGCCTGTGCACACGAATTCTCCGCTTGAATTCGGCATGAATATTTATATCCTAGCCCGGAGGCAGGAGACGCCGTTTCCTTCGGGTTATATGATGTACTATTTACTGCAACGTCCGACTCCGAGGATTTTGGGCTGGCTTTAGCTGATGCTATACCGCCTGGTGGCCAGGAAGCGCTACCTTCCGCGGCCTACTCAGAGCTCGTGAACGTGCTTTCGCGCGCCACCGAAAAGATCTCCATCGATTGACCGATGAGCCTCGCGAGTCCCAGTCTTCAAAGCTCGGCGAGCGGGTCCTCATCGGCCCAAATTCGAGGCTTACATGGAGGAAGCTACCGTTTTTCAGGGATCTGCATCATGAGCTCTCAAGATCCTGGAAACAACCATTCTCCTACTGATTTCACCAACCTAGTGGGTTCTGTGGAACAGGGCTATACCGCTATCCCGGTGGTCGAGGGCATGCTAGCCTCCCACCTCTCGCCTTCTCTGGCCCCCTCATGGAAGTCCCGCACCCTCCTTCCAACTAAACCATGTAGGACCACTTCCGCTCTCATCGGGAAGACCTACATGGCAGCTGGTCAGGCAGGCATGGCCCTCCATACGATGGACATCCTCCAAGCCAACCAGGCAGACGTCCTGAAGGAGAAGGATGAGGGTGGCGGTCTGACTCGGAGGGTTAAGGAGCTCCGTAAGGCCACAGACTTGGCCCTACGAGCTACCAAACACACGGCACGGGCTGTAGGACCCTCTAGGGTGGGCTCGGTAGCCGCAGAGCGCCACTTATGGCTGAATCTCACTGAGATTTTTTCTTTTCTTCTTGACGCCCCATCTCTCAAACACAGATTTGTTCGGCAAAGTGGAAGTGGAAGAGCATCACACGAGTCGTTCCAATGCCCGCTTTGGTTCTCCCTGAGCTCCCCTGCACCTCTGGGCATAGATGCGCTTGCTCACCCTTGGCCGGACAGGAGGCTGTACACGTTTTCCGCCAGTCAAGCTGATTCCAGCAGTCCTTTGCAGGGTGAAGGAGAGCAGTGTCCGTTTCCTACTCGTAGCCCCGTTCTGGCCATCCCAGACGTGGTTCTCGGAGCTGATTCCTCTTCCATATCGGCTCCCCTGGGAGATTCTGATCAGGCAGGACCTGTTCTCGCACCTTCAGGGCAAGATCTGGCACCCTCAACCCGAGATCTGGAAGCTGTGGGTGTGGCCCAACCAAGGCCACAGGTTTTTATTTCTAGTCTTCCTGCTGAAGTTCAGGAGACTATTGCTAACACCAGAGCCCCCGCCACTAGGAAATTGTACTCTTACAAATGGAGGGTATTTGAGTCTTGGTGCTTAACCCATGCAGTAGACCCAGTCAACTGCCCTATTGGACCAGTGCTGGAGTTCCTGCAAGTGAGACTTTAGGTAGGCGGCTGCTACCAACTTAAGGGTTTATGTCGCGGCCATCGCCGCTCTTAGACAGCTGGATGAGATTCCCCTGGGGAGACAACAAATGGTTTCTGCATTTATGCATTGTGTCCGGCGTCTGAGACCAGTACTGGATTTCCTTCCTAGGACTTGTCAGTAGTCCTTGAGGGTCTAATGAGAGCCCCATTTGAGCCCTTATAGTCAGCTCCAGAACGGATTCTTAAGGTTATTCTTTTGTTGGCAATTACGTCGTTGAAAAGAGTTGGGGATTTGCAGGCTCTCTCTATCAGCTGATACACTGAGTGTATGGACTTTGCCCCGGGTCTGGTCAAGGTGACTTTGTGGCCTAGGCCTGGCTATATTCCGAAGGTTTTATCCACATCGTTTCGCTCCCAGGTGGTCACACTTCACTTTTTACATCCTCCTCCCTTTGCTTCAGGCGAGGATGTAAGGCTTCACATGCTCTGTCCTGTATATATATATATATATATATATATATATATATATATATATATATATATATATATATATATATATATATATATATATATATATGTAACACAACACAAGATAATATACATACATAGATAATATATGGCCTGGGGTGGCACAGAAATCTTCAATATTTCAATATAAAATTATGGTTGACTATAAAGTACTAGACTATTTTAGTGCCTAAAACACAGCTGAATACAATTAATTTCTACTTAATTGAGATGTTTGTGAATTATTATTCCAAGTAATACTGAGTGAAAATGACAATTATTGTATTATTCCTCACCTCCAGGTATTTTAATAAAGGAGCTCACTATAGCTTAATTGCTCTGTCAGTTTGTTTCTGGCTCTCAAAACCCCAAATAACTTGTTCTCTAACATTACGTACTCATGGATGAGACATGCAGCTAGTGATAAGAATGTGAAAAGGGCCGGAAGACAACAACACATAGATGCCAGATTGTAAAATTAGTTGTTTTATGCATTTAAATGGTTTCATTTTCGTTTGTACTTTTAATGAAAAAAATAGTGCATATTTTCTAGTATAAGTGAACTGTGCTCCTATTTACTTGTGCATTAAATTACAAATTAAAATACATATCAGCTTGCACCTCATTGTGATCTGGAAGAGCCTATATTTGAGTATGCATTAGAGAGACGTTCTGAAATGTAATGCATACATACATGCATGCACAGTTTCCAGCTTTAATCGCCTTTTTGGTAATTTCATGACTTAACTGACAACAGAACTACGTCGTATGCTCATAGTTTCTTGTGCGCTTATTTACTTATATTTATTTATTTGTATAGCCTAACAGCATCTGATTGTTCTACTGAAGCTCATTTGGCTGGTGTACCTTTTTCGTGCTCATTTGACTCGAGCCTGGTGCTGAGGCAAAGCTGCAGTGTGCATCTGAAAAGTCTCGTTTGATGTGGCCAAAGGGATGGCCAAGCTTAGATCAGTGGTGTCCATGGCACCACTGCCCGCCCACCCGCCCCCCCAGCGCCGCCACTGGCCTAGTGTAGTCGGCTTCATTAACAAATGACTCTTATGACCCGGTGTTCTGTCGATTTGTCCTACCTTGTCAGATTTTGCTACCTCTCTCATTAAAACTGTGGGTAGTACAATTCGACAACTAAAATGCTACCTCTTAAATTATGTTTTATTAATGTGTACACTTACCACAACCCTAAACCTACCCTTACAGTAATGCAGATACATTAAATATTGTTGTTCAGCATGAGAAAAAGGAAGCAACATTAATGCACTCATGCGCAGTAAGCCGAGGTAGGATAATCTGAGGGGTAGGATAAAATGTCAGGACACCGGTTCAGTCAAAAACACAAAATGCAGCCCATTCACTAGTGAATTGTTTTTTCTCGGTTTATTCAGAAGTCCTCTGAGAAATCTAATCCCGTGTGGATTTGTCTGAGATTCAGTAATTGTTTGGTGATCTGATTCCCCTGGCCTTTCTGCCATATCGGACGAAACAATAACATGACACCAATAAGAAAATGCCGATCACTAAAACTAATAGCAGAGTTAGGTAAGAATCTTATTGCCATTTTCTCTATTGTTAACTAACTGGTTGGCCCATTTTCCCAAACCATGAATTCAGTTCTCAAAATAAAGACACATTACTCAAAAAGTTTAACAATGAGTAAGGTTTACATTAGGTAGCAAAACTGATGACACCAATCAGAATCTCTGCATCCTAGCGACAGAATACATTACAGTACAGTACCAGCAACATTTGATGTAAATTTCACTATTCTGTATGCACAGTAAACTGTAGCACATGTTGTACACCTTTAAACGTGTGACTGTCAAATTTTATTTGTAACCATTTTTGGTGTACTTCATGTTTGCAGAACTGAAAAATAACTGCCTAGAGATATACAGTGCCTTGCAAAAGTATTCACTTTTTTTCCACTTTTTGTTAATGCCTTATGTAAAATAGCTTTAAATTACTTTTTCCCCACATCAATCTACACTCCATACACCATAATTGCAAAGCAAAAAACACAAGTATTCATACCCTTATCTGAGACAGTTGAAATTTAGCTTATTGCATATTGCTTGTAGATGTTACAAGACTTCAAGTGAAGTTAACCTGTGGCAAATTCAATTGAATGGGTATGATTAGGAAAGGCACACATGTCTTAATAAAAGGTCTAACAGCTGAAAATGCATATCAGAGCAAAAACTAAGCCTTGAGTTCAAAAGAACTGCCCGTAGAGATCAGAAACAGGTTTGCGTCAAGCCACAAATCTGTGGAAGCGTTAAGAAAAAAATCTGCTTCATTGAAGGTTCAAAGAATCATGTAGTCTCTGTTACCCTTAATGGAAGAAGTTTCAAACAAGCAGGATTCTTCCTAGAGCTGGCCTCCTGGCCAAACTGAGCAACTGATGGAGAAGGGCTTTTGGTTAGTGTGGTGACTAAGAAGCTGATGGTCAATCTAATTGAGCTCCATGATCATAAATGCAGACCAGAGAAACCTACAGAAGGACAAACATCACTGCAACACTCCACCGATCTGGGATTCATGACGGTTTGGCATAACTCAATACTCTCCTCAGTGAAGACACATGAAAACACACTTGGAATTTGCAGAAAAGCATCCAAAGGACTCTCAGACTCTGAGAAACAAGATGCTCTGGTCTGATGAACCTTAATTCCAAGCATCATCTTTGAAAAGAACCAGCACTGCTCATCACCTGCAGAGTACCATCCCGAAATAATTGGGATTAAACCCAGGCAAATATTTCTGGAGAAACCCATGGAGTCTGGAGTCAGCCCCCATCCAACCTGACAGAGCTTGAGACATGATGAGGTGATGTGAAGCATGGCAGATAATTGCCAAATGCTGACGAGCAAAGCTTGTCTTATTATACCCAAAAATACTTGAAGCTGTAAAGTAGCTTCAGCTAAGTACTGAGTTAATGGTATGAATACTTATGTAATGTACTTATTTCAGGTTTTTTATTTTGAATAAATTTACAAAGTTGTGATAGTTCTATTTTTGCTTTGTCAGTATAGTGTATGGAGTGTATATTGATATGGGAAAACAATTAATTTAAAGCAGCATAACATAAGGCAGCAACATAACAAAATGTGAAAAAAATGAATACTTTTGCAAGGTACTGCAGCTAGTTGTGTCAGGAGACCTGGAAACTGCTATAGTATTGTATACTGTAATGAAATTTGACCAAACGTGCAGGGGATGCTCTTAAATTTCACTACTGATCTTTACATTTCACTAGTGATTATATTCGTAATAATTGAGTATGTGACGAATAAAAACCTTGAACTTGTTCGTTTTGTATATTTTTACTGTACTGTATTGTGGCGCATACCAAGTTTATATACAATTCTTTGGTATTTTAACTTTTCTAGTGTTTTTCATCTACTGCAAGATTGCTTTACAGTAGTAAAATGAAAATGATCTGTTCCCAAAAGTTAATTGCTGAATTATTATTATTATTATCTGTAATTTAATTTATGTTGTATTGCAATAGACATTGAGCTGCAGAAATTATTCCTGAATCCTAATAAGCGTTTTTTGTTAAGTATTATTGATCGCATGAGTGTTCACTGAGCAGGAAAGTCATCTGTGTATTTGAATTGTGTGTACGCATTTAAAAATACCAGTAATAACTAGATTGAAAAGTTTGAAAGACAAATTTATGTTGTCTTGTCTTGTTTCAGAAACATAAATAGTTTGGTCTGTAAGATATTCTAGATGTTTGCTAAAGTGTTGCTAGTTGGTTGCTAGGATATTCTGGGTAGTTGCTAGGCTCTTGCTATGCAGTTGCTGGGGTGTTGCTAGACTATTGATAGTGTGTTCTGGGTTCTTACAGACATTTCTACCTCTGGTAATAAAAGTTCACGATTTCACACTTACATCTACTAGCATGATAACGTAATGCGTATTTGGCGTGTATGGTCGTTGTAGGCGTGCTGTCCTGGGGAGGGCTCCCTGGCCGAGAATGGCCCGAACCCAGTGAACCCCGTGTGATTAGAAATCTAGTGATACTGGTGGAGAAGGGGTGGTGGAGGGATGCTGTAACCGTCGACTAGATGGAGGTAAGACAGCTGTATTTATGTCCAAGGCTGATTACCTAGATTGTGTACCACCTGTGCTAATTAGCCTGAGTATCTGGCGTGCTCCTCCCGAACTTAGTTTAAAACTACGTGTCTAAACTTCATTTCACGATTTCACACTTACATCTACTAGCACGATAACGTAATGCGTCGTGTTGGCGTGTATGGTAATACGTTGTGGCGTGCTGTCCTGGGGAGGGCTCCTGGCCGAATGGCCCGAACCCAGTGAACCCCAAAAAGCAATAGAATGTAGGACAGCCGCCAGACTAAGATTTACCCCCAAATACGCGTTTGACATCTGGCGGGAGCTAGTTCCGAGGAGTGGCTTGTGTGGCAGGCCGGGGGTCTCGTGCTCGGAGGCGGTTTAGCATGCATGAGTGGGCCCACCGACCGCGGAGTGAATTTCGTGGTTTTGGGGCGACGGTCGGGAGGGCTCAACCGAGGCCCAGCGATGGCTCACCGCATTGGGACGGGTGAGCCCTGCCTGCCGATGGAGGAGCAGCGTGGTTGGAGCCCTGGCCAGGAGGACCCGAGTTGCCTGCAGTGGGATAGTTCACGGGTCGGCGTACCGGCCCTACTGGCCATCAGCCCCTGCTAATCAGAGGACAGAGGGCGGTATCTGGCCGAGAGGACCCATGAAGCCTCCGATAGGGCACAATACCCCTCCGACGGACGGATGGGTCCCTATCGGCTAGGCAGATAAAAAGTTTGGGGCGCCCGACAAGGAGGCTCTCACAACATCCGGCGGGAGATCGAGACTCACGGCATCGAATGGATGGCGTCGCATGCGGACGGCAAGCATAGGAGCTCACCGGAGACCAGCGTCAACGTCATGACATGAGACCAAGGCTACGCTGCCAGGCGGATAGTCTCGCCCGGCGAGTAGGGAAGAAAACCCGGAACTGGGGGCTCTGGCAGCATCCGATGGGAGATTGTAAGACTTAGGACATCGGACGGGTAAGCCTCGCCAGGCGGGGGAAAAGGTTTGAGGATAGCAGAGACAGTTCAATGGTGTTCGGGCGGATGAGGACCGCAGCGACGGCTAGGCCTCGTCGCCGTCGGACGGAAAAAATAGATGGGTGACTGAGACTGACGCCGAACTCTACGGTGAGGCCAATACTCACTGAGTCTAACGGGTTAGTCTCGTCTGCCAAGTGGGAAGCGGTAAGTCGTCTCGCTGTGAGGCTCTCGCCGGCGGAGGGCACAATACCCGCTGTGTTGGACGGGTAAGCGCCAGCGTGGGACTAGAAAAGCGTGTCTGGCCGGGAGCTCTCGCCGGCGACCGATGGGAGATCAAGACTCACTGTCGGACAGGTGAAGGCGGAAAGGTAAAGTTTTGGTCGGGATGCTTAGCCAACATCCCACTGGCGGGCGTGCCCGCCTGTTTGATGGGTTAACCGCTGGCGTAGGAGGAAAAGGTGAGGTTGTCCAGCCGGGAGGCTCTTGCGGCGTCCGGCGTGAGATCAATACTCGTGTGTCGGACGGTTGAACCTCGCGGTAGTGGACTGAAAGCTAAGATTGCCTGAATGGCGGGCACGTGGCGTTCGGCGGGGTTCGATATCGTGGTGCGAGCAGGCGGAAAGGTAAGTTTGTCTGGCTGGGAGGCTCGCGCCGGCGTCCAACGGGGCACAATACCCGCTGTGTTGGACGGGTAAGCCTCGCCGAGCTTAGGACTTGAAATAGTAAGATTGTCTGGCCGAGTGCTCTCGGCGTCCGTCGAGATCGGGCTCACAGAGTCGGACGGGTTTAGACAGAAAGGCAAAGTTTAGAGGGTCGGAAGGCCTCGCAGTCAACCGGCAGCGTGGTTGGGTAGGCCTTGCCGCCGCAGGATGGAAAAGGAAAGTTGTCTGTCCCGGAGGCTCTGCCGACGTCCGACTGGTTTCGGAATCACCGTGTCGGACGGGTAAGCCTGGTCGAGCAGTAGATTTGAAAAAGGTAAGGCTGTTTGTCCCGGAGGCTCGCCGACGTCCGACTGGTTTCGGAATCACCGTGTCGGACGGGTAAGCCTCGTTAAGCAACAGGTTTGAAAGGTAAGGTTGTCTGGCCGGGAGCTCGCTGGCGTCAACGGAGATCAAGACTCGCTGTGTTGGACAGGTAAAGACAGAAAATAAGCTGTGTGGCCAGGAGGCTCTCGCCAACATCCGACCGGAGGAAAATACTCGCGGTCTGGATGGGTAAGCCTCGCTGGCCGTGGGGTGGAAGAGGTAAGGTCGCCTGGCGGGGGTGCTCGGGCGTCCGATGGGAGATTAAGACTCACTGTCGGACAGGTAAAGACGGAAAGGTAAAGCTGGGTAGCCGGGAGGCACTCGCCTTCACCAGACTGGAGATGGAAGCTCGCAGTCTGGATGGGTGAGACTCTCCGGCCACAAGGTTGAAAAAGGCAAGTTTTTGGCTGGGAGGCTCCGGACAGAAGTGGTGGTCCGCGGTATCAGGAGGGAGCCTCGCCAAGCGTGTGATTTGGACAGGTAAGTAAAAGCCAGGAAAGCTCGCACCGGGTTTATGAAACGAGAGTTTGGTGGGCTGATTTGATGTGGAACTGGTCCGTTCGGATGTAGCTTTGAAAAGCTTCTGAAGACCATCTACCTAAGGTTTGGATTTGGTGTTTAGTGAGGCCTTTTTGGGCCGCTGACGTCGCTGCCCGATGCGAAAGGTGGCTGGAAAAATTTGCTGCCGAGATACCTGCTGATAGCAGGACGGACTTGAGCTGTTTTGAACCAGGTGCGACTGACTGGTTTCCGGCGTGGTCTAAGAATAAGGGTTCGAGGGGGACTTGGCCTGGGAAATCCTGAGGTGGAGGTACTGCTGAGCGGCTAGGTTGGATAGGTGAAGAGGTTGAAAATATAAACAAATTACCTTTCTTGATTTGATTTGTTTGATCAAAAGGAGATGGTTTGCTAACGCTTTTCGTGCCGGACAGCTGAGCTGCCGCCGGACCCTGTGCGGGCCTTACATCTGCGAAATCGGGCGTGGCCTTGGTCTTGAACCTTTGTTTAATTTGCCGCTTATAGGGAAAGCTGAACAGGTCATTTCAGGATGAATACGGCTGAACTCGATGGAGAATTTGGCAAATATCAACTTTGATGTCCATATTCAATGATTACGATTGTTGCAGCGCTTCTGTCATGGAGAAATGACCAAGTCTCTCTCAAATGATTCTGAGAATTTCAGAATCAATTCTGGGCTTAGATTTCAACCCGATGGCGATGACGCTGAGTTGCTTTAGAAACACCCATATGCTGCTTGCTTCCCATCCCTCACGAGCATGCGCCACTTGAACTTTCTGTAAAATAATCTTTCATAAGGTTTGGAAAGGTTGGAGCAAGTTACAAGGAGATTCGCTGGCTTCATTGCGCGGGGCGCTGAGAGAGACACGTTTGTTTGATGTCACTTGAAGTGTGTGGTCTCGCCAGAATGCCGTGAATCTATAAATGTAAGATGTAAACCTCACTACGGAAGGCTGCTCTTATTTTAAACGCTGATGGGCGCTTGATTGTGTAGACTGCTTGCGCATGCAGCTGTGCACGATTCCGTGTAAGGGCTTCATGTTATTGCGTCTCCAAATGTTTATGGCGCAAAATTAATGTAAACACGGGCAGTTCGTCTTAAATACGGACGTGATAAACCACGTAACTTCCATTTCAACAGAGATCCGTGCGTAGATGCGGCAATTGATCACCCACTGTCTATGGTGTCATGGTAAAAATGCCGGCATGCTTTGCATGCTTCGTCGCTTGCTTTGACTGCCGTAGCTGTAGGCCACAGGAAGGAGGTCCTGAGGAGCTATTGTAGCTTGCTCTGCTAATGGAGGTAGCCTCACGCTAGTGTCTGCTACGGGAGCTGGAGGCCACTGTAAAGGAAAAAAGAGAGTTATTCATAGCGGAAGGAAAAAGACTGAGATGTGTGGGGCTGTGTTGCAAGCGGAGGCAGCTTCGAGCTTGCGCCTGCGGCTGTAGCTGTATAGGCCACGGAAAAATGGTTGTGACGTTTAGCAGGGCCACTGATGGTCGGCTACCGTACATTTTCTAATGCCTGTAGTTCTGGAGTCGTTTATTTAGTAACTTTACTGCGTTCCAAAGATTGCACTTTCCTCGCTACGTATCATGAAACATACCATTACTCCTTATAATGTATATAATGTGCTCTGGGACGTAGGAGCAGTGTCTGATTCGTAAACAGAATGAACCTGTAAAATTAGTTTGCTATTTGCTCCGACGCTTCCTTCACAAGTTGGAATGATCCGATAGCAGCTGTTCTCTAGTCGACGATTCACGGATTCAAATGATCTGTTTAGAGTGATGTTTACGGTATAATTAAATGCACAAGAGTGAACCGGGAGATCTTGGGAATACAAGCGCAACTGATGCTGCAACACAATTTATTACTGTCGAAATTTGGATTAATTATGCAGCTGAAATTCATGTTTAGGTCAAACCTGACAGTTGTTTGGGAACTAAATCTGTTGTGAAGGGCTCTATTTAGCCCTCTGAAATGCATATGCAAATCAAGGTCCATGTCTCTATGATTTAGGTCAAAGACAAAACATTAACCCTTTGGCGTGCGATCACACCGGTGTGATCAGTCTTAGCTGGTCCCAGAAGCGTGCGATCACGCTGGTGTGATTAGAATAATCAGTGCGTCAAGTCATCAACTGCCAAATTCAAATCTGCTTTTTGGCGCTGAGCCAGATCGGACGCGCTGGCGCCATTATCACAACCATTCAGCGTTTCAACCATATAATGCTTATCTTAGGCTTCAGACATTTAAACATGCAGAAGTACAAGCAAAACCATACATTTATAGTTTGTAAAATGCATGCTGAT
The DNA here is from genome assembly GCA_027564155.1 of Gymnocypris eckloni scoliostomus. NCBI lineage: Eukaryota > Metazoa > Chordata > Actinopteri > Cypriniformes > Cyprinidae > Gymnocypris > Gymnocypris eckloni. The sequence continues at coordinate 558,476 of CM050419.1, forward strand.
TTCTATGGAAACGTCAATAATGATCATTACAAATATAATCTGACGACCTGTGTTATTGCTATCATATACAAATTGTGTATGTAACTATAAACTTTACTCTGCTCTTCTTCCAGTTTAGCGAGACTTACTTTAACGTGTTTCGAGAGGAGAGGATTCATTTACTTGTGGTTTATCCACAGCTAGGATTCAGCGCAAACTAACATGGCGGGCGCCCATCAGCGGTATAGATCAACTAATACGGTCATTATAAAAGTGTTTAAACTACCAAATACATTTACTTGCACATATTTCAGAATCGGAATATCAGATATTTCATAATATAGTGAGCATGTTTGTGAATATTTTAAATAAAAGATAAATGAAATAAAAAGTGATCCACATGTCATACAGAGCTATGTGGCTGCGTGCGTTGTGTCACATGACGAGCATGACGTCGCCATGGAAACAATAAGGCGATACGTTCTAAAATAACGGTCGCCTAAAAACTCACGCTGTGGGCTCAGCTAGAATATTTTAAACTCACGTGCGAAAGGGTTAATATAGCACAGGTTGAATGAGAATACCTCGTGCACGTTCATTTTACTGTTGGTCCGCGGTGATCAAGAGTGTATTCGCAAAACGCATTTATCTCATCCAGCTTAAAATGTCTAAGGAATGCTATGCCAATTAAATACTGGTAAAAATACGGAGGTTTAAGTACGCCCGGTGTATATTCTGGGCATGGTGTCATGGTTACATGGTGACGTTGTAATCGTGGGTCCTACACTCTGGAACAATCTTCCGGTTGCCATCGAGCAGCGACTTCTCTATCGATTTTTAAAGTTATGCTTAAATCTCATCTTCTTGATCGATTTGCGGCAAATCAATGAAGGGTTTTTGTATCTATCTACTGGGATTCTATTATTTTATAAATTTGCTCTGTTGGATTGTTGTTTACTTTGTTTTGTAAAGCACTTTGGTCAACTCTAAGTTGTGTATAAATGTGCTAACGTATATAAATAAAACAAACAAACAAACGTTAACATCCAATGTCTTCGCGAGGTCTTTTAACGATTTTATCAACAAATACCTGCCTTTGGAGATTTCCCCTGAGAATTATTGGCAACAATGGTGGTTGCGTGTTAACGGAGGCCGCCTCACGTTAGCATCTGAAACTAGAAGCTAGAGGCCCGGCTGTATACTTGCGCTGCAGCTGGGAGAGCCGCGGTGAAGGATGAGGAGTCACGGCGGAAGCGAGTGAAGCTTTGCTGCGGTGAAACCTGGGGCGTGGCCCAGGCTCGTTGGAAGCTTGGCGGAGGAGAGCGCAGAGCAGCGGTCGTGGCGAAGCCCGGAGCTCGGCGGCCGTGTCTGGTGAAAAATATGAACCCAACATGGGTCTCGTTGTTTGGACAGAAGTGTTGAGTCTGTGATGTAATGGTAAATGGTGCCACCGAATGCTGCTTAACCGTCGACTAGGTGGAGGTAAGACAGCTGTATTTATGTCCAAGGCTGATTACCTAGATTGTGTACCACCTGTGCTAATTAGCCTGAGTATCTGACGTGCTCCTCCCGAACTTAGTTTAAAAACTACGTGTCTAAACTTCATAAAATCAAACATTGTTTTCAAAACTGATCCAGTTTCAATGCTGTGATATTATTGTATTTATTTCTAATGTTAAGAAATTCAAAAGTGTTATACTTAAACTTGCACAAAAACGTGATTCATACCACCATCTAAGCAGCCAATGTCATATTAATTGAACTGCATTTCTTCTTTAAAGATGCAAGCTCAGAAAAATGTATAACCTGTTGGAGTTTTTATATTGTGTATTGACTTGGTGCCATGACGGGTTTTGAAATGTTGTTGTTATTTTTCATTTTAAACAGTAGCCTATAGATGAATACTTAATGGTAGGGAATATTTGTGAAGACAATTGTGCATGTCAGACAATACATCCCCAAAAACTATACATGGGGGCTTGCTTTGGTGTTGCCACCCCTCACAGACCCCATGTCACACCTTTGCCACCCTAAAAAAATATTTGTTAGATCCGCCCCTGCTGCCAGAGAAGACTCAGTAAATCACCTATTTTCTGTTTGTTTTGGATAATCAGCTCTACCCAGTAGAGGGCAGTGTGTGAATGGTTTATAACTGCAGACAATGCTGGTACTAAAGGGACATAAAACACCTGAGAGTTTGTGTCGTGATCAGTTCAGTTCCCCTGTGTAACATTTAGTTTTGTTTAACCGTTTGTGCTTATTATCATGTTGTAGCTTATAATTGTAATTCATAGTTTGAATTTGAAATAATCCTGCTTGAGATGGTATGATATTTAAAAAAATTAATACAAATAATTTTAAACGTTTAAGCGCTACTCTGTTTAATGTCTGTGTGGCACTTTTATCATCACATACAATTCTTAGACTCATTTACCTCTGTCGAATTCTGTCAGAGGTTTGTGAAAAATCATGAATACTTACGTTTTCTAGCTTTATCCTTGTAAGATCAATAATAATGCTTATTATTTTATTATTATTGATAAAATAAATACATAATAATTGTATTATTTTCATTTATTATTATTGTATAATTTATTTTTAAGCTTGTATTGCAAATCAATCTATCAATCAAATATTTTTTTCCGTCACAGTCATTTTAAAAACATATTTATTGTTTACTTAGAAAATACCAGTTTTTGTATTATGTTTTTAATCATAAATGTCCATTCGAGTTGTGTAAAATATCCAATTTGTATTTGTTAATTTAAACCTACATAAAATAAATACATAAATTAATGCATAACGATACATACATAACTCATAAATGATTTGTTTCTCATTTTCATGACATTGCAAACCCTTTTCCCCTTTAAAAATATCAGTGATTTTTATCATGTATCACATATTTTGGAAAATATGTTTTATTTTATTAATTTGTTTTTAGTCATTTTTATTTAATTTTATAATTTATGTATGATAAATGCATAACCCAGAAGTTAAAAATATGTTATTATTATTTATATTATCGTGTAATTTCAACGAGTTGTGTAAATATTCCAATTATTCGATTTTTGTTTTGTTTTGTTTGTAAAAATTTTAATGATGAATGGTATACAATGGGCTGTACAATATATCACCCAAAAATGAAAAATATTACAATTGTTCTCCACTGACATACGAGTTAAAACACTTATTTATTTATTTGTGTATTTTCTTGGAAAACAAAAGCATCATACATAAGATATAACATTTATTTATTTATTTTTGTTTGTTTGTATGATGAATGTGATACAATATATCACCCCAAAATGGCAACTCTCTCTATATGTTTTTTTTTTTCCACCCTCATGTCATTTCAAACTTGTGTATATCTATATATGTGTGATTTTCTTACTAGTAATATTGAAGGTCATTGTACACTGAGTTCGAAATTTTCACATGCGATTTTCAATTTTTTGAACGTGATTGACACAACGCAAGGTCATATTTATTTTTTTACGTGGAAAAAATTTGGACGAAAATTTCGGACTCAGTGTGCAGATACCTTAACATTTAAATATGGTCCCTACAACAATATTCCAACTCCAAAGATTTATATGACTTGTGCAAAATATTTTAGCTCATCTGAATAAGAATTATATCAGAATTCAAAATAAAAATTTCTACTCCGTGGCGTCAGAACAGATGTCGAATATATTAAGGAATGTATCAGTATAGAGTATGAGTATGAAAACACACTCCCTGCTGCCGTTCTTTGACCATCTGCTTGTGAAGATCGAAATTGCCCAGTGCCTCCAATACCCATAGCTTCTGAAAGGCTAGTGTACTAGTCCTTTAGCACAAAAGGTTACCCGGGGAAGTTGTTCTGGCAGAAATACATTGCATTTGGCCGCGTTCATCGTTTTCCATCTGAGAAAAGGAATTTTTAATTAACTAAACTGAGTGAATAAATAAATTAGCCATATCTTTAAAGGTGTATAAACCCCAATGTTTCCAATTTTATGAAAAAAAGAAAAGAAAACAATGTTCCCTGAGACAGTCCACATGTTGCCTCAAGTAAGACTCAAATTAATGACCTTTGCAAGTGGAGCTGAACATGCTAGCCAGCGAACTAAAGGCCAGGCCTAAAGCTGTGTAGTTGGACTGCGGTTTGATCCTCAAAGGACTCAAATTTGCCATGACAGCCCAGACAGCATAACTGATGAGCCAGCCTGACTCCATTACTAGCACCAGAGAAAAAAATCCTTCAGTATAGACTCAAAGGCCTTTTGTAGTGTAATCCAGCTCTAATGTAAGCTGATTCTGTGTTTATTGCACTCTGCTAGTGCAGATTTTGATATTGATTGTGTGCTCTTTAGGTGGTGGAGTTTTTGTAAACCAATGGCCAGCTTAAAAACAAAGGTGGATAAGATACATCTGGATGAGAAGGAACATTGCTCCCACTTAGTTTTTCTCTGTTTCCATGAACAAGGTGTGTTCCTCTGAGAGGTAAAGTCATCAACCATTATTAGTAGCCTAAGTTCTCCTCCATACTATAAATGTATAACAACATCAACTTGTAATCAAAACGGACCATTTACTTTCTTAATACACATTTCTAATCTATTTTTCTCAGTAAATACCCTATTATGCTTTGAAATACATCACATTATGGAGGTAAAATGGGTTGCGAATGATTTCTCATGTTGTAGTCTCCATGAAATCCAAACCAATGTGTTATGGCTTTTACCCTGTTAGTGTCACAATGAGAGCCAGAAGACAACAGGTAAGTATCACACGGAAATGTTTATTGAGTGAGATGCAGTGCAAGAGGAGAGTCCACAAAATACTCCAGCCGGCTTCCCCGTCGCCGTGAATCCAGGATGTTGCGGACTGAGGGTTCGTCTAGTATTTCTGGAGGAGGCGGCTCGTCCGGCTCGGGTTGATCTGGTGGGGGAGAAGAGCAAGGCTTCAGCAGGGACACGTGAAATGTGGTATGAATGCGGTACCTGGGGGGTAGTTGAAGATGATAAGTGACCTCGTTGATCTGCCTCATGATCTTAAATAGACCAATATAGCGGGGACTCAGCTTCCTACAGGGTAGGCGGAGTCGCAGGTCGCGGGTGGACAACCACACCCAGGTTGATAGAGGGGAGTTGGGGCTCGCCGAGCGTCTGTGAAGGTCTTATGTCTCCGCACTGCCCGCTGGAGGTGGATGTGGGCTGAGTCCCACACTTTCTCGCTCGCCCGGAACCAGTAGTCAACAGCTGGAACCTCCGAAGGCTCTCCCGTCCATGGGAAGAGCGGTGATTGGTAGCCGAGTATGCACTGGAAGGGAGTGAGGCCGGTGGTGTTCTGATGAAGAGAGCTTTGTGCGTACTCGGTTCATGGGAGGAAACGGCATAAGCTGAACTGGTCTTCTTGGTAGTTTGCCCGGAGGTAACGTCCGAGTTCCTGGATCTTGTGTTCAGCCTGGCCAGTGGTCTGGGGATGATAGCCGGAGGAAAACTCACTGTGACTCAGAGTAGTCGAAAGAAAGCCTTCCCCACTCGGGAGATTAACTGTGGACTGCGATCCGATACAATTTCCTCCAGCACTCCAAAGTTGGTTATATGTTATATGCAGGTTCACGGTGCAGGAACTGATATCCTTCTTGTTCACAGAAGAGTGGAGTCCGGGTGCTCAGGAGAGCGGGGATCAATGCTGGAGAATCGTTGGGAACGCGGGAGTCCTGGAATATCCTTTGGAGAATCGCTGGAGAGTCTTGGATGTTAAGCAAACACAGGTAAGTTTGTAGGGAGTCTGGTATGGATCCGTATAGTGAACCATAGACCGGACGATGAGTGTCAGAGAGCATGTGGAGTTTAAAGGATTGTTGATAAGGGACAGCAGGTCGAATTAAAAAACAAAAACAAAAAAAACTCTATAATACCATATGTTACAGTGGTTTTACATTGATAAACAGATGTCGTTAGACATAACATGAGATGTTTTAGGACCTGTTCTTATCCTTGAAGTCTCTAACAAATCAAAACTAATGTTTTATGGCTTTAAGATTCTATGTTAGCATTAGCAGATGCTAGCATACTTCTAAGAATTTACTAAATGTTCTTTACCGGGTTTATATCGCAATGTGGAAGTAAAATGGGTTGCAAATTGTGTTTCATGTTGTCTTGAAGTCTAAATAGCAAAGTTGTGTATCGTCTAGGTTACGGGGGTTACGTACGTAACCTAGACGTTCCCTATCTGTCAGTCACTACGAGTTATGTCGTGACGACATAGGGGTCCTATGGAAAGCGCCACACTTCCGACTGACACCGGCCAGTTCTTCCCGCCTATTACCTGTTACCCAACACACGGGAAGAAATTGGATCGACGCGGAGATTGTAGAATCTTGCAAAGGTGTTCGGTGTAGCCCAGCCCGCAGCTCTGCAGATGTCTGCCAAAGAGGTGCCGTGCGCCAACGCCCAGGGGGCACGGCTCGCCTTGCGACTGGTACGCCAAGGCGAAGGCCTCCACTATCCAGTGGTACCACATTCCTGCCTCTGAAGGAACTCAGGCAGTTCAGCACTGCTTGGGCACGTTCCTCCGTGAGGTGTGCCGTCATACTCACAGAGTCTAACTCCACACCGAGAAAAGAGGTTCTCTGCACAGGGGAGAGCTTGCTCTTTTCCCAGTTGACCCGAAGCCCCAACTGGCTGAGGTGCCAGAGCACCAAGTCCCTGTGATCGCCCAACTGCTCTCTGGATTGGGCTAGGATAAGCCAATTGTTGAGGTAGTTAAGGATCCTGATGCCCTCTTCCCGTAACGGGGTAAGGTCGCCTTCTACGACCTTCGTCAACACATGGGGACAGGGAGAGCCCAAAGGGGAGGACCCTGTACTGCCATGCCCGACCTTGACGCATAAACCGTGAAAGCGGTCTGTGTCGCGGAAGGATCGAAAGCGGTCCTTCAGGTCGATCGCAGCAAACCAATCCTGGGGCTGAATACATTTTATCATGCGCCTGTGTGTCAGCATCTTGAACGGGAGCTTGTGCAAAGCCCGGTTCAAGACTCTGAGATCCAGGATTGGCCGAAGGACAATGAGGCATCCTCACCGAACTCCTTGGGTCCCAAACGGGACTGGCCAGAGGTGCGTGGGGAGGAATATTGTCCCCAAACCGTACTCTCTTGGCTACTGGCAAAATGGGTCGTGGGCGAGAGTGAGGAAGCAGGGCGTCGCACACTGTCGTCCCATGGACCTGAGAAACCGGAGGAAAAGGAAATTGCTCTTTCTTTGAGAAGGTGGGTACCAGTGGCCCTTGGACCAGCGGAACAGAAACAAAATGAAACAGAAGATTCTCCTCCTGGACCTCCACCGGGGGAAGGAGCGGCGCAGTTCTTGCCGTCTCCCGCGTCAGGGCCGCTTCGTCGACTTCCTGGACAACTTGGGGCCTGGCTGGGACTCGGGGGGCGCCGCTCTCCTGCGAGAGGCTCGACGCGCCGGCCTATGTGTCGATTAAGCCTGGGGCGGAGCAGCTCTGGAGGACACAGGAGGGCACCCACGGCGACGGGCAGACTGAGGCCTGGCCCCGGGGGCAGCGGTGGATGGTGCATCACGCCGGGGCAGGATGTGCTGAATCACCTTGGTCTGCTAATGTACTGCCGAGAACTGCTCGGCAAAGCCCTCGACGGTGTCGCCGAACAGCTCTGCCTGGGAAATGGGGGCGTCGAGAAAGAGTGCTTTGTCGGCGTCCTTCATCTCTGCCAGGTTGAGCCAGAGATGGCGCTCCTGGACCACCATGGTGGACATCGCCTTCCCGAGGGCCCGCGCTGTGACTTTCGTCGCTCGTAGAGCGAGGTCAGTCGCCATGCGCAGTTCCTGCATCAACCCCGAGTCGGTACTACCCTCGTGCACCTGTTTGAGTGCCTTGGCTTGGTGAACCTGCAGGATAGCCATGGCGTGCAGGGCGAAGGCTGCCTGGCCCGCAGCACTGTAAGCTTTGGCCGCGAGAGCGGCTGTCAGCTTACAGGCCTTGGATGGGAGACGTGAACGGTTCCTCCAAGTGGCAGCGTTTCGTGGGCACAGGTGCACCGCGATCGCTCTCTCCACCTGGGGAATGCCCGCATACCCCCTGGTCACTCCGCCGTCGAGGGTAGTGAGGATGGAGGAGGCGGACGAGCGGCTTCTGGCCGTGAAAGGGGCCATCCACGACTTCGTCAGCTCCTCATGCACCTCCAAGAAGAAAGGCACCGGGGCAGAGCGCTGTTGTGAGCCACACCCTACTCCGAGAAACCAATCGTCCACCCGCGAGGGCTCGGGACTGGGTGGTCTGTTGACCTCCAGCCCGATACTCACGGCTGCCCGGGCGAGCATGGCTCCGGGTCCGGTACGGTGGTGGTGACAACACCCGAGGGGGGCAGCCCCACCACACCTTCATCCTCAGAGGACGTGAACCCATCCCCTGATGCTGCAATCAACATCCTATCCACAGATGGCGCATCGAATGAAATGCTGGGTGCCCCGTGGGACGGACCAGCGAAATCACCCGGGAACCAGACGGGATGTTCGCTGCGTGAGGAGTAAGAGGTCCGTGGGGATGTACCCGGCGGAGAGGCTCTTACAGTAACCTTCAGATCTCCCAGAGCGTCAGCCGGCGATCCTCTGCTCGAGCCAGATAGACCAGCATGGGTGGCGGCAGAGGGTGCCAATCCTTTCCTAAAGGGAAGGCGAGATCGCAGCGAAATCATGCTCATACGCCCACAACAGGCGCATGAGTCATCCACGAACGCATCTTCAGCATGTTGGAAGCCCAGACACTGAAAACAACGATCGTGTGCATCATCCGCAGACAGGAAACGACCGCAACCAGAAGGATACGGATGAAACGGCATCTTGAAAAAGACGCGATCGTCCGTGATTTGCTCTTTTAGAATTTGCTCTCTTGGTTGAAGTGCCCAGGGGAATCGCTGATGAGAGGGACTCCGCTGATCGCACCATTACGCCAACCCGGAAGAAAACAAAGATGGAAGGCTTTGTGGAGATCAGCAATCTTCTCATCCACTCGGCTACGAAGCAAAAATCTAATGAGTGGATGCACCTGTCGCCCTTTTATACCCGTATGCACGAGGAGTGGCTCAGGTATGCAAAATCCACTAGCCAATTTCATTGGCGTTTTCTCTTTAGTCAGAGATGATCGGGGCTTCCAAGTAAATCCCCTATGTCGTCACGACATAACTCGTAGTGACTGACAGATAGGGAACTGAGAGTTACTTAACTGAACCAAATAATAACAATCCTATATGTAACAGGTGATTTTATCATGCTAAACAGCTGTTGATAAATGCAAAAATAGATGTTTTAGGTACCAGTCTTATCCTTGAAGTCTTCAAAACTAAAAATTAGTTCCTGTTAGTTATAATTAGCGTATTAGCATACTTCAAAAAAATTACAAAATGCTCTTTCACTAGATTTAAATCGCATCACAGAAGTATGGGTTGTGAATTGTGTTTCATGTTATCTTGAAGTCAAATTGCAGATTTCTGTATAAAAAAAAAAAATCTATAATACCTTATTACAGTGATTTTACCATGGCAAACATGTTAAATGCACATTCGGGAACCATTCTTATCCTTGAAGTCTTCATGAAATCAAAACAAACTTGTATAGCTTTTTGTTTCTGTCAGTTAGCTTTAGCATATGCTAGCATACTTATAAAAGTAAACAAAATATTCTTAAACCAGATTTACTTTTTTATAGTAAAGCAGACATACATATTCATGATTTGGCTTGTTTGTTTGGGCTTACACATGTTTTACATCTAATACTATGCTCTCTAGAAGTTGTTTGATATGTTTTGCTTCAAATTCCCTTTTCAACGGTTCACACAGGAAACAAAAACACATTCAGCAAACCATTTAGCATGGTGAGATCATTGTAATTCACAACCTGAAGTACCTAGTTACTTTTGTTAAAATCTCCAAATTTAGGTTGCCATTAAAGTATACTGACAATTTCTTATAATTTTCTTTGCGTTTTATCTAGGTTAGAAGCACCTGAGGCCAACATTTAATGATAACTGACTAGCATATCAATGATATCCACTTTGAACCTTCTTTTATCCATTGCTCTATGCCAATTACCTGATCTGTCCTTTACTGTTAATTAGCATCATTAGGTTTTTCACATGATGCCCTGGGGTGTTTTCACTACAGCTGCCCATTCACTTAAAATTCTCTTTAAAGGATGAACAAATTGATGCAAAATACGATAAGGCCATATTTCTGCAGATCCCTAGATGTAAAACATTTAATTTCAGTAATTATGGGTATAACTGTACCTCAATTTCAGCGGCGAACCTTGAGAAACACATACTTTAGCTAATACCTCATTAATGTGTGTATCAACAGCAGTGTTGTAAGACACTCAGAGGTCACACTTGCCCACACAATGGCTGGAGTCGCAGAGATGGAGCGATTTCTGATCCTTAGAAATAAATAAATCCTTTCAGATTTAATGAGCTCAGCAGGGGAAACTTTTTTTTTTGTTTGGACATCTTCCAAGTTCGAGTAATCCGTATTTCCCCCACACCTTCATCAAAAAGCCAGACACAGTGATTGTGAACAGGCAAATAATGGCTGTTTAAAAAGCTTGCACAACATTGCAATTTGTTTTTCTTGAAAGACAGGCACCACAATACTTTTCTAGCATGTTAAAGAGGCATATAAAGTTAGATTTTAAAATTAAGGCTTGTTTATATAATAATTCCTCTTTGCCACTCTGACATCCTTTTCCAGTGTGTATTTGGCCTGTTTATACAAGACTATATATATTGCATCTTATTTTTGGATGTGTACATTTTGTATTGATAAAACTGAAATAAATAGATTTTTGTTTCAAAATACTATGCATATATACAAATCATTTATTAGTTCATGTATTTATTGTAAAATATATATTTTCTTATATATTTATTTTGTGCAATCGGAAAATGATTCAGATAATAAATACAAATATAATTTTGTATCAAAATAATTCAACTTAAATGCTATTCATTCAGTCATTCATTTTGCAATGCAAAATGTAATCACTTTTTTTTGCTAAAGAAACATTATAAAATGTCTCGAAAGTGTCGGGTTTTGTGAAGGGATTAGCATTAGTGCTGCAACTTGTCAAATACATTTCCACTGGGCTCTGAAAACCTAGGTGACCCTAAAAGTGACAAACATGACAACAAACACCCTTTGTCCATTTCAGAGGCACATTCTTGCTCACTTTTTCAGTATTTCATTTTCCAAGCTCTTATTATTTGATAAAAGTCCTATTTTCCCACTAAAGTGCAGTGTGCTGCACATTTTATGATGCTGTAAGTGCTAAAAAATCATTGATGAGTCATGCAGCTGTGCAGAAATTACGACTTCTGGAAGCGTTTCACATGTGGTTACCGCTGAACATGGTCCAGGTGGAGCGGATTATAATTCCTGTCAGGGAACACAACTGCTGGGGCCTTACAAACAGATGGATTTGGTTCTCAGAGGACTTCACACAGTGGCACGGGAAATTATGCTCTCGGTCCCGGGTCGTCAAAGGGGAGGGATTCACTAGGGACATGCAAATGTAGGCTTGTCAATTTTTTTTCTCTTCTTTCTGGTTGTTTTTCAGACACAGACCCTGCTTTAACCCACATAATCCATTTCTAAATGAAAACAGTGAATTTAAAGCAGTTTTCTTTGTACAAAATACTCTAGAACTCATGCTTTTGAATTTTTAATTCGACAATCGCTGTGTTTTAGGAATGTCTTGAGTAATCAATGCTGAATGTTTAAAGATGACGCATGTGAAATTATTGCTATATACTGTGTGTGTGTGTGTGTGTGTGTGTGTGTGTGTGTGTGTGTCTGTGTGTCTGTGTCTGTGTCTGTGTGTGCGTGTGCGTGTGTGTGTGTGTGTGGGCATGTTTATGTGGTTTATGAGGACACACATTTGTATAATGACATGGGTATGACATAGGTATTACAAGGAGAAGGTGATTTATGAGGACATTTTCAGTGTCCCCATAATTTAAAACGCTTATAAATCATACAGAGTGAGTTTTTTTGAGGGAAAATAGAAATGCACCGTCTCCTGTGAGGGCTAAGTTTAGGTGTAGGGTAGGTGTAGGGCAATAGCACATACAGCTTGTACAGTATAAAAACCATTACGCCTATGGAAAGTCCCCGTAAATCATAAAAACCAACATGTGTGTGTGTGTGTGTGTGTGTGTGTGTGTGTGTGTGTGTGTGTTTGCTTTACAAAAATATATGTAATTTACAAAAATGGGCAATACATTTTGTTCCCCTCCATGGGAACTTCGAACTGTGTCCCCTAGGGGTCGCTACGGGAAACGCCCTCAGCGTGACTCGTGTCTGAAGATACATATGTAAAAACACCATCTGTTGGCCAGCGACAGCCCATGACGTCACTACCGGCGTGACCACAATATAAGGGCCGTCGGGAGAATACATCATCCGCTTCTTCGTCTTCACTGACTGTTTTGTTTGAAGCGTGCATTCTGGTAAGAGTACAGTTTTCTCTCTATTATGGCGAGCACTAGCAAGGCGTTTAAGATTGTGTGTGGATCCGCGTCCTCGTTATTTGACACCCGATGACACACACAATCTTTGCGTCTTTTGTTTGGGAAAGGAGCACGCAGGCGATGTCCTTGAGGGGAAAATCTGCGTGCACTGTGAACTTTTTCTATGAAAAAGCTCCGCTCTTGTCCTGTCCCTCTTTTCAAGGAAAGAGGGCAGCCGTCTCTTCCAGCGATTCGGGACCCACTGCAGTTGGATGTGGCCGATGAGTTAGAGAGGACCGCCTTTTGCGTTGGCGAGCAGTGAGCTGCTGGATTGTGACGATGCGATCTTTCTGACATCATCAGATTCAGCGGCTAGTGCTCTGCTGGGTTATGTCCAGGAAGAGCAGGAGATGTTTGAGGGCGAGGAAGTTGAGACTGAACCCTCTCAATCCTCCTGCACTGCATATGAACGAGTTTTTGGAGGTTATGGATCATAAAAATAAATCTTTCTGGCCATAAACCCCCAGCTCGAGTGAGCCTTCCTTTCTTCATAAAATCTCGATGTGGAGGTTGAGAAGGAGTGGAAAAAGCTATTTTTTTATCGTATTCATAGGGTTCAGCATACCAGTTATGCTGACACTGAGGGGATGCGTGAAAATGGCTATGAGGGGATGCCCCCTGTGCAAGAGATGATAACCAGCTTATCTCTGTGGAGAAACATCCTCTCTCAAGGCTCCCTCCTGGCCATCTAAGCCCCTGAATCTCGCTTAAATGGCAGGGCATATGCAGCAGCAGGTCAGACCATCGCTTCGTTGCAAGACACTAAGGCGTACCAGACTGATCTGCTGAAAGACCTGGATAAGATTCTATAAAGTCCAGGTCTGAGCCTGAACAACCACGGGTCCTAACCCATCTCGGTCTGAGGGTCAGAGATGGGCTCAGAAGGCTAGTCTCGCGACTCATGCCCCTCCCCCTCCTGCGGCTAGGGTGAGAGAGGCGTGTCAGAGAGAGGCAAGCCCTCTCATTCCTCTCTAATTCCCCTGTAACCACCGTAAACTCCACCTGACCGAGGTTAGGTGGAAATTTCCTGCTAAGCCAGGACTAAAAAAAAAAGGTGAGTTCCCTCTCATTCTGAGGAATGAGTTCTCCGCTCTCCAGAGCTCGTTATCGGTAGAGCTAGCAGTGCTCCCCTCACCTAGAGGGTCACCTATGAGCATGCCGCTCCCTTTGGGGCGTCTGAGTTCCCTCTCATTCTGAAGGATGAGTTCTCCGCTCCCCAGAGCTCGCTGTCGGTAGAGCTAGCGTTGCTCCCCTCACCTAGAGGGTCACCTATGAGCATGCCGCTCCCTTCTGAGCATCTGAGTTCCCTCTCATTCTGAGGAATGAGTTCTCCGCTCCCCAGAGCTCTGTGATAGGTTGCTCTCCTTGTTTTGTTCGAGCTCGCATTGCTCCCCTCACCATAGAGGGTCACCTATGAGCATGCCGCTCCCTTCGGGGCGTCTGAGTTCCCTCTCACTCTGAGGAGTGAGTTCTCCGCTCTAGAGCTCCTCATTGGTAGCTGAGTTCCTCTCATTCTGAGGAATGAGTTCTCCGCTCTCCAGAGCTCGCCGTCGGTAGAGCTAGCATTGCTCCCCTCAACCAGAGGGTCACCTATGAGCATGCCGCTCCCTTCTGAGCGTCCGAGTTTCTCCGCCCCCCAGAGCTCTGTGATAGGTCGCTCGCATTGTTGGTCGAGCCAGCATTGCTCCCCTCACCATAGAGGGTCATCTATGAGCTTGCCGCTCCCTTCTGAGCGTCTGAGTTCCCTCTCACTCCGAGGAATGAGTAGTTCTCCACTCCAGGGCATAGAACGTTCTTCTAAAATCCATGCTATGGTAAGTGCACACGCGAGACTTTGGGCACTTTCTAAAATCCACTCAGTGGTAAGTCCGCACATCGAAAGTTCTGCGTTCTTTCTAAAATCCTGTAAGGGTAAGGTTACGCGCGCAGCTTCGGGCCATTTTTTGAGCTGGTTAAGCCCCGGTTTGTGCCTTGGGCCCCACTCCTTCTGCCCCAATATTTTGGGTCCAAAAAAAAGGGGTGTACGCTACCAAGAGGTCTGTTAAGACAGTTCCCTCAGTAAGCTTGTGCAGAGCAAGTGGTAGCCCCTGAGTGATCGGCCAGGACCTAGTGACCAGGTGCTTGGCCATATCCCCTTAAAGGAATCTTTCTCTGATTCCAAGACTTTGAGCTCTACACTGGGTCCGGTAATCCCGGCACCTAGCAGGTAAGTACTAGGGTATGCAGCTCGGGCCTTTGGCCGAAGGGGATAATATCACTGACAGCCATCAACTGTCCCAGGGGCAACTCCCTTAGCCGGGTAGAGTTGGCTTAGTGCTCGCCTTTTGCGCCGAATTGGCTTGCACTCCCCTCAGCATGGTGAAGTGGGTATACCGTTCCCCTTAGCGACCCCTAGGGGACGCAGTTCGAAGTTCCCATGGAGGGGAACGTTTCAGGTTACGTATGTAACCATGGTTCCCCGAATGGGGAACGAGACACTGCGTCCCCTAGGCTTTGAGCCATGCTTCGGACGCAAGCTTCAGACGAAGAAGCGGATGATGTATTCTACCGGCGGCCCTTATATTGTGTTCACGCCGGTAGTGACGTCATGGGCTGTCGCCGGCCAACAGGTGGTGTTTTTACATATGTATCTTCAGACACGAGTCACGCTGAGGGCGTTCCCCGTAGCGACTCCTAGGGGACGCAGTGTCTCGTTCCCCATTCGGGGAACCATGGTTACATACGTAACCTGAGACGATTCCTGTTAGTAAATTAAAATAGCAAAAAAGTTATGGTTCATAGCATTTTCATTTGTTTAAATGTTTATTTATACGTTATGAACTGTTTTTATTATAGTGTAAAACTATAATAAATGTTCATTTATTTTCTTGAAATCCTAATATTAATGATTATAATTTATGCTACATTAATACAATTTTAAATGCATATAACATTATAATTTAGAGCATTTCCATTTGTTTGTATTTTAATGTATACAAGCTGTTATGATGTTTATTATTTATAATCTTTTGAGTAAACGTTTACAGTAAAGCAATTAAAACCAAAAAAATCAAATGTAACAAAATATTTGTCAAATACAGTAAAGTTACTAAAGTAGCTAAACAATGAAAATACTCAAGTACATATGTACGCATAAATAATAACACAAATAAGAATAAACTTTAAATAATATAACTATATTTTTTCAATGTAAACTGAAAGATAATTCATATTTGGTTAAAGTATTAACAATAATCATTATTTTACAATATATTTTTCTTTTTAAACAATTTTTACAGTAGAATTGTTGTGTTGTTTGTGTATTAATTGAAGTCCTCTGAAATGTCTTTTGTATTGTGTTCATAACCACCCAAAAAACTATACATTTGAAGTTGAAAACTCTTTTTGGTGTAACTTTATTCGAGCACAAACATCTATACTATTTGCCAGCCAATCTGAAGTTACCATTGCATGCTGTTCCCTCAACCGTACAGGCCGTGCAAACGCATACATCAGATTTGGAGGTCAAGGACATTTTTCCTCCCATTTGACTCCTGTACAAGCTGTACTGCGCTGCTAAATCTAAAAAGGAATGACCTTTATTCTCTTGCTGTAGAGATTTTGCTCTCTGGAGAAAAGGAGACGTTGATGGCCATGCTTCTGAAATAAAATGGCATTTCCTTTGCCCTCAGAATGATCAGTGTTACGACGGAGAATTTGATGTATCAGTCAGGATAACAGAGGAAAAATAGAAAAAGTAGAACAAACTCAAACAAATAGCAAACAAATAAAAAAGAAATAAGCGATAATGCTGTTTTGCAGTTGTTGTGAGACAATCAGAGAAGAGAAGACAATGTTCTCCTCACCTGGCAGATTGCAGCACGACCGTTTATTCTCAAAGGTGGTATAATTTCATATCCAGCTTTTCTTGCAGACTCACAATTTTATCTTCGAGTCTTTGGAGGGAAATACATCTTTTTGAATTATGTTCCTCTAATAAAACCCAATGAACTTTTTTTTTGTGGTTCAATGAAGTTTACACATTGATGTCCATGACTTCCTTTTAAAGCAGGGGTTCTCAACTCTGGCCCTCGAGGTCCACTTTCCTGCAGAGTTCAGATCCAGCCCTAATCAAACATATCTGAACAAGCTAATCGAGGTCTTCATGATCATTAGAAAGTTACTGGCAGGCAAGTTTGATCATGGTTGGAGCTAAACTCTGCAGGAAAGTAGACTTTGAGCACCAGAGTCGAGAACCCCTGTTTTGAAGCATCACAGTCCCACATTGCATAATAAAGAGATGACATGATGACAAAACAAGTAAAAGCACATACGAAATCTCATTCTGTTTTCACAATTTTAGAAAAACTGTAGTGTCGACTAAATTCATCCTGCTCAACCACTCAACCCTGTTACCCAAGAAAAAAAAATCCAATTAATTATTTTATTTTATTTTTGGGGAAATATAAGCTAATCAATAACAGCAACCGAGATTTGGTCCAAGACCAGCTAGTCCCTTCTGACAGTTTTACTTAATTGGTCAACCCTGTTACTCAGTCTGCCATAGTCAGTGTTATAAATGTTATCTATTTGATTTTAAATTGTATTCAATGCCCATTGCTATGAAATAACAATATCACACATTTGACTTTAAACAGTATTGTGACCTGTCTCAATTTTGGTAACGGAGTTGAAAAAGTCATCAAAATACCTCCTGATTGTCCATGTGTGCCCCCTATCCAAGTTTGCTATCCTTTTTATTATTAGGAGGACATGGTATTAAGACAAGTAAAATTCAATTCAAGTTAAAATTCAAGTTAAAATCAATTTCAGATAAACTGAAGTGTTGACTGCATTCATCCCGCTCAAACATTCAACAATGTTACTCAAGAAAAAAAATAGCCAACAAATATTGTTCTTCAATTGTATAAACCAACATTTGGTCCCATGCTCGCCCTACTGACAGCTTAATTGCAATATTCAACCCCGTTACTCTACTATAGTTAATGTTTAAAATCTTCATTGCTAGAAAAAAATAAAATATTGCACAGATTACTTTTAAGCAGTGTTTAGACATGTCCACATTTTGGTAGCAGAGTTGAAAAACATATTAAAATACCAGCTGATTGTCAATGTAGGGCCATTATATAGTTTTAAGTCCCTAAATGATTAACTGGTGAAATGTGTTCCTTATTATTAACTTCATTCCATCAACAGCCTGACTTGTTTTTAATAATCACCACCGGAATTTGCTTTTGACCAAAATATTCTATCTTTACAGCATTAATAAATGTGACTGAAAGCATGTCATTTACTTTGATATGTTGTTGTAAACTCAAGTTATTTTTTTCCACGATCAGCCTGAAACTGTCACATCGAAGTGACATGTGGATGACACCGTCTGCAGTATAAATGGTTGACGGTGTAGATGAAAACTAGGCTTTGGTCACACAACCTCACAGAGTTTTTTTCAGAGGTTCCGCCATGACCAATTTCCTATTCAGATTATTCATGCTCAACCATTTTATACTGTATTCATTTACTTTCTAATTCTACACGTTTATGAAAAGACCATAAACCTTTGAGCAGAGAGTTTACTCCTGCAAACATAGCCAGAAATGTGAGGGATTTAAATGAACCATTTATAGGATTAAAAAAAATGAACATTTTATCATTATTTACTCACAGTAAGTCTTTCCAAATTCTTCCACTTTTTTTTCCGTCTGCTGCACAAAAAATGGATATTCTAAATAATCTGTACGCATGTTTCTCATCTGTGCAGTACATTTAAATTAGACTTTTAATTGATGATGATTCCTAAACAAAATATATAATCACATGTTGTAGTTTGTACAGAGTTCTAAAAATCACAAACATCGTATAATTGATTTTAAGTATTAACTAATTCTAATTAATTGTGTCTCACATTATACTTGCAACCCTGTTACTGAAGGTTTATTTCCCCCATATTTAAAAACTAAGAATTGTGACACCCAGAAAGTAAAAATTGGACATCTGGACATGGCAGTAAGACAAGTAAATAATACATCTAATTTATCTTCCTACTTTTATACACATTTTAGTGTTGACTGCATTCATCCTGTGCAAACATTCAACCCCTTTATCCAAGACAAAATGATCCCACAAATATTTTTCTTGAGTTAATAGCAAATCAAAAATAATGAATGAATACAAACCATCATTTGGTCCCATCCTAGTGCCTACTTATAGCTTAATTTAAATGTTCAACCCTGTAACTCATTCTTCCATAATCAAGGTTATATGTTGTCCATGTAATTTAGAAGCTTGTTTAATGCATATGTATTGAAAATCAGTAGCAATATCACACTTGTATTACTTTTAAACAGTGTTTAGACATGTCATAAATTTTATAATTTAGGTAACAGAGTTGAAAATACCTCCCATACAATAAATACAAAAATATTTCCTTAGGTTGTCAATCAACATTTTCACTTGTTGAATTAAAATATATATATATATTTATGTATTTATTTATTTGTACATACTGTAAAGCTATCATGCATGGTATTTCAACTCTTCTGAAAGCACACATTTTCTATGGACTATTTTATAGTAATAGTTCACAAACATGCAGCTTTTCACATCACAATAATGTAATTGATAAATTGGAGTGGTGTGGATTATTTTGATGTTTTTATCACCTGTTTGGACTCTCATTTTGATGGCACCCGTTCACTGCAGAGGATCCAATGGTGATGGAGTGCTACATTACTCCAAATCGGATGAAGATATAAACTCACCTACATCTTGGATGGCCTGAGGGTGAGTACAATTTAAGTTTTCAATTTTAGGTGAACTGTTACTTTAATGTGCTTTTGAAGCTTTACAAACTTAGTCACTATGAGCTGGTATTGAATGAACTGTAGGAAAAGATATTCTGAAAAAGAAAAGCATATGGTTTGTCTATTTCGAGGGTGAGTGAATAATTACATTTTTGGATGAACTATTCCTTTAATAATCCAAACCCAGCATTTTCCCTTAATACAATGTAATTGCACAAAGTCATAAAGGCATAGTGAATGATGGTCATTTAAAATTGAGGACACGGTTAATAGGAGCCCTGTGGCTCCATTAAGAATGTGTCTCTCCTCCGCTCTGAGGTGACAGACAACTGCTGAGCGAAAACTCCGCTTCGGGGAAAGAGATTGGGGAATAGAAGAACAATCCACTCACCAGATACCAGCACTACAGGATCATCCGTCTTACTTAAAGCCACTTAAACATGCTAGATACTATAGCTGCCAGACCCTCATCTTGGATAAACAAGTTCCAGAAAGCCAACAATATACACATGACACTATTCATGCTTAGTTTAATGTCAACATATTTTGGTTCGCTTATGCATTTTCTCAGAATAGTAGAGTACTTTTTACTGTATACTATTTACTGTATACTGCCTGTTCACTAATAGTATGTGAAACAGTGTGTGGTATCAAAAGACATTGGAATATTAGTGTAGACTATACTGCATACTAAACAGTAATAAATTACATATTTTGCTTGCCAAAAATGTTATACACAGTTGTCACAAATTGACTTTTCAAAATCAAATCATTCATTTTTTTTTTACAGTAAAAATTATGCAAAAAGTTGTTTTTATTATCTCTTATAACGATGTATTTAATTTAAACTTATGAACATGCAGATGTAAATATTACTGAACAATCAGTTTTAAAACTGCTGTTCCATTTTATATAGAATACTGTATTATGTCCGATATGAAAACAATTACAATGATTAAACGCTTTTGTTTTAAAACATATGATTTTGCACAACATTGCAATTTGTTTTTCTTGAAAGACAGGCACCACAATACTTTACTAGCATGTTAAAGAGACATATAAAGTTAGATTATAAAATTAAGACTTGTTTATATAATAATTCCCCTTTGCCACTCTGACATCCTTTTCCAGTGTGGATTTGGCCTGTTTATACAATATATATATCAATTTTTGATGATATTCTAATTATTTGACCAGCACCTGTGTATATATATATATATATATATATATATATATATATATATATATATATATATACACACATATACACAGGTGCTGGTCATATAATTAGAATATCATCAAAAATATTTCACTAATTCCATTCAAAAGTGAAACTTGTATAATGTATACATTCATTCCACAGACTGATATATGTCAAGTGTTTATTTCTTTTAATTTTGATGATTATAACTGACAACTAATGAAAACCCCAAATTCAGTATCTCAGGAAATTAGAATATTACTTAAGACCAATACAAAGAAAGGATTTTTAGAAATCTTGGCCAACTGAAAAATATGAACATGCAAAGTATGAGCATGTACAGCACTCACTACTTAGTTGGGGCTCCTTTTGCCTGAATTACTGCAGCAATGCGGCGTGGCATGGAGTCGATCAGTCTGTGGCACTGCTCAGGTGTTATGAGAGCCCAGGTTGCTCTGATAGTGGCCTTCAGCTCTTCTGCATTGTTGGGTCTGGCATATCGCATCTTCCTCTTCACAATACCCCATAGATTTTCTATGGGATTAAGGTCAGTCGAGTTTGCTGGCCAATTAAGAACAGGGATACCATGGTCCTTAAACCAGGTACTGGTAGCTTTGGCACTGTGTGCAGGTGCCAAGTCCTGTTGGAAAATGAAATCTGCATCTCCATAAAGTTGGTCAGCAGCAGGAAGCATGAAGTTCTCTAAAACTTCCTGGTATAAGGCTGTATTGACCTTGGACCTCAGAAAACACAGTGGACCAACACCAGCAGATGACATGGCACGCCAAACCATCACTGACTGTGGAAACTTTACACTGGACCTCAAGAAACGTGGATTCTGTGCCTCTCCTCTCTTCCTCCAGACTCTGGGACCCTGATTTCCAAAGGAAATGCAAAATTTACTTTCATCAGAGAACATAACTTTGGACCACTCAGCAGCAGTCCAGTCTTTTTTGTCTTCAGCCCAGGCGAGACGCTTCTGACGCTGTCTGTTGTTCAAGAGTGGCTTGACACAAGGAATGCGACAGCTGAAACCCATGTCTTGCATACGTCTGTGCGTAGTGGTTCTTGAAGCACTGACTCCAGCTGCAGTCCACTCTTTGTGAATCTCCCCCACATTTTTGAATGGGTTTTGTTTCACAATCCTCTCCAGGGTGCGGTTATCCCTATTGCTTGTACACTTTTTTCTACCACATCTTTTCCTTCCCTTCGCCTCTCTATTAATGTGCTTGGACACAGAGCTCTGTGAACAGCCAGTCTCTTTTGGAATGACCTTTTGTGTCTTGCCCACCTTGTACAAGGTGTCAATGGTCGTCTTTTGGACAACTGTCAAGTCAGCAGTCTTCCCCGTGATTGTGTAGCCTACAGAACTAGACTGAGAGACCATTTAAAGGCCTTTGCAGGTGTTTTGAGTTAATTAGCTGATTAGAGTGTGGCACCAGGCGTCTTCAATATTGAACCTTTTCACAATATTCTAATTTTCTGAGATACTGAATTTGGGGTTTTCATTAGTTGTCGCTTATAATCATCAAAATTAAAAGAAATAAACACTTGAACTATATTAGTCTGTGTCAAATGATATATATATATATATATATATATATATATATTGCATCTTATTTTTGGATGTGTACATTTTGTATTGAAAAAAAAACAGAAATAAAATAGATTTTTTTTTAATACTAATGCATATATACAAATTATATTTTTGTTTGTGTATTTATTGTAAAATATATATTTACACTTATTTATTTTGTGCAATCAGAAAATGCTTCAGACAATAAATAAAAAAAAAATATTTTGTATACAAATAAATCAACTTAAATGGATAGTTCATCCAAAAATTAAAATTCTGTCATAATTTACATTTAATGCCTCAAGTAATTCTAAACCTGTATGAATTTATTTGTTCTGCCGAGCACAAAGGAAGATATTCTGAAGAAAGTTTTTAACCAGGCTGTTTTGGGGCACCATTGACTTCCATAATAGGAAAGAAAATGCCCCAGAACTGCTCTGTTTCCTACATTCTTCAGAATATCTTCCTTTGTGTTCAGCAGAACAAACACATTCATACAGGTTTGGAACTACTTGAGGATGAGTAAATGATGAGAGAATTAAAACATTTGGGTGAACTAACTCTTTATATGCTATTCATTCAGTCATTCATTTTAAAATGCAAAATGTAATCACTTTTTTTTTTTTGCTAAACCAACATTATAAAATGTCTCAAGAACGTGTTGAGTTTTGTGAAGGGATTGGCATTAGTGTTGCAACTTGTCAAATAATTTTCCGCTGGGCTCTGAAAACCTAGGTGACTCTAAAAGTGACAAACATGACAACAAACACCCTTTGTCCATTTCTGATGCACATTCTTACTCACTTCTTCTTCAGTATAAGCTCTTATTATTTTATAAAAGTCCTATTTTCCCACTAAAGTGCAGTGTGTTGCACATTTTATGATGCTGTAAGCCAAAAAAGAAGCCATTGACGAGTCATGCAGCTGTGCAGAAATGACAACTTCTGGAAGCGTTTCATATGTGGTTACTGCTGAACACGGGTCAGGTGGAGCAGATCCTAATTCCTGTCAGGGGGCACAACTGCTGGGGCCTTACAAATAGATGGATGGGGTTCTCAGAGGACTTCACAGTGGTACTATATCATATGTTTTAAAACATACTTTTGGCAAGCTAAGCAATAAATTATCTTCCAGTGGTTCTGCTTCAGTGTGAAAAGGTATGAAAGACGTTATCAATTACAAGACACCATCCCCCAGCACTCCGGAGAATCAACAACTTGCAGACGATTTGCATGAGTTTTACTGTAGGTTTGGAAAAACACCCCACTCCCACCTTGAACACCTCTCCACACAGCCATCAACACCTCCAGCAACCCCACTCTCCTCCAAACCTGCACCGAAAATAAGTGAAGATGACGTGCGCCAGGTTTTCAGAGAGAACAAAAGAAGGAAAGCACCAGGACCAGACTGGGTGTCACCAACCTGCCTCAAAACCTGTGCTGGCCAGCTGGCCCCCATCTTAACAAAGATCTTCAACGTATCACTGGATTTGGGTGAAGTCCCCTCATGCTTCAAATGCTCCACCATCATCCCCGTCCCAAAGAAACCCAAATTTACTGGACTGTTTGTAATACACTGTTTGTGTAAATATATCACCCTTCCTGGAATTTAATAAATAAATAAATGCATAAAATCACACTTTATTCATTTTATTTTTGTATGTAATAATAATAATAATAATAATAATAACTTTATTTTTATATAGCGCCTTTAAAACGTTTGTTTCTCAAAGCGCTTTACATAATAAAACAAACAAGTGAAAACCCAACACACACAAGACAACTAATTAAAACAAAGATAAAACTTAAAATCGAATAGTCAAGACAAAGCTAACCCCCCAAAAAATGAGTTTTTAAGTAAGACTTAAAAATGCTTAAATTATGTGCCTCTCTAATTTGAAGAGGGAGTGCATTCCAAAGCCTGGGAGCGTAGGAAGAGAAAGCCCTGTCCCCTACAGAGCGCAACCGTGTCTGAGGAACTACCAATAAACCAGCTTGTGAGGATCGTAAAAGACGCTTGGGTGTATATAAAGTTAAAAGAGCAGACAAATATTGAGGGGCCAGACCATGCAGTGCCTTGTATGTGAGCATAAGAATTTTAAAATCAACTCTGAACCTAACCGGGAGCCAATGCAAAGACTTTAGACGTAATAAATGTAGTTTTAAATAGTTAAAAACGTAATAAATAGTTTTATTGCAAGAATTTGTATTAATGCAAAAATAAATACATTTCATTATAAACCATTTTATTATATTAAACAAAAATGTATTACATGTATATACTTATGAAATTCATTTTAAACTAACACTACACATGCTTATTTTGTTTACCACTTTCGTATTTGGTTTCTAACCAAACAAATGCATGTTTAAAAGTAACTTCATACTTTTATTCAGTGCTGACACGTCAATTATGTCCTAAACGGTTTTCCTTTTCTTTTTTGTTATTTTAATTTATTTATTTTTGCATACAGACAACAACTTTGTCAAAACAATCCCTGTTTACACAGATCTGCGAAAGTGACTGAAAACGCTGTAGTATTTAATTCAATCTACTGTATACTGTGTGGTGAATACAGCCATGGAAAATGGATGTTATTTGATTTAATTTTCCTCATACACAGTAACTCACACAGCAGGAGCATAATGGCACAGATGTCAAATGTATAAGTAGAAAGAGAAAAAGCATGAAACATGCATCACTCAACTGAAAGAGTAACTCAAGCTGACCAATAACATTTTAAAAAGTACAAAATGAACACTTTTAAACATGAATCAGTGTTTTACCTCTGGCTGTGGTTGAGGTGATCTGTCGGTGGTAGATTATATTTTTCTGGTTTTGTGACGGGATTTAATGTTGTCAGATGCACCCGGCTTTCAGGTTGAGAGAGGTCCGACCATTTGCATGACAAACAAGGAAAGTCGACTGCCAGTTTTATACATCTGTTGTCACATTTAATTAGACTTTTCTTTGAATGAATAGAGCTCAGCCATTACATTGATATATTTGGTGATGGTGGTTTTACTAAGCGTTCCTTTGCATTCCTCTGAGTAACTTTGTGTTTACTCTCAACCAAGTTCCCTGACAAATTGAATTCACTCTCAACACTTTTGCGTTTCTCTGAGAAACATTGCCTTCACTCTCAAAACTTCTGCGTTCCCCCGAAAAAATGTGTTCACTCACAAAACATTTGAGCTCCCCTGACAAACTTTGCATTCTCTAAAAAAATAGCATTTCCTTGGACAACTTTTCAAAAGTTTTGCATTTCCAAGAAACTGCATTTGCTCACAAAACCCGACAAACATTGCATTGTCTTACAGAATTTCTGCATTCCCCCAACAAACTTTGCATTTTCTCACTAAACATGTGTGCTCAGGTGCAAAACTGGTGACGGAATTAACATGAGGTGGGGGGAATATAATGTATGTAGTTTACATACTTTAGTGAGCAAATGCAAAGTTTGGTGAATAAATAAAAAAGAACGGATTATTTTCTTCTGTCACTATGTTCCCTTAATGGCTCTGTAGTTTTCAAGCATTTTGGTCACTATAAACACTACTGGTTATATTAACCACACCATTTGTAACTTGTATTGTTTAGGTACAGTATGAGTATAAACAAATTCAGATTAGTGTGTTCCTACTTGGCAAATTCCCAATCATCAAATTAATACCCAAACGACTGTATGCTGAATTTAAGACAACAAAATCCACCTTCTCAATAGTAAAGACCTTATTCAACCCCAAGCCTCGATTTATACTGTATGAACTGAATTTTTAGAGCTGTGACCAATCGGATGTTTTATCTACGTTAGTATTTATAGTCCGAAACAGTGCTAATAGCCTCTTCTATTTTCAGTACACTTTTAATCGAAAAAAGGCTGCTGCATCAGCTCATTGCGATGAACTCTATGAAAAATGTTAAGGTCAATTATTGATCTGCTACATGTTTGTCGTCTACATCTACAAGCCATCGACTGAATTCACCCGAAGTACAGCACAAACCAATTTGCAGAGAAATTGCCATCATCGACACAATTCCTCAATCGGAACGTCTGTATTCTCTCCAGATTTCAATCTCACGTTCCATCTGCGACCGCGGCACTTGACGGAGTTAAGAGGTAATGATCACTCATTTGTCCAGACACCGTCTCGCCCGGCATTCCTTCTGGAGAGGCAGGCACACTGCCGTGGCAAATCTGGCAGATTGCATGTTGACAAACATCGACACAGGGAATAGATTTCAATCTCAATGGTAGCAACCTAAAATCCATCAAGGAAGAAATCCACACACCTGAGATAAATAGCTGTCTTTGATCTATAAGCGTGGAGTGCACTCAAATGGCCTGTCTGGATCTATATTCTGGTCGCGATATTTTCACTCAGCTCTTAGAT